>OY294068.1:117792090-118392090 GCA_958510875.1 Endomychus coccineus | reverse complement strand
TTGTTCAGCAGTCTTATAACTTTAATTTTATCTGCGTAAAAATTCAAGTCTCTTCTTAGTTTATGAACTTTTTCCACGAATTCGCAAAGTCTGCGTGTGTATTCTTCAAAAGATATATGCATAATGATATATTTGTAGATTTACTAGTCTGCGTGTGTATTCTTCAAAAGATATATGCATAATGATATATTTGTGGATTTACTAGATATCTATATTATTATTTTAAGAGCCACATAACATCTTCCTTCGTAAGAAATTCGAATAACTTCCAACTATTTGCACTAGAACACATAGGATTCACACCATTGGGGTGATGTGAACAGATAAATTCACAATTTCCTCGCTCTAATTTTGGACATTTACCTTTCAAATTCACCACTTCTACTCGATCTAACCCCAATTCTTGGAACGCTCCACGTAGAAACTTAGCTTTTATCTTCCCACATACATAAACAGTAGCATCCGGATCGATATTTTCCTTCAAAATTTCATACAATTCATCATATTCCTGATAGCCAGAGTTCCATGGAATCCCATGATATTTTTCACAATGGAATATTTTCTCCATTTGCCTCTCGGATAGTTGATCCATCGGTTTTGGTGGTTTGAATAGAAAATATCTCTCCAACCTTTTATCACAGTCCAACAAAGAGAGTTCCTTGATTTTATATACGTTTGCAGAAATCGGGAAACTTTGAATATCAACCACTATAGACGACATTTCAAACTAGAATGATAAACTATCCAAATACGTTTGCAGAAATCGGGAAACTCTGAATGTCAACCACTATAGACGACATTTCAAACTAGAATGATTAACTATCCAAATATCTAGTTGCACATGCGCAGATCATTAACATGTTTCTTTGATGTTATCGAAATTTCGAAAGAGTACGTCGAAGCATAAAATTTGTAGTGATGGTGGACTTATTCTAGAGTTGACGTCATCGACCTCCCCTCCCCTCTCAAAAAACAGTTGAAACATCTTAAAGGTGTAAGAATTTGAAGTATCTCTTCGGATGCTGCCCATGTCCATTATCCCACATAGGTACGGTAGAAGTGCGATCCGATAAAAATCAACATCAATATCATGTAGCACTCTAAAACAATCAAGTATATACGATACCCGAAATTTGATGCAATATGATTTTTCCCATTCTTCTATGTTTATATTTGAACTGACCTTCTATATTCATTTCGCATATCTTCCAATCTTCTGGAGGTAGATCGAAATCTCCTCCGAAATAGAAAATATCAGCATATGCCCAATCGGTCGAGGCCCCCACAAGGAAAGTTATGAATTCTCCAGCGATTATCCAATTGTTGGATGGTAATTGTAATTCTTCGAAGATTTCCATCATATTCGGCGGACATACGCTTATTACGAATTTCTTCGCATCGTACACGGTGGTAAGCACACTATGAATAAAACTGTTGTATAATCGAGGAGACATTATCACGAACTGAGTTCGATTTAGTTGAAGCAGTCACACACACCCTCATACTCTGCGCTATTGACTTTTTCAACCTAAAATATACAATCAAAACTAAATGGTATTCTTGCGGGTGAGAGATAAGAGGTCGATCGAACTGGTAAGTATACATGTAAAATAATAAACATTTTCAGATAAAAATGACGTTGGGTTCGGATCCCTCTCAATCTTCCTCACCAAAGAATACCATTTTTTTTTCATTTGATGTACACCTCGTAGACGTTATGATCGATTCACAACCGCCAGTATACCTCGTTGACCACCGAAGGATCACGTGATAGCTGCCATGACACCTTGCTGACAAAGCTGAATGTCAATGTCAGAACAGTTAACGTCAAAGGACGACATCTATGAAATATTTTGTTAATGTTTTTGCGCGGGAAGTCCCATCTCAATTCAAAATATGATCTATTAGTGAACCGATGAACTATCATGACTGGATGTCAATCTCAGAACAGTTAACGTCAACGTTTACGGACAACATCTATGAGACCCCAATTCAAAATATTACTATATCGCCATCTATTAATAAGCCGATGAACTATCACAGCTGAATGTCAATGTCAGATCAGTTAACGTCAAAGGACGATATCTATGCGGTATTTTAATGAAGTTTTCGCGCGGGAAGTTGCACCTCAATTCAAAATATGATCTATTAATGAACCGATGAACTGTCATAGCTGAATGTCAATGTCAGAACAGTAAACGTCAGAGGACGACATCTATGAGACCCCAATTCAAAATATTACTGATTCGGTAGATATATCGCCATCTATTAATAAACCGATGAACTATCATAGTTAAATATCAATTTCGGAACAGTTAACGTCAAGGACGACATCTATGAGGTGTTTTGGTAACGTTTTGTCTGGAAATCACTCTCAAAATTAAAAATTGTTACTTATATTGTAGCTATATTGTCATTCATTAATACCACATCCTAATCTCAAAATAATGAACCAGCAAAATAACCTAGAAATGTCCTTAACGTTGAATGTCTACTTACATATATGAAGTGTTTACACCAAAAGCACATAAAGTATCAAGTATTCATTTTTACATGCACCTGCGTCATCACATTCACTTTATACTGATTATGAGAACGACAACAGTCGTACAATGAGAAGTATTCATTAGGTAAACAAATAACAATGAGTGAATCATTTTTACCACACACAATCTGTTGAATTTCGTTCAGGATTGAATGCGAAAATATTGAATTTGATTGTACATATCGACAGTTTGATTAAAATTATAATAATACATCCCAAACGTTATTTCGTTTATATTGGTTCACACAACATTTGAACGCGTATATTGTTCAAGTGCTTGGAATTAAAAACTCGAATTGTTGGAGCTCAAGTAATAAGAAATCTAAGGTATGGTGTTTATGCTAGCGTGTGTATTGGAATCAAACTCGTGAAAAATTCACTAAATTTTATTTTGAGAATAATTCGAAACGATTGATTTTTATTGTTATCCACGATTGTCAACCTATATCTAAATCAGTTCGAGATGCAGACTTTTCAATTTGTCGATATTTCGAAAGCCCACTTATACTGAACTCAAAATTTACAATACTTCAAACTATCCATTTCGCTTAGAATATACAAAGCAGTATATTATAGAAACTGTGTTAAAGATCACATGTTATATAAAAATCGAATGATTCGAGATGTAGACTTTGCGATTTTTCGATATTTCGAAAGCCTACTGATCTCAAAATTTACAATACTTCAAACTACATTTCGCTCAATACATTGTTTTTAGCGATTTTTCGATATTCCGAAAGCCTACTGATCTCAAAATTTAAAATACTTCAAACTACATTTCGCTCAATACATTCTTTTTAAATATGAGATGGATTATCAAAACGATTGATTTTTATCGTTTTCCACGATTATCAATCATGATTTAAATCAATCTAGGAATGAAGATGCTACGGGTGTAGGATCGAATACCCCACCATTGTCTGCAGTGTTTCGGTACATCAATGGAAGATCATATTTCTTTCAGAAAGATATAGCTTTTCACTATAGCGAATTCCTCCATACCTTGTTGAATGTGGAAAAATTTAAGCCAAACATTTTCGGAATATAGTGTTCAAATATAAGCTTGTTCGATCAGTTGAAAGAAATTCTGAGTGAGATTCTATTGCGATAAACCAATCCAATTGTAGTCCTGTCAACTGAAGAAAATGAATTCGAGGAAGAAGAAACTACTATTCGAGAGGGTACAAACGTTTTTTCCTGGGAGGGCCCAAATTTTTTTTGGGAGGGTCCAAACGTTCTTTGGGAGGATCCAATCGTTATTGGGAGGGTCTTTGAGAACAGGGTAACATCATATCACATTGTCATTGGTTAATCATCAACCACCATGCACGTTCCCGGGCAATGTCAAAGGGAATTTTCGAGAGCAAATGCGCTGAGGTGGCACGAGAAAAAAAAACATTTTAAAACACACCGTTTCTCATGCAAGCATTGTGAAGTTACATTTTCTCGCCAAGACAATTTGAATCGTCATATTATGCTATTCCACAATCGAGATGAAAGTATAATTTACTGGTCCAACCCAGATGTTCTACTGCATAGGTTTGAAGAAATCATACCTTTACAAAGATATATCAAAGAGAAATGTGAAATAATTAATGAATTAAGATTTTGTAAAAAATGGTATTTGAATAAAAACTCAGAATAATTCGAAACGATTGATTTTAATCGTTTTACACGATTGTCAATCATTACTTAAATCAATCTAGGAATGAAGATGCTACGGGTGTAGGATCGAAATCAACTTGTGAAGAATTCGATGATTCGATGATTCTCAGAGAGATTATTGGTGTGAAAGTTCGCGTGATTGCGATTTTGTTATGTTGGTTCGACGCAATTTTGCGAAGGATGATTCAGAGAGATTGTTGGTGTGAAGGTTCATGCAGGACTCAAACTACATCGAATATCATAACCCTTCCAATGAGTATTCATTGATGGGGATTTTTCATGCATTGCAGACATTTCGAACTCTTCTAAAATCAAAAATAACTCGGAAAATCTTCAGACGCCCGCCGCTAAGCCCGCTATCTTTGGAGAACATTTTGTTGCAACTGATTGATTTTTCTCGATTTAGTTGGAGCTTCACCTACAAATATTCATTTACCTTCGCGCAGGTCGTTTTTTATTGTAGTTGGATGTGTGGTCAAAAATCATTAATTGTTCGATTTCATGTATCACATAGAAATAATTCGAGATGCAGACTTTGCGATTTTTTTTCGATATTTCGAAAGCCTTACTAATCTCAAAATTTACAAAATATGGTAGTGGATTCCTTCCACTATCACTACCTATCTCATGAGCTCTAGAAGCCTTAGGATCAGTTGCAAGAGGTGCAAGTGCTATCGAAAATACGGTGGTTAACCAGCTAAAAACAACGGAACGCATTGGGTAGCGTTCAGAAAAAAATCGATAACGATGTGGAATATTTTGATAGTTTTGGAAATTTGAAGCCACCAAAGGAACTCGTTCAATATTTGGGTGGGAACGTTAGGATTTCTACAATAACTACACCTATCAGAACTATAATCAAGTGATATGTGAACAGTTGTGCTTGAACTTTCTCACCGAAATTGTCGAATGTATCGATTGAACCTTAGTCAGTCTATATCGAAACATCAAGCGAATCGCATTCACATCGTATTATCATGAGAATCGCATTAGTTGACATTCAGGGGTTCTTCATTGACGATGCCTTCCATCCAAAAGAAATGTGTATACAAATTGGATTCAAACGTCATTATTCCTTATTCAAACCGCACACATCTTATTCATCGCTAAATGCAAAGGAGCGAAAGTCCGTATGGTATTTACAAAAGTCTTATCATGGACTCGATTATGCATCTGGAAATGTGGATTATGAAGAAATAAATAATATTCTTAAATCGATTCAACTATGTACAGTCGACTATACTTATGTTCGTGGTCAGCAAAAAGCAGAGTTTTTGAGAAGGAAGTGTATAGAATTGGATATTTTCCCACACATCGTAGATGTTCACAGTTTCGATGGTACTAACTGTGAAACGGGGAAATTCGAGCAAACAAACAACTTGACCTGTCTGAATCATCGTAATGACGGTGGTAAATACATGTGTGCCGTTCAACATGTGGATAAATCACAGCAGTGGTTTCTGAATGTAATACTACCTAAATTATATGTATTTTCTGAAATAAATATTATTATTACACCTATCTCCTTTATATAATTATTTATTCAGATGGTAAATAGCATACAAAATTGCTACAATTTTATGAATAACTCCTTCAAGTGTGGATGATGCTGATATTGTCTCTTGTATAAGATGTGGTAAATATGATGATTGCCATTCAGCGATATGCTCCATCACTTCGATCATGGAATAAGAGTTTTAGTTTATAATGTATGATTGTCTTGTGGAATGTTAAACGTGAATACCTCCAATTGGTTATCGTTGATTTATTGTAAAATTCATCGGTTGAGGTTACACTCCCCACCATCATCAGTGGTGACATCTTTCAGGCAAATATAGATGCGTTCAACGTGTTGGGGAACGTTTGCCTATAGAATACCATTCAGAATTGTGGTTAGAATCACAAAATTTGTTTTTAACACTCCCACTCTCATCATTATCTTCACCTTTTACACTCAATTTGTTCAACAGTTTGATAACTTTAATTTTATCTTCGTAAAAATTCAAGTCTCTTCTTAGTTTATGAACTTTTTTCACGAATTCTCGAAGCCTGCGTTTGTATTCTTCAAAAGATATATTTGTGGACTTACTAGATATCTAATATTATTATTTCAAGAGTCACAGTCCTTCGTAAGAAATTCGAATAGCTTCCAGCTATTCACACTAGAACACATAGGATTCACACTGTTGGGGTGATGTATACAGATAAATTCACAATTTCCTCGATCTAATATTGGACATTTACCTTTCAAATTCATCACTTCTACTCGATCTAACCCCAATTTTTGGAACGCCCCCCGTAAAAACTTAGCTTTTATCTTCCCACATACATAAACAGTAGCATCAGGATCGATATTCTCCTTTAAAATTTCATACAATTCATCATATTCCTGATAGCCTGAGTTCCATGGAATCCCGTGATATTTGTCACAATGAAATATTTTCTTCATTTGCCTCTCGGATAGTTGATCCATCGATTTTGGTGTTTGAATAGAAGATATTTCTCCAACCTTTTCTCACAGTCCAACGAAGAGAGTTCCTTGATTTTATATACGTTTGAAGAAATCGGGAAACTTTGAATATCAACCACGATAGACGACATTTCAAACTAGATTGATAAACTATCCAAAATATCTAGTTGCACATACGTGATCATTGACATATTTCGAAAGAGTACGTCGAAGCACAAAATTTGTAGTGATGGTGGATTTATTCTATAGTTGACGTCATCGACCTCCTTTCCTATCTCAGAAAACAGCTGGAACATCTTAAAGGTGTAAGAATTTGAAGTATCTCTTCGGATGCTGCGCATGTCCAATATCTCACATCGGTATGGTAGTAGTGCGATTCGATAAAAATCGACATCGATATCATGGAGCACTCTAAAACAATCAAGTATATACGATCCGGGTTTCGGAACGATACCCGAAATTTGATGCAATATGATTTTTCCCATTCTTCTATGTTTATATTTGAATTGACCTTCTATATTCATATCGATTATCTTCCAATCTTCTGGAGGGAAAAGATCGAAATCTCCTCCGAAATAGAAAATATCAGCATACGCCCAATCGGTTGAGGCCCCCACAAGGAAAGTTATGAATTCCCCAGCGATTATCCAATTTTTGGATGGTAATTGTAATTCTTCGAGGATTTCCATCAAATTCGGAGGACATACGCTTACTACGAATTTCTTCGCATCGTACACGGTGGTTAGCACACTATGGACAAAACTGTTGTATAATTGAGGAGACATTATCACAAACTGATTCGAGTTCGAATTAGTTGGAGCAGTCACACCTTGATTCAACCAAACACTCCCCCCATACTCTGCGCATGGAAAGCTCTTGAATTTTCAACCTAAAATATACAATCAAAACCAAATGGTATTCTTGAGGGTGAGAGATGAAAGGTCGATCGAACTGGTAAGTATACATGTAATCGTAAAATCATAAACATTTTCAGATATAAAATGACGCGGGTTCGGATCCCTCTGCATCTTTCTCGCCAAAGAATACCATTTTTAATCGAACGCGCTAATTCATCTGACGATATGATGGATTGAAGACCTGCGTGACGTCATGACACCTCGGCACGTGATGACCACCATGACACCACGTTGAAGACCTGCCTGACAGACACCTCGGCAGGTGATAGCCGTCATGACACCTCGTCGAAGGAACACGTCGTATTTTAGGTATACATTTTGAGAGCTCTAAAGCTATTCCTTGCAGTTTTCTTTCCTGTGGAATTCAAATCATCAGTCATATCACCCAAAAACTTGATTGAATTGAATTAATATAATATTTTTATATACATAAAATAGTAACATACTATTTATACTTAAAATATCTCTCTCTTCTCAGATCAACTCAGTAGGTGTCACTGGTTGTGTGGTTGTATTTATCTAAGAGTATCTAGTGTACATATAAAATAATTTTTATGTTTTATTCACTTGAAATGTTCTTCATTATCACCTACCTGCAATAATTATATACTGAATCTTAGAGTTAACTATAATATATATTACCAAATGAAATTCTTTCTATAAAACATAAATTCATTCTGATACACCCCTGTTTAACAAATGTACAACGGCCTGATGTGAGGAATGTTTCTGTCAACAATTATTACAGATACATCAGACATCAGATCAATGTTCCATCATGTGCGGTAGACAAATATAAATAATTTACACACTACTGCTGACTCATAATTTCTGAATAGCATAATACGATGACTCAAGTAATGTATTTGTTTTATTCATAGATTGATTTAAATAATGATTGACAATCGTGGATTACAATAAAAATCAATCGTTTCGATACTTCATTTCATATTTAAAAAAAATATATATTGAGCAAAATGTACAGTTTGAAATATTATTTTGAGATCAGTAGGCTTTCGAAATACCGACAAATTGCAAAGTCTGCATCTCGAACTGATTCAGATATAGGTTGACAATCTGAAATATTAATTTTTATCGTTCACACAAAACGTTTCTAACGATGATAAAAGTAAGTTCAGTCTATTAAATATATTACATGTTTTATTATTTGGAAGAATGATTCATGCATATCATATTTCGTAAAATAAGTTGAATACGTAATGAAAACTTTCATATTTTAAAACAGAATAACAAGCTTCTCAGACTAAATTATTATTTATTTTGAAAGGAAAGACGTTACTTTGATTTTCTCAATCATGTTTAATAATCGAATCATCGATACATGAAATCGAACAATATCCACCATTTCATGATGAATTGATGACCTTTGACCACACATCCAACTATTCTAAAAAACGACCTGCGCGAGGTTAAATGAATATTTGTAGGTGAAGCTCCAACTAAATCGAAAAAAAATTTAATCAGTTGCAATAAAATGTTCTCCAAAGGTAGTGTGTTTAGCAGCGGTGCGTCTGAAGATAGTTGTACCGAGTTGGATCTGATTTTAGAAGAGCTCTCAAAAATTCCCTCTGACATTGCCCGGTAACGTGCATGGTGGTTGATGATTAACTAATGACAATGTGATGTGGTGTTACCCTGTTTTCAAATCCCACCCAATAACGATTGGATCCTCCCAAAGAACGTGGACCCTCCCAAAAAACATTTGGACCCTCCCAAGAAAAAACGTTTGTACCCTCTCGAATAGTAGTTTCTTCTTTCTCGAATTCATTTTCTTCAGTTGACAGGACTACAATTGGATTGGTTTATCGCAATAGAATCTCACTCAGAATTTCTTTCAACTGATCGAACAAGCTTATATTTGAACACTATATTCCGAAAATGTTTGGATTAAATTTTTCCACATTCAACAAGGTATGGAGGAATTCGCTATAGTGAAAAGCTATATCCTTCTGGAAGAAATATGATCTTCCATTGATGTACCGAAACACTGCAGACAATGGTGGGGTATTCGATCCTACACCCGTAGCATCTTCATTCCTAGATTGATTTAAATAATGATTGATAATCGTGGAAAACGATAAAAATCAATCGTTTGGATAATTCATTTTATATTTAAAAAGAATGTATTGAGCGAAATGTAGTTTGAAGTATTTTAAATTTTGAGATCAGTAGGCTTTCGAAATATCGAAAAATCGCAAAGTCTACATCTAGAATCATTCGATTTTTATATAACATGTGATCTTTAACACAGTTTCTATAATATACTGCTAAGTATATTCTAAGCGAAATGGATAGTTTGAAGTATTGTAAATTTTGAGTTCAGCATAAGTGAGCTTTCGAAATATCGACAAATTGAAAAGTCTGCATCTCGAACTGATTTAGATATAGGTTGACAATCGTGGATAACAATAAAAATCAATCGTTTCGAATTATTCTGAGTTTTATACGTTAAGTCAATACCTAAGTTTTAAAGGAAAGTTAAAATATTCATTTTTATCGTTCATCATCATTCGTAAAATTGCAAACGAACCTTCGGGTTGCTGGAATTGTGAATTATTCTGAGTTTTATACGTTACGTCAATACCTAAGTTACAAAGAAAAGTTAAAATATTCATTTTTATCGTTCATCATCATTTGTAAAATTGCAAACGAACCTTTGGGCTGCTGGAATTGTATGATTTCATCGATATTCTCAAAATAAAATTTAGTGAATTTTTCACGAGTTTGATTTCACTACACACGCTAGCATAAACACCATACCTTAGATTTCTTATTACTTGAGCTCCAACAATTCGAGTTTTCAATTCCAAGCACATGAACAATATACGCGTTCAAATGTTGTGTGAACCAATATAAACGAAATAACGTTTGGGATGTATTATTAGAATTTTAATCAAACTGTCGATATGTACAATCAAATTTAATATTTTCGCATTCAATCCTGAACGAAATTCAACAGATTGTGTGTGGTAAAAATGATTCACTCATTGTTATTTGTTTACCTAATGAATACTTCTCATTGTACGACTGTTGTCGTTCTCATAATCAGTATAAAGTGAATGTGATGACGCAGGTGCATGTAAAAATGAATACTTGATACTTAATGTGCTTTTGGTGTAAACACTTCATATATGTAAGTAGACATTCAACGTTAAGGACATTTCTAGGTTATTTTGCTGGTTCATTATTTTGAGATTAGGGTGTGGTATTAATGAATGACAATATAGCTACAATATAAGTAACAATTTTTAATTTTGAGAGTGATTTCCAGACAAAACGTTACCAAAACACCTCATAGATGTCGTCCTTGACGTTAACTGTTCCGAAATTGATATTTAACTATGATAGTTCATCGGTTTATTAATAGATGGCGATATATCTACAGAATCAGTAATATTTTGAATTGGGGTCTCATAGATGTCGTCCTCTGACGTTTACTGTTCTGACATTGACATTCAGCTATGACAGTTCATCGGTTCATTAATAGATCATATTTTGAATTGAGATGCAACTTCCTGCGCAAAAACTTTAACAAAATACCGCATAGATATCGTCCTTTGACGTTAACTGATCTGACATTGACATTCAGCTGTGATAGTTCATCGGCTTATTAATAGATGGCGATATAGTAATATTTTGAATTGGGGTCTTATAGATGTTGTCCGTTAACGTTGACGTTAACTGTTCTGAGATTGACATCCAGTCATGATAGTTCATCGGTTCACTAATAGATCATATTTTGAATTGAGATGGGACTTCCCGCGCAGAAACATTAACAAAATATCTCATAGATGTCGTCCTTTGACGTTAACTGTTCTGACATTGACATTCAGCTGTGATAGTTCATCGGTTCATTAATAGATGGCGATATAGCTACAACATCAGTAATATTTTAAATTGGAGTCTCATAGATGTCGTCCTTTGACGTTAATTGTTCTAACATTGACATCCAGCCATGATAGTCATCGGTTCATAAATTACCCATGCAAACATTACATAAGTTCCTCATAGATGTCGTCTTTTGACGTTAACATTTCTGACGTTCACAGGTATGCATGACGGTTGATAGTGCTGCAGCTGCAGCTATTATACCTCCCAATTTGGTATTGTTTTGTGTAATTTAGGTTCCAAAAACAGTTCTATTCTGTTTAAGACCCACGTGAGATACGCCACGACACCTCGTTGAAGATCCACGTAACAGACACCTTGTTTGAAATTCCCGCGATAGCTGCCATGACAGTTCACGTGACAGACGCCACGACATCTCGTTGAAGATCCACGTAACAGACACCTCGCTTTAAATTCCCGCGATAACCGCCATGACAGTTCACGTGACAGACGCCATGACACCTCCTTGAAGATCTACGTGACATACACCTCGTTTGAGATTCCCGCGATAGCCGCCATGACACCGAATTTCATAGTTTACCTAATGAGTGAGTCCCATTGTACTCAATTACATGCGCTATTGTTCTTGTATAAACTGAATGTGATGACGCAGGTGCATGCAAAATAAATTGCTTCCACGTGTTCCCATATACTCAATGTGGTTTCTGGTGTAATAACTTCATATACGTGAGTAATCATTTAACGTTGAGGAAATTTGTAGGTTATTTCAACATGATAGTTCATCGGCTTATTAATAGATGGTGATATAGTAATATTTTGAATTTGGGTCTCATAGATGTCGTCTTTTGACAGTTCTTACATTGACATCAAGCTATGATAGTTCATCGGTTCATTAATAGAACGTTTTTTGAATTGAGATGGAACTTCTCGCGCAAAAACATTATCAAAATACCTCATAGATGTCGTCCTTTGACGTTAACTGTTCTGACATTGACATTCACCTATGATAGTTCATCGGTTTATTATTAGATGGCGATATAGGCTACAACATCGGTAACATTTTGAATTGGAGTCTCATAGATATCATCCTTTGAAGTTAATTCTTCTGACATTGACATCCAGCTAGGATAGCTCATCGGTTCATAAATTTCCCGTTCAAAAACATTAACAAGATACTTCATAGATGTCGTCCTTTGACGTTGACAGGTATGCATGACGGTTGATCGGTTCATTCATAGATGTAGTCATCTGAAGTTAACTGTTCTGACATTGACATTTAAGTATGATAGTTCATCGGTTCATTGAAAGATGGCGGCGATGTAGCTATAACATCAACCTCGTCGAAGATCCATGTAACAGACACCTTGTTTGAAATTCCCGCAATAGCTGCCATGACAGTTCACGTACATTGACATCCAGCTATGATAGTTCATCGGTTCATAAATTTCCCGCGCAAAAACATTAAAAAGATACCTCATAGATGTCGTTCTTTGACGTTGACAGGTATGCATCGGTTCATTCATAGATGTCGTCATTTGAAGTTAACTGTTCTGACATTGACATTTAAGTATGATAGTTCATCGGTTCATTAAAAGATGGCGGTGATGTAGCTACAACATCAGTCATATTTTGAATTGTAGCCTAATAGATGTCATCCCTTGACGTTAACATTTCTGACGTTGACAGGTATGCATGACGGTTGATCGGTTCATTCATAGATGTAGTCATTCGAAGTTAACTGGTCTGACATTGACATTTAAGTATAATAGTTCGTCAGTTCATTAAAAGATGGTGGCGATGTAGCTACAGCATCAGTCATATTTTGAATTGTGGTTTTGACGTTTACTCTTCTGACATTGACATTCGGTTCCAACGTCGGCCATGATGAACATCAAACAAAACACCTCTACGTTTTAATTTCGCGGGTTGATGACGTCACATCCAACTAACCTCACATTCTATGATCCAGACCTCTATGGTCGGAAGTTCTGTAATCATCGTAAGCTCTATGGTCATGTTTTGAATTTCGCGGGTCGATGACGTCAAATACAACCAACCTCACATTCTATGATCCAGACCTCTATGGTCGGAAGTTCGGTAATCATCGTAAGCTTTATGGACACGTTTGAATTTCGCGGGTTAGTAACGTAACATCCGAAGTTGTGCGCGCAACATCCGGTCGATGACGTCACTTCCTGGCGCAGAACTCGTCCACTTAATCCACTCATCATCAATAACTTACAAATTTCATACCTATTTATTTCAGTTGTAAAACAATAATGAACTACAAATTATGAAATAACGGTTTTAGTAACAAAAAAAACCAAAATACAGTAATTGTTGGAAATGTCCCCCGCGCATCCTCATGCTGTGAAAACCGTTTTGCAGCAGTTCTGGCGTTATGGTTGCACATTGCTGAACTATTCTTTGTTGAAGTTCTTGACAATTTCTTCTGTACGAACTCTTGGTCTACCAGCACCTTTTTTTATGAGTCACACAACCAGTTTCGCGAAACACTTCAACACAATTTGTAAGGCACGCATAAAAATTGTCCGGTTAAATAGCCACGTTTGGGAAGTGCTCTCGAAAATTGTCCAAACACAAACGTTGACTGTATTGCCAATTTCCATTAACTAGCGCACCCGTTCGAAAGTAGGCTTCAATCATGAAAATTGCTGTGTGTGGTAAGAGGCATGATTCAAAAACTGGATCAAAAAATTTCAGCACAATGACTTAACAGATTCTGACATAACAAAACATATTCAAAAATTTAAAGTAAGACACACGTTTTACATTCCACAACCATCCTTAACCAAGATAATTTTTAATTTGTAGTTCATTATTGTTTTACAACTGAAATAAATAGGTATGAATTTGTAGGTTATTGATGATGTCAGTGTGACAGTGACATAATTATTTCAAACGTAAAGTAAGACACACGTTTTAGATTCCACAACCACCGTTGACCAAGATAATTTCTGATATCCCGGTACTTCCAGTTCACTCCCTACGCTAACCAAAGATGATAACACACTGGCTACTACACCACAAGAAAAAGCCAACTTTTTGCTGGAATGCTTCCAAATTCCATGCAAATTCCACTTTGGATCCACAAGGGAAATGCCTCCTAATATTGCTGCATCGATAGACATATGCCTGAAATTATCTTTCATCAGCGCACAATTAGGCGAATTCTGTTCGATCTCAATACCAAAAAGTCAATGGGGCCAGTCGGAATCTCACCTGTCGTTCTCAAGAAATGTACGCCTGAATGAACACCAGTTTTTTCCCTTTAATACAAACTTGGTATCTTTTCTTCCAGCTGGAAGACAGCTAGACTTCAATCAATTCCAAAAAAAGGAAAGGAGACCCTTACTAATAATGATAGACCCATTGTACTATTATCTGTTATCTCTAAAATATTGGAGAAAGCAATCAATATCGAGCTCATCCAATACCTGAAGAGCTCCAAACTCGTGATGACCGCTAAGATGGCTTTCATCAGCAGAGATCAGCAGGAGACCTGCTTCCCTCGTAACATACGTATCGCAGAAATCTATTGCTAAACATGGGGAATCTCTAGCTGTAGCATTGGATATCTCAAACCCATTTGATCGAGTCTGGCGCGCCTTCTTGGAAACTTTTTCCATCTTATGGTTTGCCGCCTCAACTTTGTGGCTTACTATTTAGTTTTTTCTCAGATAGATCACTCCATGTGGTGGTTGACGGAGTATCCTCCGATTCTATCCAGAAGAAAGTGTAACCTGTTTCTGCCCCCAAATGTTAAATCTGGGATAGAAAAGGTTGTCACTCAATGTTTCCTCATAACATTAAAGGATTTACTCCAGTTTCCGGATCGGTGGGTCCAGACTCCTTAATGTACCTTTTATTTTGTAGTTTGTATGGATAATTTTCCTTTATCTCTCTTTAGGTAAATGGTTGCCAAATAAATAGAAGTTCCTTTATAAAATGCTTATTACCTATTACCAAATTATATACAGTATTATCAAGTTTTCTAGTAATCCACAATAACAATCATAAAGTTCAACAAAACAATAGATATAAATTTAATGCATTAAGGACGCACTCGAAGATATAATTGAATGCAAAATAGTTAATATTTGATCGCAACATAAATATTCCCGACAGTCTATTCACCTTTACAGATGTGTTGGTTATCAAACCCCTTTTTATACGCTTCTGTCTACTGATTCTACGCTTCCTAATACTTTGAACTCTAAGATTGATCAGTAATACTTAAGATGCGTCCGGATGTACATATGTGTCATTCACCGTTGCTGTTTAAAACACCCGAATCACGTCTAGGAAAATAAGTTTTCTAATTAGGAGTCCGCTAACAAAGAGCTTCGCAAGAGTCAAACTCAAGACTTCCAACTACAGGGCTTATTCCTCATTTGTGCTATGTCTGGCTGAGACTTATTACGGACTTGAACTTAACATTTCAATTAATTTATTCCCGGTATGCAATTCGGAGAGTGTATTTTCCAAAGACTTATAATATAGCAAGGCAAGGTGATTCTCAGGAGTCGAATACACTACCTCCAACTACCAGGGTTGTGCCTTGTGTATGCTATCGGTTTCGGGCAATTACTAATGAGCCAAACAAGGTACTTCTCAGGAGTTGAATACAAAACTTCCAACTACCAGGGTTGTGCCTTGTTCATGTTATCGGTATCGGGCAATTACTAATACGCCAAACAAGGTGCTTCTCAGGAGTTGAATACACTACCTTCAACTTAGTGGAGTAAATCTGGCAAATGGTTGGCGAAAATCTTACGATGCTTAGCGACCCGGTGGAAAATGTTTGTTGTGGTAACAATAACAACCCCTTGGAATTTCTATTTCCCAAAGTGGGTGCATCCCCTTTTTTTTGGCAAAAAGTTTTTTTTTACATTTTTAAGGGTAGTTTAGCAAAAAAAATTAATATGAATATTAATAATATTTATATATATTTATATATTTGTATGTTTTCTTGGTATATTGGTTCGTATATATACTGAAAATGAAATAAAAATTCTGTTTGACGTTTCGATAATGTTTATTATCTTTATCAAAATTGTGAATTAGTGTTTCCATGTAATTTAGAAAAGAATAGATGATTTCGGTTAATGGAATGCGTCTGCAGCCGACTTGTGTTTTAAGATCCAATTAAAACTGCAGAAAACATTGGATCGGTTGTGTGTGAAAGAGTGATGTAGGGCTAATTACAATTGGGAATGGATTGAATCTAGTTAAATACAAGACATTTTCAGATTATACAATTCTAAATATCTATGATTATTGAATGAATTGGTTATTCTTTGATAAACACGTCACATCTATCATAAACAACTAATCAAGTTTAAGATAATTCTAGGGAATTTAACCTCAAAATTGTTACTTATATTGTCATAGTTTAATAATAGTTATCTTTTTTAGGTTGAATTCTATATAGACAAATGGAAAGTGGTACTTCAAACTAATAGAATATTGTTGAGTTTGAATTGGATTATTGTAAAGTTTCGAAAGATTGGAATCTATTTTGTCATTTACAAAATTGTTCTTTTTAATTTGAATACATTCTAATATCAAACGTTTGTTGTGATTCTTTTCAATATTTAAAATTTTTGTATTGTTGTAGTCGAATGTATGGTTAGCGCAGCTGATGAATTTTTGGTATATTTGTCCCCATTCATTTTTTTTTTCGAGGTATTGTGAAGATTGTGCCAATGTATACCTTTTCGCAATCTTTGCAAGGGATGGAATAAACAGTATGGGTTATCTTTTTGAAAGGTACGCTGCTTTTTAGTTTAGTAAAGAGACTTTTCTGGTTTAAATAACTCTTATGACATATAAATGTAGGTCATAAGGTTTCACTATATTACATAATTTTTCTGAAAGACCATTAATATATGGTAGTGATTAGTTGTTTATGATAGATGTGAAGTGTTTATCATAGAATAACCAATTCACCCAACAATCATAGATATTCAGAATTTGTTATTCTATGATAAACACTTCACATCTATCATAAACAACTAATCATCACCATATATTAATGGTTTTTCAGAAAAATTATGTAATATAGTGAAACCTTATGACCTACATATATGTCATAAGAGTTATTTAAACCAGAACAGTCTCTTTACTAAACTAAAAAGCAGCGTACCTTTCAAAAAGATAACACATACTGTTTATTCCATCCCTTGCAAAGATTGCGAAAAGGTATACATTGGCACAATCTACACAATACCTCGAAAAAAGATTGAATGGGGACAAATATACCAAAAATTCATCAACTGCGCTTAATAAACATGTAAAAGACACTAACCATACATTCGACTACAACAATACAAAAATTTTAAATATTGAAAAAAATGACAACAAACGTTTGATATTAGAATGTATTCAAATTAAAAAGAACAATTGTGTAAATGACAAAATAGATTCCAATCTTTCGAAACTTTACAATAATGTAATTCAAACTTAACAAAATTCTATTAGTTTGAAGTACCACTTTCCATTTGTCTATATAGAATTCAACCTAAAAAAGATAACTATTATTTAACTATGACAATATAAGTAACAATTTTGAGGTTATGTTCCCTAGAATTATCTTAAACTTGATTAGTTGTTTTTGATGTGGAATGTTTATCATAGAATAACCAATTCGTTCAATAATCATAGATATTAATAATCATAGATATTTAGAATTGTATAATCTGAAAATGTCTTGTATTTAACTAGATTCAATCCTTTCCCAATTTTAATTAGCCATACATTACTCTTTCACACACAACCGATTCAATGTTTTCTGCAGTTTTAATTGGATCTGAAAACACAAGTCGGCTGCAGAGGCATTCCATTAACCGAAATCATCTATTCTTTTCTAAATTACATGGAAACACTAATTCACAATTTTGATAAAGATAATAAACATTATCGAAACGTCAAACAGAATTTTTATTCCATTTTCAGTATATATACGAACCAATATACCAAGAAAACATACAAATATTACAAATGGTTCAAGAATATCAATAAAAGAATATATATATATATATGGACAGGTCCACGTGAAGCGGAAAATTTAATTTTTTTTTTGCTCAAACCTTGGGAAAGTGTTCTTACACTCAAATTCTGATCGTGTGAATTTTTTCAGATTTTTTTGATAGCTCAATTTGGAGTTTTGGCGTGTCCAAACTTGAGAAATTTGAATTTTTTTGCTTTTTTTTTCAAATTTTCAAAGGCTTGTAGATCCTCAGGAATGCATTCTGGCGAAAAATTTATGAAGATCTCTTTTGTTCATAAAACTTGAAAGAATTGAAAATTTTTTTTTTGAATTTTTAAAATCAAAATCTGATGCTGATCGAAAACTTTTACATTTTGATCTTTGTGTCAAAAACAAAGGAACCAAGCTTTTGGGTCGCGGTTGGTCTTAAAATGAAGCTTTACTCATGCAAATTATACTCTGAAATTTTGGTGATGAATTATGCATCCGTTCTTACAAAATCTCCTTTTACATTTTTTTTGACACCAAAAATCGCAGAAAAATCATAGTTTACAAAAACTCATATAAATTTTAGTACGTTATTCATCTTTTAAACTCAAATTTTATTCATTCCCATAATGAGAATTGACTCGACATTATGGAAAAATATCCCCAGAATTTTTTCAGATTTTTTATTTCAGAGTTAGAGGTGCCACCAACATGAAACTACTTCCAAAATTTATAAAGTGAGAAGATTTTGATTCAAACTAAAGCGTTCTCATCAGCACATTACATAGACTTACATTTCCACCTATTTTAATATTTGTTATCCCACTATATAACAAAATATGTCATATGAATTCATGAAATATATAAATATAATGACTTATAATAAAAAAAAGAAAGACATTTTTTGTTTATTGTGTTGTGGAGTTTTAATAATATTTTTAGAGGTTATCTTTTGAACATTTTTCGTCAGGGTGTTGGATGGTGTTTTTCTCTTTCTTTAAACTTATTGAAGAATAATATAGAACCAAAGGAAAAAATATTAAAATTAATATTACTATTACCTACTTCACCATACAAAAAAATTTAGAATAAATGAGATTCAATTTTTTTGCCTTCTCATCCAAATTACTGAACAAGTTCAGATTAAAATTGGATTTTCGTTTTTGAATCTCAGGCCATTTTAATTCGCAAATTGAAAGTAAATTTCATAAGAGAATCAATCTAAATCTGGATATAAATCCGAATAGTTCATCTTCAATGCTAAAGGAACAAAAGAGAATTTCGATAATCTCAAGCAGCCATTTTGATTTGGAAATTAAAAGTACATTTCCGAGTAAATTTCACAAGAGAATTAATCTAAATCTTGATATAAATCCGAATAGTTCATTCGCAACGACAAAGAATAATGGATGAAAATTTCGATGATCTCAAGCTGCCATATTTAAATTCAAAAATCAAAAATAAATTTCACAAAAGCACTTATATAAATTTTGATGAAATCTCGGATAGTTCATTTGCAACGACAAAGAATACCGAAAACAAATATTGAAATAGGTGGAAATGTGAGTCAATGTAATGTGCTAACAAGAACGTTTTAGTTTGGATCAAAATCTTTTCACTTTATAGATTTTGGAAGTAGTTCCATGTTGGTGGCACCTCTAACTCTGAAATAAAAAATCTGAAAAAATCCGGGGGATATTTTTCCATAATGTCGAGTCAATTCTCATCATGGGAATGAATAAAATTTGAGTTTAAAAGATGAATAAGGTACTAAAATATACAGGGTGTCCTCGAACTGCGTGGCTAAAATAAAACCGAAGATTCTTTGATTCGAAAAAAATTTGATGAGCCTTTTTACTTTTGCCTCAAGTGTCTTGTTTAGCCGGTAGAGGGCTTCAAAGTTGCAAAAATAATTTTGTTTTTTCGGTATAACTTGAGAACGTGATGGAGGACTTTTACAATATTTGGCAGGTGAGTTACTGTCAATAATAGCCGTTTTTGAGAGTGGAGCATAGAGCCTTAGAGACCATAGAAATGGCTCAAACTTGAGGATGTAACGGGAAAAGTGTCCAGAACTTTCTTGTGGTCGATGTAATTCACTCTATATTTTTTATGTAGATAGCTTATCTAATTTGAAAACTTTTCTTACTCTTAGAAAATTTTGATAAAATCAACGGATTAGCTTGAAAAAAATAATTTTCGAGTCTCTGCAATTTTGGCTTACTAATTTTACTTGATTAAAATACCTTAGTTGCCTTTGCTTTTCTAATGTTATTTTGGCATTTGGAGAATTTATTCTCAAAACTGTCAGTTTTTACTTTGCTTCCCGTAAAAATTTCATAAAATTATGGCTCAAAATTTCACTAACACTGAAATGGTTAATATCTCGGTAAAACACGAATAATAAAAACAATAGAAATGGGGAAACGATGTGATTATTTAGGAAAAACAAATGCTAAATTAAAAGAAACCACGAAACTTTTTGGGAAATCGCTAAGGCATCAATTGTTCGAAATGTTGCCCATTTTCCTGAATACACAAATTAATTCGTTTCAAGAAATTGGATTGAACTCTGGCTAGTACTTCAGGATCATTCTTCAATAAATCCGCTTCATGATTAATTCGTTGCAACAATTCCTCTCGTGTGTTCACTGGAGCTGCATAAACTTTCGACTTCAAAGCGCCCCATAGAAATAAGTCGCAGGGCGTCAAATCAGGGGAGCGGGCCGGCCAGTTCACTGGTGCATCGTGTCCTCTACCTATCCAGCGATCTGGATATTCCGCATTCAAATGTCGCCTCACAGCTAATGTGAAATGAGGGGGTGCACCATCATGGATAAACCAGGCCACGACGAACGTGTAAGGGCAAGTCTTCCAACAGTTCAAGTAGCCTTTGTTCCAAAATGTTCAAGTAGTTCTCCCCGTTCAATCGATCGGGTATAACGGTAGGGCCGATAATAAAGTTATCCACAATTCCAACCCAAACATTGATTTTAGTTTGATTCTGAAAATATGTAACTTCCGTTTCATGAGGATTTTCATGAGCATAGAAATGTTCATTATGGAGGTTAAAAAAACCACATCTCGTGAAAGTATCTTCGTCCGTGAACAGAATTCTTCTACAAAAATTGGGGTTTGCGTTTTGTCTTTGGACAATAAGCCGACAGAAATCTAGTCGATGACCTGGATCCATGGGCAATAAGTTTTGAACTGTTTTAATATGATAGGGATACAACAGTTCTTCTTTCAGTACATTATGAACTAATGATTTTGAGGCTCCAATACGAAGTCCCAAACGTAGTGTGCTTATCCCAGGTTCAGTTTCAACCGCTTCCAGTATCGCTTCTTCGAGCTCTACCGTCCTTACTGTCCGTCTGCTTACAGTTTCTCTGCGATTTGCTTCAGATTTGCCAGTTTCGCGAAGGTTTGCCGATTTGGAATTCTGCGATGCGGATATCTTTCCCTTCTCCGGCCATTGCAACGACAAAGTCCATAAATCAATAACATATCAACCATTTCAGTGTTAGTGAAATTTTGAGCCATAATTTTATAAAATTTTTACGGAAAGCAAAGTAAAAACTGACAGTTTTGAGAATAAATTCTTCAAATGCCAAAATGACATTAGAAAAGCAAAGGCAACTATTTTAATCAAGTAAAATTAGTATGCCAAAATTGCAGAGACTCGAAAATTAATTTTTTCAAGCTAATCCGTTGATTTTATCAAAATTTTCTAAGAGTAAGAAAAGTTTTCAAATTAGATAAGCTATCTACATAAAAAATATCGAGTGAATTACATTGACCACAAAAAAGTTCTGGACACTTTTCCTGTTACATCCTCAAGTTTGAGCCATTTCTATGGTCTCTAAGGCTCTGTGCTCCACTCTCAAAAATGGCCATTATTGACAGTAACTCACTTGCTAAATATTGTAAAAGTTCTTAATCACGTTCTCAAGTTATACCGAAAAAACAAAATTATTTTTGCAATTTTGAAGCCCTCTACCGGGTAAACAAGACACTTGAGGCAAAAGTAAAAAGGCTCATCAACTTTTTTTCGAATCAAAGAATCTTCGGCTTTATTTTGGCCACGCAGTTCAAGGACACCCTGTATATATGAGTTTTTGTAAACTATGATTTTTCTGCTATTTTTGGTGTCAAAAAAATGGATGCATAATTCATCACCAAAATTTCAGAGTATAATTTGCATGAGTAAACCTTAATTTTAAGACCAACCGCGACCCAAAAGCTTGGTTCGTTTGTTTTTGACACAAAAATCAAAATTTAAAAGTTTGCGATCACCATCAAATTTTGATTTTGAAAATTCAATTCTTTGAAGTTTTGTGAACAAAAAAGGTCTTTTTAAGTTTTTCGCTAGAATGCATTCCTGAGGATCTACAGGCCTTTGAAAATTAAAAAAAAAGCAAAAAATTCAATTTTCTCAAGTTTCGACACGCCAAAACTCCAAATTGAGCTAGCAAAAAAATCTGAAAAAATTCACAGAATCAGAATTTGAGTGTAAGAACACTTTCCAAAAGTTTGAGCGGAAAAAAAAAATAATTTTCCGCTTCACATGGACCTGACAATATATATATATATATATGCAAGGAATCTTGCGTGACGGCTAACTCAATCATTTTCCAAGCGATTTGACTTTGGACTGAATATAGGTGTTATGGTCTCAAAACTACCCTCTGAATTTCAATTGAAAATATTGAATAGTTTTCCAGGAATTCAACTTTGAGTCAACTTTTTAGTTATTTTTCAAATTAAGATATCTCATGTCATTTATATCCGATCGGGATCTGCTTTGCGAGAAAATGTAGGTATTCGCATATGGTTTTATCTCATAAAACTAATTTTTTAATTATTTTTTTCCGGCCCATATTGGCCATTTTTGTTAATTTGAAATAAATCGAATGACGTTCATGCGAGGAGCGCGTAGCTGGCGAGTTAGAAAAGTGCAAAAGTGAATGTTAATGATTATATTAGAGAAAATAAGGACAAATTTCAACTTAACAATTCGTTTTTATCCCTCTAGGGAATTATCATAGAGAATTATAATAGAGAATATTATTGCGAAAATAACCAGCAAGGCCCATGAATTAACGAACTTGCTTTACATTGAGCTGGGGCCATTAAGAAAGCTCTAACTTTGTTATTCCCAGGACGAATCTCTTCCTTTGATATGTTGCGACCTAGAAATTCAATAGATGTCGGGAAGAATTTACAATTTTGACGTTCAATACGTTCAATGAAAAACCAGGTTTTTGTTATGCGCCTGGTACTTTTGATTCATTGCTGGGGCAAAAGAAAATGGCAAACGAAAATATTCATAATTGTCGTCAGGAGCCACAAATGCAGTTTTAGCAATGTAATCTCCCTTTGTTGGTATCTGAAAAAATCCAGAAGCCATATCTCACGTCGGGAAATATTTTCCTTAGGCGATCTAATTGATCATCAATAATAGGGGGTATCGGGTTTTTAACAGTAGGAGCGGGTATTGTTTTTTATAGTACTTCTGTTTAAAGTTCACAAATAAGTGGTCACTACCATATATCTTTAAAACATGTAAATACTTTTGAAGTTCATCGTACTCCGGCCCTTCAAGATTAGTCGATATTGTTAACCAGTGAGGAGTTATTACATTAATACGATGTTGTTTCTTTCCACTAGGAATAAGTGAAAGTTAAGATCCCGCGGCATCGGCTTTGATACTGATATCATCAAAGTCAACACAGTGACGCCCAAAAATTACTTTGTATGTTGAGAAATTTTTACGAACAATAAATAACCTTACTCTAAATCAACTAACCCCGTTTCAATCAACAAAGTTCTCAGAGAAAGTATTAACACAATTAGAACCAAACCCTGTGCGACTAGTGATGAATGCTCCAGATCAGAGGTCTCCAAACTTTCCAGCCTTAGAGCCATACTGTTCCTACTCCAGTTAGTCCCAAGGGCCATAACTGGTTTAATTTTTTTGACATTATCTATAATTTCTAGACTAGTCGCAGAGTACGCGCCCTGAGTACGCTTGCTAAATTCGCTAGTTCAATTACTATTGTGTACTAACTGTATTTTATTGTTACGACTGCGACACTTGGCGAAACCTGGTAGTCACACGCGGATATAGGTAGTGGTAGTATCCTTTATCGCTTACACATAGCGATGGTAGTACTTTCGAAAGCGCAGTAACAATTGAACATTCGCGAATAATCTCGTTGTTTCGAGAAAGATATAATTAAGAACAAATATCAAAACTCATCTTAGTTTGAATTTTCCATCCCTATACGAGATTACCTAAAATCCCTCAATTATAGAATACAACCTTATTTCTGTAATTAAATGTATTTCATTTATATGTTTATAATTCATAGGCGGTACACAAACAATATGTTTACTGTTACGATTATAATAAACACATTGTTTAGTATAAGCCACCTTGACATGGAGACCGTGGGAACCCCAAGGTAGTTATTGATAGATCGATGTATATACTAATACTAGATTAACTAGGACACAATAACAATAACATCACATTACAGTCTTATATATTCATATATTCGGATATCATGTCATATCATAATCAGATATCATATTGACAAATTCATAATGATCAATCATCGTTTACATTAGTACTATTGATTTGTATCTGTACTGTTGTTACTAAGTAGAGCAAGACATTAAGTCGTGATGACGTCAAGCTCTACATTCAGTAAAGTGTTACTCTTTTATAAGTGAGTGTGTTCCAATTTCTATGCCTCCACCAGGACCACGGGTCAGCTAAGGGCAAACCGCCCCGACTTTAAGACCTGATCCCCACAAGAGTCTTCCACCGATACAATTCGATAATTTGAATAAATTTGCTCGTGGGTTGTTCTCTGTTTTTGGTACTTACTTACTTGTGTGAGAATACATTCTCCAAAATGAAGTACACAAAGAATGCTTACAGATCTACGTTAACCGATGAGGATCTTAAATCTCTTTTAATAATTGGTACAAGTAAAATTGGTCCACAACTACAAACTATTATCAGTGGAAATTCAGAATTACATAAATCTCATTAGTATTTTATATGTTATAATGTTTATATGCTATATCTTTATGTGTTTATATGTTATAATGTTTATAATGTTAGTGGGATTCATTTCAATTATTTGTTAGTTATTATGTTTAAGTTAAATCTTTTAGCGTATTATACTTGTCAGTAAGCTTCACCTAGCAAGTAAATAAAACCGTGTTGTTATCAATCTGTCGTTTTATTCAACTTATTGTAGTAGTAGTAGTTTAAGTAAAGTGTAACCCTTTTGTAAAGTGATAAGTTTCTATTCCCTATACCCTCACCAAGACCACGGGTCAGCTTAGGGCTAACCGCCCAACTTAAGATCTGATCCCCACATGGCGATCTCTACCAGTCTTTTTCTTATGAAAAAAAAAAGAAACGAACCGCTTCCTGTCCACATCCATGTGCGTACAAATGGAAAGAATAGGGAAAGTAACTCCCACAAATTGTATTGGCTTAACAGGAAGACATAATGGATTTTGAAATTGGAATTGGATTTAGAAGTTGGAATTGGAATTGGAGAATGGGAATTGGAAATTGCAAATGGAAATCGAGATGAAAATCCAGGATGCAAGCAATGGGGTGAAAAAAAAGGCATCAGAAAAAGTCAACCAACATTGGTGTAGTGCTTCGGACATCATGTGAGTAATGACTGCTTTAGACAATCTTAGGTTTATTTTTCTAGAAGAATTAAGATTGTAATAGTATTTAATTTGTTCAATTGGTTCAAGCGTCAAATATGTCTGAAAAGTTTGATTTACGCTCCGCGACCTCTCTACTTCCAGTAATGAATGGAAATAATGACGTCACGAAACAGTTAATCGATGCTATCGAATTATACAGCGACATGCTAGATAATTCTGGAAGGGTATTTTTAATAAATTTCGTTTTAAAAACTAGGCTGAGCCAAAATGCAAAACTGAGAGTCAAGAAAGCATACGACTCAGTTGAGGCACTGGTTCAGGACATGAAAGGTAAACTGCTTACGAGAAAATCGGAGGCTGCCCTCGCAAATGAATTCCATAGCGCAAACCAAGGAATCAAAAGCATTGATAGCTTTGGAGGAACTGTTGAAGGCTTATTGGTAGATCTGACAATAGCACAAGCGAAAGGAAACGAAGAAACAGCAAATATCTTGAGGTCGGTTAACGAAAGATTAGCTGTAAACATTTTCGCAAATGGTCTAAACAATAACGACCTACGCACAATAGTAAAGGCTAGAAATTACGACAATTTGGCCGACGCTATTTGTGGAGCAGTGGAAGAAAATGGATCTCTACATACAGAGAGAACCAAAGTGGAAACATTCCACATGCGAGACTATAGAGTCAAGCAAGGTAACAATATTGGCGCAAGGCATCAAAATTATAGAAAACAATACAAGCCCTTCAGAGGGAACAACCAATGTTACAATAGCAATTTTCAACAAAATCAAACAAGACAGAGTGTTGAACGCAAACACAAACCCTTTGGAAATAATTTTCAAAATAATAATGGGTTCAAACCCAAAAATCAAGGTTGCTTTACAGCTCAAATGGCAGGTAATCAAAATAGTAGTAGCACTTCAGAAGAAGAGGTGAAAAGTTCACTTAAGAATCAGTTTTTTCGTTCCGAATAGAGCGAATGAAAATCTAAGTACGAATGGAATGAATTGTGTGAAAATGAGATATGGGATGAATGAATTAAATTTTCTTATCGACACAGGATCTTCAGTCAGTGTCATTTTCAAGGAAGTTATTCAAAATTCAGAGAGGATAAACGAAAACAAAAAAGTAAACATACAAGGAATCGCTAGTTCCGTAATGTCACAAGGCTCCGTCAACATAAATTTAAAAGTAAACAACATAGCGTTTGAACAAGAATTTATAGTTTTAAATCAATTTACTAACGGAATTCAAGGAATACTGGGGTCAAATTTCTTTTTAAAACATAAAGCAATAATAAATTATGAAACGTTTACGTTTTCCTTCATGCTGAATAATGAAAACATTTCAATGTCAATTCAAGGTATGAATGTTATACAACAATTCCTGCAAGATGTGAAATTGTACGATACTTCGATGTGAGAGAGAACGAAGAATGCATTGTTTTGAATGAGGAAATATGCAACGGTGTTTTTATTGCAGGCACAATAGTAAAACCAGTACAAGGTCAAGTTCCTGTACGTATTTTAAATTCGAATGAAAGAGAAGTGAAAATTAGGAATTTTATCCCTACTACTGATAAATTATCAAATTATAATATATGTAAATTCAAAAAAGATTACATGACAGTTGAGCGACTAGAGAAACTTTTAGAAAAGGTAAATTTGGACACGTTACACGGAGAGGAAAAAACGACTATTGAAAAAATCTGTGCAAAATATGCCGATGTTTTTCATTTATAAAACGACCCTCTCACGGTAACAAATATCACAAAACAAGGAATTCATCTGAATAAGGACTCTAGTCCAGTGTTCGTGAGACCGTATAGGTTGCTAATCGCACAGAAATATGAAATTCATAAGCACATAGATAAGATGCTGCAAGATGGCATAATTGAGGAAACCATCTCTGAATGGTCTTCCCCGCTTCTAATTGTACCTAAGAAGCAAGTAGACAAAAATGGAGTAAAAAAGTGGAGAGTAGTAATAGACTATCGTTTACTCAATAAACAGATAGAAGATGATAGGTTTCCACTTCCTTCCATATCAGAAATTCTAGATTCATTATCAGGAGTAGTATATTTTTCACATTTGGATTTGTCACAAGGATATTACCAGGTGGAATTAGATACGGAAAGCAGGAAATGCACCGCTTTCACTACGGACAGAGGTCAATATCAGCTAACAAGGCTACCAATGTGATTAAAGATAAGCCCAAGTGTATTTTCCAGAGTCATGACAATGGCTATGACAGGATTAAATTATGAATCGTGTTTCATATATTTGGACGATCTCATAGTCTTTGGCAAAGATTTGACGACACACAACGTAAATCTCGTGAAAATTTTACAACGATTGAAAGATGTAAATTTGAAATCAAATCCAAGCAAATGCGAATTTTTAAAGAAAGAAATTTTATATTTAGGTCATTTAATTTCCGCAGACGGGATATCACCCGATCCGGAGAAGATTGAAGTTATCAAGCAATATCCGGTTCCAAAGGACGCCGGAGATGCAAAGCGTTTTGTAGCTTTCGCAAACTACTATCGGAAATTTATTCCAAATTTCGCAAAGATCGCAAATCCTTTAAATCAATTAGCAAGAAAAAATGCATCTTTCAATTGGGACGATAAGTGTCAAAAATCTTTCGAAACCCTGAAAGTAGCTCTCATGAGCACACCAATCCTGCAATACCCAAATTTTGAAAAGGAAAATAGATTCATTTTGAAATGTGACGCATCGGGATATTCGATAGTGATGACCGACCTGTCGCATATGCCAGCAGAACATTGAACAAGGCAGAACAAAATTATTGCACAATCGAAAAAGAACTTTTGGCAATAGTTTGGGCCGTGAAGCATTTCAGACCCTATCTGTATGGTCGAACCTTTGATATATACACTGATCACAGACCGCTGGTATATCTTTTTGGCATGACAAACCCATCTAGTAGATTGACAAAATTTATACCGACTCTAGAAGAGTATGATTTCACTATAAATTATATAAAAGGCACGGATAATGTCACAGCCGATGCTCTATCAAGAATTCGTATTGAATCATCAGATCTTAAGACGATGTGTAATAAAACATCGGAGAAAATATTTGCAATCACAAGAGCACAAAAAAAAAGGTAAAAGCAGAAAAGGAAGGACAAATTAATAAGAACGATTACGACACTAATAGGATTGGCCACCTGGGAGTAGTCGAACTTATAAAACGTCCTACCGATTGTGTGTTATCTGAGGAAGAATTTGATGAAGAAAGAAAATTGATTTACATAAAACTACATTTTCTATCGGCATTGTACCTAAGGGCATTGTTGAGAAGTGTAGAAAATTTATGTAAGGATTTCAATATTGCTAAAATATGCATCATGAAAAATTCCAAAAACAAGGAATTAATAAGCGCGCTGAATAAAGAAATCATAGAAATAAAATCCGCCGGTTTTGTAATAGGATTAAAAATAAATGTTATACCAGACGTATTAACAATTAATGAAAAGGAATGTAGACAATTAATCTTGGATGATGTTCATACATTACAAACAGGAGGACACGCAGGTGTAAACCGCATGTTCAATAATGTAAGATCAAAATATACTTGGTCAGGTCTAAGGTCAGATATAGAGAAGTTTGTAAAACGTTGTGACGATTGTCAGCGATATAAACACTCTAGACCTACCAAAGAACCACTAACAGTGACTACCACAGCATCAGCGTCTTTTGAGAAGGTGTTTCTTGATTTAGTAGGTCCGATAGGTAACGAAATCGGTGACGATCGATATATACTTACTCTTCAATGTGAATTAAGTAAATTTGTCGAAGCTCATCCAATACCTAATAAAGAAGCTAGCACAGTTGCAAAAGCATTCGTCACTAATTTTGTACTAAGGTATGGGATTCCCAGGGAAATAGCCCACGACCAGGGTACAGAATTTTTGTCGGAAGTGTTCAAGCAATCTTGTAATGTGTTAGGAATAAAACAGCTAAATTCAACAGCTTACCATCATGAAACGATGGGAGCCCTCGAAAATTCTCATAAGCACCTAGGCGCGTATTTAAGAATTCAAGTGGCGAAATTCAAAGATTCATGGACCGAATGGGTACCATTTTGGACTTTTGCATACAACAACACAGTTCATACGGATACAAAGTACAAACCGCACGACCTAGTGTTCGGGAAATCGTGTAATTTACCTTCCAACATAACGGAATAGGTAGAACCCGTGTACAACTTCGAGAATTATCCGGTTGAGTTGAAGTATCGACTTCAACAAGCATGTAAAGAAGCTAGGGATAATCTGATAGTATCGAAACTGGAACGTGTGCAAAAATCTAGGGAAAATTGTAATATAGTTAATTTTAAGATAGGTGATAAGGTATTAGTGAAAAGTGTTCCGAAAAATAAACTTGAACAATTATACAAAGGTCCTTTCGTGATTACGGAAGAAAGGAACCCCAATGTAGTGATAAAAGTAGGAAACAATCAAGTGGAAATACATAAAAATAGACTAAAACTGTACCATGATTAGATCAGGAAAAATGTTGTTTGTAAAATAAAAATAAGGTACGTCAATGGGAAAAAAATGTTAATCTGTCAATTTTTACCCCGCATAGGGAGGTGTAGTATAGGAATCTTCCATCCCTATACGAGTTTACCTAGAACCCCGGAATTATAGAAGATGACTTTATTTATTTTGAATGTTATGTAAGTATATGTTTAGATCTCGGATCTGGGCCACCAAGCAATACGTCAATTTATTATACATATTAACTGGCCCAGATACCTTGACATTCTAGGCTACTTTAGTAGAACAACAACAATAAACAGTAATGACATAATATATATATATATATATATATATATATATATATATATATATATATATATATATATATATATATATGTAGAACTGGATTCTCGGGTATTGATCCGCGTTGTGTGGTTTCGGTCCTCAAAAGGACCAATTTCACGACGTTTCGGCAAAGTCGCATTTGCCATCTTCAGGTGATTCGACCGTAGAGTCTGGAAAATCCAGACTCTACGGTCGAATCACCTGAAGATGGCAAATGCGACTTTGCCGAAACGTCGTGAAATTGGTCCTTTTGAGGACCGAAACCACACAACGCGGATCAATACCCGAGAATCCAGTTCTACACATTACGTCCGCGAGAACCTAAGAAGAAACATATATATATATATATATATATATGTAGAACTGGGTTCTCGGGTATTGATCCGCGTTGTGTGGTTTCGGTCCTCAAAAGCTCAAAAGGACCAATTTGACGACGTTTCGGCAAAGTCGCATTTGCCATCTTCAGGTGATTCGACCGTAGAGTCTGGAAAATCTAGGCGAACGTCAGTTCCACACAACGCGGATCAATACCCGAGAATCCAGTTCTACACATTACGTCCGCGAGAACCTAAGAAGAAACATATATATATATAATTATGTAGAGCATTGAGAATAAGCATAGTATATTCATACATCATTGATGCGGATGGATGGTATTGTGAATGATCCATACTTGTAATTATTGTAATGATTATAGAGTAAGACATTAAGCTATAATGGCGTCGAACTCTAAGTTCAAGTAAAGTGTAACCCTTTTGTAAAGTGATGTGTTTCTATTCCCTATACCCCCACCAGGACCACGGGTCAGTTTAGGGCTAACCGCCCAACTTAAGATCTGATCCCCACTACAAGCCATTAGCTATCGCGAGCCGGATTGATGACACTGACGGGCCGGATTTGGCCCATGCACCGTAGTTGGAGACCCCTGCTCTAGATGACAACCGAGATCGTTCACTAGATCCTCACGTATAACAGAGCACTCAGCTCCTGTGTCGATAAGGCAATGTGTAATTTACGTCGGTAGAGTAAGCGGGATATTTCCGCAGAACTCATAATTAACGGCTTTTTTTAGGCAAATTTAATCGGCAAAAATTTTTTTTCGCTCCGATATTTTTTTGTTTTCAAACATTCTGCTTGCTTTATCATTATACTAGCAGAACCACGCAGACCACAGCCATTCCAGTAGAACGCAATGTAAAATATATCGTACCTAACGCATTGTATAGGCAATAACCCAAAAAAATTTGTTTCGCTCGGATATTTTTAAAAGTTTCTTCTAACTCCACCGTAATACCAGCAGGACCACGCAGAGAGCAGGGACATTTCAGCAGATTTCAATGGAAAATATATCATAACTAACAACGTCTTAAAGGCTGTAAATCTGTATATAGTCCTGCTCAAAAAGTTTTATTTTTTATTTATTTAATTAAAGTTAAAAAACGACCTTATAAAAAATGGAGTAACTCGGCATATGAACATCGTATGCAAATGCGGTTTTAGCATTTGATTTTGATAAAATAGTTACGTGAAAGGGTTTCATAGTATTTATCCCAAAATTTCACGCCAGAAGTTTCGATCAAATACTACAGCTGCTATATGTACTAATAGTGCTTTACTACCTACTCTTTTTGTAAAACAATAGCTTAAATAGATTATGTTTAGACCTTTTGCTTGTCTCAACGGTCGTTTTATGGCAACTCAGGGCAGTTACACTTACATATCATAAAATATATATCATTATATTTCTAGGAAGGCAACCTTGTTGTTAAAATTAGTTACATTCTCTCGACCCCATACAATGTTTTATTTTTATTCCTATTTTAAAAAGTCAGTATCGAAACAGCCTCGTAACAAGTAACTTGGCAACTTGTACATATTATATAAATACTGTAAATAAATTATTGGATATACACAAGAAACAAATAATTTTACCAGACTGGGTCATCGACCACACAAATTAACAGTGGTCGAACCGGTCACAACAGATTATTTTCATGTTTCATTCCATAAAAATCAAGTGGTTATGAACACCATGTTTTCACTCTATACAGGTTGTTTGATTTCAACCAACCCCCTAGACGCCTCTCCAGACTTAAAAAGGAATATCGTTTTGAATTTTTGGTGGGCTGTTTTTCAGAAAGGACTTACAATTCCAAAATATGTTCAACCTTCGTTCACTTCCCATTACACAGAAAGTTGTTATCAACTTTGTTATTTTAAATAGAACACCCCAACCTATTTGCATTAGCTAAGGAGGAAAGCCCAGGAAGCAAAACTGTACTTGATGTTATCTTTATTCTTTTTTTCTTAATAATTCGAACACACTTAAAATTGTAGCCTGCCGCCTTTTCGTTCTGACGACAAAATTTTCTAAACAAGGGATCCTTTGAAGTGATTCTAATAATTTGATACCTTTTTCCTTCATTCAGGTTATCACTGCGTGGTAGTATTTAAAATAATAACAACACTAACAATTTCGTTATCAAAATAATGATAATATCCATTGCAACAGAAATAAGTAAAACAAAATTAATGACGCTGCAGTAGGGTAAATCTACTTGTTAGAGAATTGTGAAGATACACTTGTAAATTTGACAGTAAATGAATTGTGTATAGAAGAACTGAATTGATTTCTGTCGTTTGAAGAACGAGGAGGTTAGCGGGCTTCGGAAGCCGTACCTATCAGAATGAAATGGGCTGATCTGAAAGTACTGGCAGATATCGAAGGTGAATTGAGGCTTCCAGAAGGACCGATATTCAAACAGGTAAAATTTGTGTTTGAGGTTTTACTAAGTAGTCACTCTGATGGGCACGTCTCCCAAATATCCGATTGCAAGTTATCAAATCAATCAATCAATTAATGATTAAAGAATTAACAGTAAATCATCAAATAATCATCACACTCTTACGAGGGTAACTTATAACGTTAGGACAAAATTCCCCCGGAATACGACTTTCTCTTTCTCGAATTAAATTGTTGCACTGTTCTAGACACAAAAAGTCCATGACGTAAGTCTGTAATGAAAGCTAACGCAACTGGTGCCTCTGCAGGCTACGCTTCTGTAGTATCTGAAGATCTATGAGCTCTTGGAGGACGTTGAGAAGGCAACCTTGATGGCTTAATGCGTTTTAACATGTCTTTATGCATTATATTTGAACAGGAATTATTGAAATTCCACTGATTATTACTCGTTGTTCGTTACAAAATGACTAAAATCTGCTAACATGGTTAAAAATTCATATACTAGAAAACAAAATTAGCTGAAAATAATCATTTACTCAATGTTACCTATACTTATCTGTAGAATTTCCCAGCTGATCGCCGCCAAGTTATTTATTTATTTATTTATTTATTTCATAAGAACAAACAGGTTACAATCACTTATAACCTAATTACATGTTCTAGAGTTAATTAATAATTAATGAAAACAAACTATATATAGTTAAAGAAAAAACAAAAAAAAAGTAACAAAAATCAAATACTCAATTAATACAACAAAACTAAAACTAATCTAGAACCCTACTGCTGACCCACAACTGGGTGACTTATGTATGTGACGGTATTCTGGAGCCGTGATGTTGAAGAAAGTTGAAGAGGAAATTGTTTCATGTCATTGTAATGTACTTATAATGACATGAAACAATTTCCTCTCCAACTTTACTCAACATCACGGCTCCAGAATACTCCAGAAATGTGCATAACGAAGATCAATATTCATCTAGAAATAAGAGCCTTTACCAGGTTTTAAATTAATAATAGGTATAAATCAATAAAACATTTTGGGGATCATGTTCAGTTCTAATTCGAATTATTGATGTTCCCAATTTAATAGATAACAATACCAAATTTGGTACACAGTTGATATCCGCATGAAAAAGAGCAATTTTGGTTCTTGTTTATTTTGTTTTTCCGATTTAAAAAATGATTGAAAGCCTTTTTCATCATTCCTGCTTCCTGGAGTCGTTGTTGCTAATGTTATATACAGTTGGGGTGGTTAGAAAGAATGATATTCTTTAATGTAGCTTTGCGAAATACCATAATTATGAAATATATGTCTACAAAGCTATGTTTTGAGAATATTTAACTTCTTATTTGGAAAGAAAAAGCGGAAGATGGGAGAACCATATTTTAATTGAAATGAATGAAATATAATAAAGATTCTTGACCCACGTATGAATTAATACACAATTCTCGGGAAATAGGTCACATTAACACATATATTTTTATTTTTACCCTCGTCTTTACGTACGTTTCGGTCTCACGACCATCATCAGAAGACTTATTAATACAATAACCTGATTACTTAGAAATACTGTAATAACACAAAGCGTCCTTATCGCACAAATTTCGTTTAAATGCCAACGTCGCGAAACGAACAGAGACATGAAATCGGAACTATAACACAGCAATGTTGCAGCGTAAAAATTAAAAATCCACTATTAAGTAGAATCATCAATAAATACGAACACATTTCATAAATGTCTGCGAGAGACTAACAGACAAAGAGTTCTATCCTCTTTGCTAACAGACGAGACCATCTCAAGTGTTCATTTAAGCGCCAGATGTCATAATTTATTAGGTGATAAGAGAAGATCTCTGGCCTGTGAGAAATACTTTAGACAATTCTACCTAAAGGAAACTTTTACATTATAAGGACGTAAGTAGGAATTTGCAAGAATATTAATTAATTAAATTAGTATAAATATGACTTAATGTTTGAACGTCACTCCTATGATTAACAGACTTGGAGTCACGTTTTATATGAATCATCTCCAGAATAGATCTTTTATAATAATTGGTTTCCTTAGTTAAAATATTAACATTCTTGTAATCAAATTGATGGTTATAATCAAAGCAATGTTTAGCAAGCGCGGTGGAATTTTCTAAGTTTTTGTTTCTTGTGCTATACTTATGGCCATACATTCTTTTTTGTAAATATTGTTTAGAGATACCAGTATAGGTCCCATCACAATCTAAACAATTTAATTTGTATACTGTGTGGGTTTGTTTATCTTTAGGAATTACAGGTTTTAGATTTGAGAAATATTTCCCAACACAGTTAGTAGGTTTATGCGCTACGTTTATATCATACTTTTTCAAACATTTCTTAATTTTCTCTGAGGTCTCCGGAATGTATGGTAAAGTTATATAATTGTCTGAATTACCTTTTACGTTATTTTTATATGACGCTCCATTATAAATTTTGTTTATTCTCTCTTTAATAATAGGATTGAAAAAAGTTTTTGGGTAGCCATTCAATTCCAGTGTATTACGAACAATTTTTAGATTTTTGGGACGGTCCTCTGGGTGGGACAATTTAACCGCGCGGTCTGTAAGACTGTTTATGACGCTTTTTTTATAACAAGTTGGTGCAACGGAATTGAAGTGAAGATAGCGTTGAGACCAAACTTCTTTAGTAAACCACGAAGTTTTTATTTCTCCATCTGCATCATGCCTAATGTTCATATCTAAGAAATTTATGTTTTTGTTAACTTCTATTTCACAGGTAAATTGAAGTTTACAGTGGAAATTGTTAAATTTATTAATCACGTACTGAATTTTGTCATTGGGAACACACATAAGGCAATCATCTACATACCGTTTAAAAAATACGGGCCGAAAATCTAATGAACTTATAACAGATTATCCCAGGCATTCCATAACGAGGTTAGCAATGGTAGCAGAAATAGGAGATCCCATTGCTGTGCCGAATATTTGTCCAAAATATTGTTCACCGTACTGAAAATAAGTGCATTCTAAACAAAACTTCACAGCATTTATAAATTCCGATTGATCTAGAGGTGTGTGGTTTTTAATCTCTGCCCAACGTTTTTTGATGCTATTCAATGCCAAATCGACTGGTATATTTGTAAATAAAGAAACAACGTCTAAGGAAATTAGTTGATGGTTTACGGGTACGGATTGATTTTTTATAAATTCATTAAAATGCCATGAGTCTTTCACATGAAATTCATTATTTCCTATTATATTATTGATCGATTTTGATAAAAATTTTGATAAATTGTAAGTAGGCGCTCCTATATTACTAATAATGGGTCTTAGAGGTATATCAATTTTATGTAGTTTTGGAAGCCCATAGATATAAGGTGCTAGCCCATTATAGCAAATTAATTTATTTTTCAATTCAATAGGGATTATCTTATTTTTGTGCCAATTATTTATCAATTTATTCATGTTATTTTGTATTGATAAAGTAGGATCAGATTTTAATTTTTTATAAGTTGTTTCATCATTTAAAAGGTTTTCTATTTTCTTTTCATAGTCATTTCTATGCATTATGACGGTTTTATTACATTTATCCGCGTTCAAAACTAAAATTTCAGGGTTAGCATTTAAGAACTCTTTTGTTATTTTTGTATGATAGTTAAGACGATTCTTTGCAGTACCTACTTCTGCTTTCTGTTTGTTCTTCTTGTTTGTCAAGATGTTACAAATTTTGTTTCTAATTTCATTCTTTTCTTCTAAATTTTTATTCCTGATTCCACATTCTAAATTTGCAATTATATTGTCGATAGGCAGTTTTTTGTTATCAGGCAATGCAAATTTCGGACCTAAGCTTAACGTATGCTGCACCTCATCCGGAATTTTTGTTTCGGTTAGATTTTTCAACCATTGTTCATTGATATTTTGTTTTTCATGAGCTACGCCTTTCATTAGATTATTTATCTTTTTAGATTGTATGGCTTTTATTTTGTTGAAATTTTTTTCGAAATTATTTTGTTGATTTTGAAAAAATTGCGAGATAAAGTTGCTATCAAAGTTTAAATAACAGGATTGTTTAATGCGTTTAATTTTGTTTTCAACCTCTGTTACATTCGCGCATGCTTCTTTAATGCATAAATTTAAACAGCTTTTATGAAGCGAATTTAATAATTTTGTGTAAGCCTTCTTATTTTGCAACCTGCTAAACATATTCTCCTTTGATCTAGATATAATAAAATTTGGGAAAACTTGCAAACTCCTACATCTTACCAGAAATATTCTGCGATTCTTCTCTTTTGCTAATATCTTCATTAATTTTCCGTATTCCTTCAAATCTCCAGGATAGGTGGTTGTTCCTTCCATATTAAGGCTTATATCCCAGCCAAAATTATAATAAAGATTCTTGACCCACGTATGAATTAATACACAATTCTCGGGAAATAGGTCACATTAACACATATATTTTTATTTTTACCCTCGTCTTTACGTACGTTTCGGTCTCACGACCATCATCAGAAGACTTATTAATACAATAACCTGATTACTTAGAAATACTGTAATAACACAAAGCGTCCTTATCGCACAAATTTCGTTTAAATGCCAACGTCGCGAAACGAACGGAGACATGAAATCGGAACTATAACACAGCAATGTTGCAGCGTAAAAATTTAAAATCCACTATTAAGTTTTCCCAAATTTTATTATATCTAAATCAAAGGAGAATATGTTTAGCAGGTTGCAAAATAAGAAGGCTTACACAAAATTATTAAATTCGCTTCATAAAAGCTGTTTAAATTTATGCATTAAAGAAGCATGCGCGAATGTAACAGAGGTTGAAAACAAAATTAAACGCATTAAACAATCCTGTTATTTAAACTTTGATAGCAACTTTATCTCGCAATTTTTTCAAAATCAACAAAATAATTTCGAAAAAAATTTCAACAAAATAAAAGCCATACAATCTAAAAAGATAAATAATCTAATGAAAGGCGTAGCTTATGAAAAACAGAATATCAATGAACAATGGTTGAAAAATCTAACCGAAACAAAAATTCCGGATGAGGTGCAGCATACGTTAAGCTTAGGTCCGAAATTTGCATTGCCTGATAACAAAAAACTGCCTATCGACAATATAATTGCAAATTTAGAATGTGGAATCAGGAATAAAAATTTAGAAGAAAAGAATGAAATTAGAAACAAAATTTGTAACATCTTGACAAACAAGAAGAACAAACAGAAAGCAGAAGTAGGTACTGCAAAGAATCGTCTTAACTATCATACAAAAATAACAAAAGAGTTCTTAAATGCTAACCCTGAAATTTTAGTTTTGAACGCGGATAAATGTAATAAAACCGTCATAATGCATAGAAATGACTATGAAAAGAAAATAGAAAACCTTTTAAATGATGAAACAACTTATAAAAAATTAAAATCTGATCCTACTTTATCAATACAAAATAACATGAATAAATTGATAAATAATTGGCACAAAAATAAGATAATCCCTATTGAATTGAAAAATAAATTAATTTGCCATAATGGGCTAGCACCTTATATCTATGGGCTTCCAAAACTACATAAAATTGATATACCTCTAAGACCCATTATTAGTAATATAGGAGCGCCTACTTACAATTTATCAAAATTTTTATCAAAATCGATCAATAATATAATAGGAAATAATGAATTTTATGTGAAAGACTCATGGCATTTTAATGAATTTATAAAAAATCAATCCGTACCCGTAAACCATCAACTAATTTCCTTAGACGTTGTTTCTCTATTTACAAATATACCAGTCGATTTGGCATTGAATAGCATCAAAAAACGTTGGGCAGAGATTAAAAACCACACACCTCTAGATCAATCGGAATTTATAAATGCTGTGAAGTTTTGTTTAGAATGCACTTATTTTCAGTACGGTGAACAATATTTTGGACAAATATTCGGCACAGCAATGGGATCTCCTATTTCTGCTACCATTGCTAACCTCGTTATGGAATGCCTGGAGGAATCTGTTATAAGTTCATTAGATTTTCGGCCCGTATTTTTTAAACGGTATGTAGATGATTGCCTTATGTGTGTTCCCAATGACAAAATTCAGTACGTGATTAATAAATTTAACAATTTCCACTGTAAACTTCAATTTACCTGTGAAATAGAAGTTAACCAAAACATAAATTTCTTAGATATGAACATTAGGCATGATGCAGATGGAGAAATAAAAACTTCGTGGTTTGGTCTCAACGCTATCTTCACTTCAATTCCGTTGCACCAACTTGTTATAAAAAAAGCGTCATAAACAGTCTTACAGACCGCGCGGTTAAATTGTCCCACCCAGAGGACCGTCCCAAAAATCTAAAAATTGTTCGTAATACACTGGAATTGAATGGCTACCCAAAAACTTTTTTCAATCCTATTATTAAAGAGAGAATAAACAAAATTTATAATGGAGCGTCATATAAAAATAACGTAAAAGGTAATTCAGACAATTATATAACTTTACCATACATTCCGGAGACCTCAGAGAAAATTAAGAAATGTTTGAAAAAGTATGATATAAACGTAGTGCATAAACCTACTAACTGTGTTGGGAAATATTTCTCAAATCTAAAACCTGTAATTCCTAAAGATAAACAAACCCACACAGTATACAAATTAAATTGTTTAGATTGTGATGGGACCTATACTGGTATCTCTAAACAATATTTACAAAAAAGAATGTATGGCCATAAGTATAGCACAAGAAACAAAAACTTAGAAAATTCCACCGCGCTTGCTAAACATTGCTTTGATTATAACCATCAATTTGATTACAAGAATGTTAATATTTTAACTAAGGAAACCAATTATTATAAAAGATCTATTCTGGAGATGATTCATATAAAACGTGACTCCAAGTCTGTTAATCATAGGAGTGACGTTCAAACACTAAGTCATATTTATACTAATTTAATTAATTAATATTCTTGCAAATTCCTACTTACGTCCTTATAATGTAAAAGTTTACTTCAGGTAGAATTGTCTAAAGTATTTCTCACAGGCCAGAGACCTTCTCTTATCACCTAATAAATTATGACATCTGGCGCTTAAATGAACACTTGAGATGGTCTCGTCTGTTAGCAAAGAGGATAGAACTCTTTGTCTGTTAGTCTCTCGCAGACATTTATGAAATGTGTTCGTATTTATTGATGATTCTACTTAATAGTGGATTTTTAATTTTTACGCTGCAACATTGCTGTGTTATAGTTCCGATTTCATGTCTCCGTTCGTTTCGCGACGTTGGCATTTAAACGAAATTTGTGCGATAAGGACGCTTTGTGTTATTACAGTATTTCTAAGTAATCAGGTTATTGTATTAATAAGTCTTCTGATGATGGTCGTGAGACCGAAACGTACGTAAAGACGAGGGTAAAAATAAAAATATATGTGTTAATGTGACCTATTTCCCGAGAATTGTGTATTAATAAATGAATGAAATATTAGGATACTAAATATATTGTTTCTCGAGTTACATTTTACAACGTAATGACACTTCTTAGTTCACTTATTGTTGATTTGAAAATCAATCGCTGTTATTGATTAACTAAATTATTTTAAAATTTCACAGCATATGCCGTACCAGATCCAACTAAAATATGTAGCAAGAATGCATTCTCTAGTGATATTAGTTCAGACTCGGAAAGCTTCGAAGAAATTTCCGTATCGGATCTGTTAGAACTACAAGCACACAAATCTCCAAATTCTGAGACATCTGACACCATAACTTACGAATCTCTCTGCTCTAATATAGTTGAAGAAGAAAATGGGGCGAATTTAAGTATGGAGACCTCGGATATTGAGAAAAGTGAGCGATATGTTTCAGATTTCTTAGAAAAATATGTCTTAGGTAAGTTATTTATTTATCTGCTTTTCTTATTCTATTATCTTGTCACTTAACATTGAGCAATTAATTAAACTTTCATAAACCTTCGAGGCGAACTAAGCGGTGTTTTTATTTTGCGTAGAGGAGGGGAAATCTTGCATAGACGCCTCGGGTTCCCGTGCTCCGGGTGTGCCGGATTCCTACCGACTAAAGCCCCTCCTCCGTGGGGTTGGTTCTCCATCCTAAGGGGAGCCCCACTGCACTGCGGTCATTATAGTCCTATTGTGCCCTCACATGTTGCTACCTCCTTATCAGTTCGGTGTATTCTATGAATTTCAGTAGCCTGATATAGGGGATACTTCTGATTTCCTCGGGTGTAGTTTTATCGTCTCCGAGGTATGTCCGACGACCAACCGCGTATGCCGTGCACTGTTACAGCACATGTAAAGGTGTCTCATCTTCCACGCTGCAACCCCTGCAAGTGGGCTGATCTACCAGACCCATCGTGGAGAGGTGTGTTGCATGGGGCGTGTCCGGTCAGGAATGCAACAAGATTCCGTATTTCTTGTCTGCTGAACGTCAGCAGATTTTGCACTCGTTGCTGCTGATGATCTCCCATCAGTCGCTTGGAGTGCGACATACGGGGCAGTTCCCTCCAGTAGGGGTGCTCTATCTCGAGCCATTTTTAGATTACAGATTTCGCTGTGGCATGAGAAATGCCACAGGTTGGCTCTGTTTCTGTCAGTTTATGTCCCTTCTTGTTTGGTTTCCTCAGACTCCCACACGAGTGTTACTCTATTGGGGTTCATTACTAGTACCGTTAGTTCTTCAAAGCAATCAAGTATACATTGTGAGGTTTGAATCATGAAAGGCACGGTAGTGCTGTAAACCTTGATCCTGTCGGATCTCATCCCCAATGGTCTAGGTGATCCAAGCAATCCGAGGATACTTCAGCCTTTTTGGTCAGCCTTTCCTTGGCCGATAAGATCGAAGCGATACGCTCCTCTTATGGCCTCTGCCTGAACGGCGAGGTGCAGTGGCTCCAACCCCAACAGCTTTTCCATCGCAGCCGTTGGGGTGGTCGACATTGCACCTGCACACTCCTAAGCATATTAGTCTCTGAACTCTATTCAGTGAATGCCGGTATGCTTTGGTTTTTGTTTTTGGCTATCACACGATTGCGGCTTATGTCACAATGGGTCTCATTATGGTTGTGTACACCCAGTGTACCATCCGTGGAGTGAGTCCTCAGGTTCTCCCGACTGTACGACGACAGGTCCACGGGGCCCTTATCGCTTCATTGGTGGTTTTCTCCAGATGCTTCTCAAAGGTCAGCCTTTTATCTAGGCTGGCCCCAAGGTACTTGACCGTATCCGTCATCTGTATATTTTTCCCATACAGAACTAAATCTTGTATGTTTCTAATGTCCTCTCTCTTTGTGAAGGGTACAATGGTTATTTTCGAAGGATTCACTTTGAGTCCTTCTTCCTTGCACCATTTTTCCACGGTGTTCAGGTCGTGCTGCATCGGAGATGCTATTGTGCTCCCGAGTTTCTCTTGTACTATAATGACGATGTCATCCGCATATCCTATTACGCAGAATCCTTTGCTCTCAAGGAGTGTCAGAAGTTCGTCCACCACCAGATTCCACAGCAGAAGTGACAGTACCCCTTCCTGCAGACATCCTCCAGTGACTTGCACCTCCTTTTCAACCTCATTGAGAGTTCCTATGACTGTCCTGCATCGGAGCATGTTGTGGATTCATCTGCACAGCAGATCTCCCATCCCTCGCTCTCGCGTTGCTCGGGCAATTAATTCGAATGAGGTGTTGTCAAAAGCTCCCTCTATGTCCAGAAAGTTTGCTAGCGCAATTTCTTTGCATTCCAGCGATTTTTCTGCTCTCTGTATTAACTCGTATACTGCCATTTCACAGGATTTCCCGGTTTGGTAAGCATACTGATTGCGATGGAGGAGATTTCTCATAAGAGTTCCATCTCCAACTTGCCTGTCGATCAGTTTCTCTAGGGGTTTCAGGAAAAACTGATCGGACGGAAAGATTTTGGCTGGGCGTAAGACTCTCGCCCTGACTTTGGTATAAATACCACCTTTGCCGCCCTCCATTCTTCCGGTATGTAGCTCAGTGCCAGGCTGGCTCTCAGAATTTCACACAAGATAGGGGCCAGTATATCGATTGCCTGGTGCAGTAAAGCTGGCAGCATCCCATTGGTTCCTGGCGACTTATATGGTTCAAATGAATTACTCATTTGATTTTTGATTTGTTAATGATACTCGCAGCCAGAGCCCAGTTTTCCTCTCGCCCTCTCTTTTGAGGTATGGGGTCTTCTGGTTCTGTTAAACTACTGTCGTTTTCACACCTTGATTCAGGGAAGTGAGTCTGGAGCGACAGTTTCTTCTTCTGTTTTGGTGTACCCTCCTTGTGGTTTTTCACAGGAGCCCACTTTCTGTCGTGGTCCAGTTTCTAGTAGTAGCGGTGTTTGGACCGAAGAGACACGTTTGATCACCCCTTATGATGAAAAATAATTTTTACTAAGGCTATTTCTGTCATAGATATAATTGTCGGGAAATAGGTCACACTAACACATATGCTTATTATTTACTACTAATTTAATTAATTAAAACCCTTTCAAATTCCTACATGCGTCTTCATAATGTTAAAAGTATGTTTTAGGTAGAATGCTCAAAAGTAATAGTTATAATAAGGTCTGACAACCTTTTTCTATTACCTCATAAATCTTCAACATCTGGTTCGAAAGTGGATCCTCGAACGTTATACTTTTAGTTCAGTTCTTTAGTCGTATTGCATACTGTGATTCGATATGTATATAGAGCTTATAAGAATATTGCTGCGGAATCTTAATTTATATACTTAAAACATTAATTGTGTTATAATTCTGATTGTTCGTGTTTCTGTTCGTTTCGGCGACGTGGGCATTTTTAATTGAAATTAGGACGCCTTGTGGTGATACAATTAGTTTTAAGAAATCACATTTATACAATTATACGTCTTCTGATGATGGTCATGAGACCGAAACGTACGTGAAGACAAAATAATAAGCATATGTGTTAGTGTATCTATTTCTTGAGAATTTTATATATAATTCATACCTGGGTCAAAAATCATTGTTAGCCATTTCTGTCACTGGATGTTGTTTACCCTTCGTACTAATGAGGTTGTTGGTACGAAGAGAATAGTTCTATATCTGTCACCAGTTCCTGTTCAATTAGAAAACTCTTTTTTAGAAAGGTAAGGTTGAGAGTATAGTCCAGGAAACGGAACTATACCGAAGGTCTAAATATTTGTGTAACTCTAGTTAAGCCACTTGGCCGTACATTTTAGTTATGTTAGAATTACTTGTTTTAGAGCTCACTGAACTAACTATGATATGTATATTATTCTTTCCTTTCAGATTATCACTGTAGTATTTGAAATAATAACAGAATAAACAATTTACATTGAGGTATTCAGTAACACTAACAAGTTATATAACAAATTGTAGAATTCGTTATATGATTGAATTCGTTCACAAAATTTACAAGAATGAAAGATAATATTGAATCAATGAAAAACAATATAATACTCGCTCCCTCTTATAAGGGTAATTTCTACTATGCAAAAATGAACAATGAAATAAGATTACTTCTGAATATCATTTCGCACTCAGTCAGTGGATAAATCTATTTATAATTTCAAGAAAACCTCAAAATTTGAAGTATCTAATAGTGCCCTGTTTTATAGTGACCGTAATTATCTTACCCTCAAAAGTAGAAATGATTATTATTTTGAAAATGCCCCCGAAGGTTGTTCAGACGAGCACTTTTACTACAATTTTCGGTCACCCATACTGGGGTACTTTATGGTATGTAAACTATATAGAGGGCAGTAAACTAGAAATATGACCTAGTTTTTGCCATAAGTTTGGGCTCAACACTTACCAAACGATTTCCGGAGAGCCAAAACTGATTACTAACAAAATTCACGGGATTAGCACAATCCTTCACTTAAACTTTGATCTTTAATTGGCTATTAAAACGGCCGTGGTTTCCAAGCGATTTTGACTCATACAGAAATATATTCATTCTCCCGGTTTCGCGCACAGAAGAGAAGAATAAATCACTTCTGAAAACTACTGATATAATATATAGATATTCAGCCAACTTTGACTATGTTCCCAAATCGGCGAAAATAATATGTGCAAACCAAAATTGTCTGGAAAGAAGCATTTTTGTTTAAATTTGATTAGAGGCACGTCTGATATTTCAGTGATTCATAATCTGAATTTTACACTTTCTGGACAAAACTCCGTACACGCGTGATGTAAATTGAACTAAACTTATAACTCCTCACCTCTCATACTTGAAGAAAAGTAACACATCTATAATCAGACTTGTAATATTACAAAATATAAGGAAATCGTGATCCTAGTTTAGTACTTTAATCTTTATCGTTAACCTTTATATTAACTTTGAGTGCCTCCTGTAACAATTATCCAACTAAAGAATTACTGACTGGGAGAGTACAGTAAAACTGCCATCTTTTTAGGCTCTTATAATCTTTCGTTCCTTACCTTGTTAGAGAGGGAACAAGTAGCTACATCACAGAATAATCTCCCCCATTCGTTTGTGTAAAGTTGCCTATCTTCCGCTTCGAATGGCCTCAATTCTCTATCAATTTTTTCGCGGGAAATTATATACTAAGATATGTATATAAAAAAAGATTAAAAATGTTTGTAAGTAAATGTAGTTTATAATTATAATTTATATGGAACACAGAATGGACTTAACAAATCTGAGTGGACATGTATGACATGCCATACAAAATTTACATAAACCCATTCCAAACTATTTAAAACAATCAATAGGCCACTGGGGCAACAAAAATTCATTTATTGAGTAAAATGCATGATTAAGAAAGAATTTTTTTAATGTGTATAATGTTGATTAATAGTTGTGGGTTTATATTTGGAGAGGGTTTTCTTTCATGAATAACACTGAATTGTTTCTCTAGAATATAGAAGTTTTTATTATTTTATATAGAAAATAACAGTATAACAGCTTGAACTAATTACTACTCTTACCTAGAATATAGAAGAAACAACATTCAAAGTTGCTATTCACGTTGTTCTTCTGGATTAGTTTTAAAAAGTATTATATTCTTGATTTCTTATAACATGTGCACTGTGTCAATTAATTGTCTTAATCATATAATTAGAGGTCTGACTTACCGACCTGATTTTACAATAGAGCACTAAGTTTGATTATACTAAGGATTCATTCCTTACATCTCCCTCCCTAAGATAAAATTTTGTTAAAAAATTTTGGTACAAGTTCATAAGAAGCTATGGCTGGACGTCTCAAGCATCTTTTACAGTTGGTTCATTAGGAGTTGGAATGAGTTTAGAGATATGAAATAAGTTTGATTCTGATTTTTTGTGTCCTATGTCAATTTCGTACATCGAGTTTGATAACTTATTTAAAATTTTATATGGACCAACTCTTAGTTCATCTAATTTTATTCGATTCAGTCGGTTTCCATTCTCAACATATACTAAGTCGCCGACTTTAAAATCATGATTTTTTCTGTTCTTATCGTATAATTTTTTATTATATTCATGGTACTTAATACTGTTCTGTAACGCAATTGTTCTATTATTTTCAAGGTTATTATTATCATCTTTGATTTTTCTTAATTCATTTGGTAATGTTGAGGTATCTTCACCTGATAATAAATATTTTGGACTGAATCCTGTTACCGTGTGTTCAGTCTCATTGTATTTTTCTACACAATTATGTGCTATATTTGTCCATGCATGTCTTTTATTTTCTTCATTTATTGCACATCTAATTTTATTCACTAAAGTTTGATTAAGTCTTTCGTTTAAACCATTTGAGAATGGTGCGTTAACTGCTGTAAAAATCATAGCAATTTTCCTTTTTTCTAAAAATTCTTTGAAATTTTTGGAATTTATTCCTGAATATTGATCTGTTAGGATTATCTCTATATTATGTCCTTTAATAACATTTTCTATCAACTTAATGAAATCATTTGCATTTTGTGTTTTTGATGTTAATATGTAAGCAAATCTTGTGAAATGTACTACTAAAAGATGCAAATATTTCTTTGTGGATCGTGAACCACCGAATCCACCTATTGTATCTATAGAAATTATTTCAAATGGCTTTTTTGCGGGACCAAAATGTGACATTAGACCAATTTTGTTTTGTCCCCTCGATTTATTTTTTATACATATTTCACAATTTTTGCAAGTTTCATGTACGTTTTCTGATATTCATCTTTTCTAGTGGTTTATGATCTGAGAACACTTTGAAATGTCTACCTATAAGCCAATGTTGCCAGTACTTTACTGCTTCTTTTATTGCTAAAGCTTCTAAGTAAATTGCTTTCTTTCTTTTTTGTGATTCATTCAGTTTCTTTGAGAAATATGCTACCGGCTTTTCAGTTTCTAATTTATCATTTAGTTGTGGCTGTTTTAATATGGCTCCTATGCCGTGTAGGCTTGCATCTGTGTATATGTGTATCGGTAGATTTGGATCAAATATTGTCAATACTGGCTGAGTACAGAGGAAATTTTTCATATATTCAAAGGCTTTTTGACATTCTTCGGTCCAAATGAAACTTTGCCCTTTTCTTAATAGATTATGTAATGGTTCTAAGATTAATGAAATTTTTGGAACATATTCATTGTAAAAATTAATTTTTCCTAGAAACTGTCTAATGTTTTTCTGATTTTTTGGTATTGGGAAATTCTTAATCGAAATTAGATAGATTATCTTTTATTGGAGAAATTGAGTTGTGTTTTATAATGTGACCTAAATATTGAACTGAGTCTAATGCGAATGTGCATTTTGAAAATTTTAATCTGAATCCTTCTTTCAATATTGCTTCTAATAATTGTGATAAGTGATCTATATGTTCTTTAAAAGATTTTGAAAAAATTAGTATATCATCAATGTAATTTACTGTGAAATCTGACAGCTCACGTTTTCTTATTATATTACTCAATATTCTTTGAAAAATAGCCGGTGAAGTCTTTAACCCAAAAGGTAAACAAGTCCATTGAAATTGTCCCTCTTGAGTCACAAATGCCGTTTTTCTTCTATCTTCAATCCTTAGTGGGATAGACCAAAATGCTGAATTTATATCAAGCTTTGAAAAATATTTGCAGTCTCTTGTTCTTGTTACCAAACCTTCAATTAGTGGAAATGGTTGTGATTGGGGAACTACTATTTTATTCAAATCTCTAAAATCTATGCATAGTCTTGATCTTTTATTTTCATCTCTTTTATATGCTAGTGTAATTGGAGCAGCAAAGGGACTATATGATTCTTCTATCAAGTTTCTTTTAAGTAATTCTGAGACTTGTTCCTCTATTTCTTTTTTATCTTCTATTGTGCACCGATAAGGTCTTTTGCTGCAATATTTATCTACTATGAGATCTATTCTGGCTTCGTAATCTTTTACTATGCCTATATCATATTTATCTTTTGCAAAACAATTTTTATATTCATCTATAAGATTTTTTATTATATCTTCTTCATAATGACTCAAGTGATTTGTTAAGACTTTAAAATTGTCTAAATCTACATGTTCATTGAAGTTTATTTGATATACTTGTTTATCTTTGATATCAGAATTTCTCTGTTCTATCTCTAGTTTTTCATTTTGAATTAACTTGAACTTTTTTATGCAATCTAATCCTATTAGAAAGTCATATTCAAAGTTTTCATTATTGATTACGAATACATCTATGTATTCTTCTATATTTAATATTTTTGCTTTGATTTTTATTAATTCTTCTGATTTATACACACCATTAATTGTTCTTAAGTTAGCTCTTTTGTTTAAACTGATTTTCTGTTTCAATTGAACTAGTTTTGAATTTATAAGTGAAACATTTGAGCCTGAATCGTAAAGAGCAGATACTTCCAAAGTATTGTTTAATGTTATCTTAAGTCTAATTAATGGTGGAATTATTAGTTTTTTTGATCATTATCACTTGATTCTACTTCTAATACCGATTTGTTGACATGTTTTATTTTATCTTCTTTCTCTTTGAACCAGCAATCGGCTTCAGGATGGAAGCGTGTGCCTTTACCTTTATTCTTACATGTTTCGCATGCTTTTTTCTCTGTCTTTTCTTTATTATCATAATTTTTATTCTTTTTAATTTCAAAATTTTTCTTGTGAGTTAAATGTTCCAATTTACCTATTTCATTGTATAAATCTTCTGTCTTTTTCAATTTTTCTCTATCAATTCTATCAGCTACATAATTTGGCAGACCAGCAGCAATTAAATCAATTAATGTTCCGTTATCAATAGTTATTCTGATTTCTAATAAAAGTTTCTCTTTTTTTATTGCGTATTCTAATAAGGAACCCGATTGATACTTAAATTGTAATGCATACCTTATCGAAGACCAACCTTTGTTCGCAAATGTATTACAAAAATTTGTTTTCCAATCTTTCCAGTCTGCTTGAATTGTTAATTTCAAAAGTGTACAACTATACCAATCTGTTGCACTCTTTTCCATAAATGATTTTAAAATTTCAATTTTTTTCTCATGTTTGTCTATGTTAAACCGTTCGCACTCTTTTTCAAAAGTATCCATCCATTGATTTGCATTAGAATTTTTTCCATTAAATTTATCAATTGTAAATTCTTTAGCTATTTTTCCAATATTTTTTTCTTCCGATTTCTCTTGACTTTTTTCAAGTAATTTTTCGAGCAATTGTATTAACGGTTGTTCTGAAGCATTAGTAATATTATGTTCTTGAGTGCCAGTGATTTCTTCTAAGTATTCGTCTTCAAATTGTAAATTACCATCGTCATCAATATAAGTTTCGCGTAATTCTTCAGATAGAGAAATCCAAATCTTTCTTAACTGGCCTCTTTTAGTTAATTGTTTTTTTACCTTAATAAATGCTTCTGTCTTTTTGACTTCCGTATGCTTTTGTGAATTGCAGCAGTGAAGCGGAATTTTGAAGGTCCGGCCGCTCGGCGTAGTAATTGAAGTTATACATATTACGTTCGTTTTTTCATCTGCAGCAGAGAGTACCTCGAAAGTAAACAGCAGTTTGTCCATGGCGAATTCCAACAAGAATGTTGTTTTATAATGTTGATTAATAGTTGTGGGTTTATATTTGGAGAGGGTTTTCTTTCATGAATAACACTGAATTGTTTCTCTAGAATATAGAAGTTTTTATTATTTTATATAGAAAATAACAGTATAACAGCTTGAACTAATTACTACTCTTACCTAGAATATAGAAGAAACAACATTCAAAGTTGCTATTCACGTTGTTCTTCTGGATTAGTTTTAAAAAGTATTATATTCTTGATTTCTTATGACATGTGCACTGTGTCAATTAATTGTCTTAATCATATAATTAGAGGTCTGACTTACCGACCTGATTTTACAATAGAGCACTAAGTTTGATTATACTAAGGATTCATTCCTTACATGTGTATTTAAAAACATTGAGTGAGCACTCTTTTAGCTTCTTGAGTAGCTTGTTCATAAATATGTTACTATAATAGTTACCAGAACAACGACTCGAATTTAATCTTAAATAGTCAATATGAATATTATGGCAACATCTAGTGTTATAATTATGCAGATTATTATTAAAAACATGTGTATCAGACAACATCCCCATTAGTATGCAATTATAAATATATAGTGACGGAAAAGTCATGATTTTGAAATCAATAAAAATAAGATTCTCAACACTTTTCTTTGAAGGCGAAAAATCCTATCCGAATGAGGTGAATTTCCCCAGCCTGTCAGGGCATATGATAAATGCGACTGAATAAGGGAGAAGTATGCCATGCGCATCGCGTCCTCAGGCAAGTAGTTTACTAAATTTCTTATCAAGGAAATATTATTCGAGATTTTGTTAGCTACACTATCAACATGACATTCCCAACTAAGGACTGGATCAAATAAGACACCCAAAAACTTTATGTAGTCAGCGTTTTCAAAAGTAATGTGTCTGTGTGTGAATAACATTACACCAGTTTTGTCAAGGTTTACGGACAGTTCATTTGCACAAAACCATTCAAAAAGACTTTCTTGAGAATCACTCAAGCAAGCAACCAAAAGATAAATCCTTTTCATTTCATTATTCTCGCTTCGAACCATACTGGTGTCATCAGCAAAGAGCAGGAGATCAGCCGCTACCACCGCCTGAACCAGATCATTAATGTAAATAAGGAATAGTAGCGGACCAAAGACAGATCCCTGTGGGACTCCACTGACAACCTCACCATGTTCCGAGGAGGTTCCATTGATGACAGTGTACTGTGTTGGATAAAAAAGAGTGAATTAAATTACAGCTGTTGTCATGAAATTTGTAAAATTTCAGTTTATCAACAAGAATGGTAGGAGAATCCAGGTCAAAAGCTTTGCTTAGGTCATAAAAAAATGTGCATACGATGAACCCTTTTTCCATACCGCTTACAATGATCTCTATAAGTTTATTTACAGCATCATTGGTGCCCCTATTTTTACGGAAGCCAAACTGATTGAAATAAAAAATGTTAGAATTTTCAAAATAGTCGGTTATCTGGTATTTCAAACACAATTTTTGAAAAAAGTGGAACTATAGCTATTGGTCTATAATTGTTCATGTCGTCTGTAGATCCTTTTTTATGCACAGGAATAACCTTCGTAATTTTAAGAGCTTCAGGGTATATTCCGGTGTCTATACATTGATTTAATAATTTGGTTAACGGATAAATAAGAATGTTAATTACATTGTTAATTAGGTCTATATTGGGGTTATAATGGTCTTTACTTTTTTTATTTGATATTTTGTTAATTATATCTTTTACATGCATATACGAAACGTGAGAGAATGAGAATGACTTGAGATTTAACTTTTCCAAAAATGATAAATATTTTCTATACGATTTTTTGAATTTAGGTATTTTTGATTTGATCTCTAAAGGAATATTCAAAAAGAATGAATTTAAGTTATTGAGTCCAGTGTTGCTGAATTTTTAATCTTATTCTTCCTTCCATTGTTAGCATGAAATATATCCCAATATGCCCTGTTTTGGTTATTTGAGTTAATAACATGTTTTTTATAAGCTAATGATTTATACTTAAAAAGATCATAATTATAAGATCTTTTAACGGAAGAAAGAGCCTTTTTAAATCACTTCATCGTAAGGAAAATTAGATTTTAGTTCCCCTAAGAATCTTAGACATTCTCTCTTGTTGCGAAGCTCGTCATTAAACCAACTAAAGTATAAGCTGTTTGATGAGGCTTGGGTGTATTTAACCTTAGCAGGGAAAGACACATTGACAGCCTCAACAACAAGGTGGATAAATTTGTTAAATTTAGCAATGATATCTAGGTTATTATTACCAACAAAGTCCCAATTTGCCCTTTCAATGTTCTCATGAAAAGTCTGCTTACCTAATTCATTAATAGGCCGGCATACCTGTTCAATCCTGTTCTCCCTTAATCCTCTGAGAGAATCCATTTTAATACCAACTGCCCTGTGATCTGACAGGTTAGGGTGAATACCCTCTGGTTTTTAAAATTTATAATACTGTTATCAATGCAATTTTTTCCAAGAGTAGGTTGAAAAATAGTTGCCAAAAAGCAATATGATTGTATCAAATCCTTAAAAAGTAAGAAGTTACTGTCTTTGGTATGAAAAAACACATTAAAATCACCATTTATAACTAAATCCTTTTTGGAAGCTACCAACGTTGTCAAAAGATTATTAAAAATGTTTAAAAATTGTTCGATGTCACCTCTAGGTGACCGGTAAACTGTAACTATAACTAGATTTTCTTCACTGATTCCCATGGCTGATATTTCACAGTGATACTCCATTGACATATTTACAATTGATGGTATTCCAGTAACATTAGGTTTTTCCCGTGCTGGAATAATACTTCCGCCTCTCAATTGTTTCCTTGCAAAGTGCGAGACTATGTTCAAATTTTCGATTACGAAGTTTTCAACTTCACAGTTAACCAGGAAGTGCTCGGTTAGTCACAAAATATCCACAAGATCACTTTGATCGTCCAATTCATTTACCATAGCGTTAATTTGTGATATTTTATTACGTGCAGATTGAGCATTTATATGTAATATATTTATTTGTTTACGTAAAACATTCCCAAATGTTTTTGCAGTCAGGTTAATAGGTTTTATGTTCCTTGCGGGTTCGAAGATCTTTTCTGAGAAAACCTGCTAACACATATTCCAGTAGGCCAAAAAGAGGGCGATAATACTTTTTCTACGTCGCCTTGGTTTAGGAGAGCTAATTTAAACGAAGCATATGAGTTTGCATTCCTTGAGTCTAATTTCTCACAGTGAGAGGCTTCAACACTGGATTTGACAAATTCCAAAATTTCATTTTCACTAGTATTCGGATCTAGTCTGTACACATGGAGGTAGGTTAATTTAGGCACAGACTTAAGATCAGTTACATTATTTGTGTCGTCAATTTTTTGACCAACCGTCACATGATTTTTGCGATTGATTGACACACTATACGTAGTTTTAAAATTTGATTTGGAGAGTTTTATTGGTGAAAAATCGGTTTCTTGAATTTCGCGTATTGCGTTCTTATTGTTTGTGTTAACATTTACTCTTGCATTTGATGAATTCACATTGAGAGCGCTTGAACTACGGTTCGCAGCACTGTGTTGTTGCTGTCCTTGTTGAGTATCTGAAGAGTGAACGCTATCCATTTCATACGTTTTACTTAGCGTTGCTCCTCGTCTGTTTAATTCTGTTGGGTTTTTAGAATTTGTAGATAATTTTTATTATCGATGTTATAATTTGAATTAAATTTATTTCCACTATTACTTTTTAAAAAGTATTATTATATCACGTTGATCGTTAATACGATGTTCCAGATGATTGTTAAGTATATTTAGTGTCGCTAACTCCTTTTGTATTGACTGCATTTGAATTTCACACTCACCCTTATTAAGGTGGACTGGTACACGTGCTGAAACGTTACTTTCCTCTTGAAATCATTTTCATTCACAATTCAACAAAAATTTTTTTAACATTTCACTACTCAATTCTTTCGGTACTGATTTAGTCACTAATAAGTCTATAATTAACTTTTTATTGAGTTTATTAAGCTCAACTGGAAGGAGCTCGTTTAAACGCGACTGTTCGTTATCCGCCATCTTAGAGAGAAGTCAGTGATTTGTCGTGCTCTTGCGGAGTGCATGTGGCGACATTTAAAGAAAGCGCAACTTCGCAGATATGTAAGATGTATTGTAATTGTTGAAATAAAACAATTAGGTATTGAAATAAAACAATTAGGACAGGGGCGTACTCAAAATAATTAGTAATTACATTACAGCGCCAATTTTGTATAATTATAAAAAATTCAGATTATAATCAATATCTTGGAAAGATGATAATCATTTTCAAAATATATTGAGTGGCTAAGGATGATGACAACCCCGCCTTAAGGCGGGCCTTGTTGAAGCAAGATTTGACTAGAGATCAAGGTAGATCTGATTTGTTCATACCTACGGCATATCAATCTAATAGAGATGTACAGTGATAGTAACAATGGTACTAGATGTAGAAACGTTTATTTTAGCATCAATAGTATAATACAATGAGGATGTTTACTACTTGGAGTGAAACCCTTGGAAACATTTTTGTGTCGATGAAAGGCATAGGTTTAGATTGCTTTTGTGCAAAATACTTGTCTCTTTTTTACAGTCATTATTCTTGCAAACTCTTTTGCCCGATCTATCAAGAATATCTGGTATATGATTCATTCCATCGAATCTTACATCGTGTTCGGGTACATAGGTCTTCTTAGTGCTATCGTCTTCATCAAAGTTTCCTTCAGATATATTATCTTCAAAATTATCATATTATTTGATAAGGTGCAGTATTTGCGCCCCCTAACAATAGTAGAACCTCATATAGCTAATATTATTCAGATCAAAAGTCGTTTTTTTATACAAATATAAAAATTTCTGTGGTATCCAAATAACTGTTTATTATTTCCTAAAAGTATGTAACAAAAATAAAATAAATAAATAAAGATTCTTACAACTCAAATGAAAAACTGAAAAACATAAATACATATATCAACTAAGGTACTCAATCGATAATAAAATCAGTCACAAAAAATAAAGGAACCATTTCCGTAGTAGGTACTTTGGATAGGCAATTATTGAAGATTAAAGATGAACTTTTCTTGATTCAGCTATGGCGAAATTATTAATCACGTCATCAAAATCTACTGAAGCAGCTGTTTCTTTTTCAATGCTGAGTATAGCCAAATCAGATAATCTTTCCTGGCCTATTGAAGACCCCAAATAATTTTTAATAGTTTTAGTTTGCTGAAAGCTCTTTCACAAGATGCACTCGTAACAGGAATACAGAGGAATATTCTTATTGCTATGTCAATATTCGAATTCATTTTCATGAATGATTTGGAGAGTTTGAATATGATCTAATTTCCCAAAGTTTTCAACAAGAGTTGATGCTTGGAATTTAAAACTCTCTATTTCATCTATGAATTCAGAAGCATCTAGGTCATCCTCATACTTCCGAACTAAATTTTCAGCATATCGTTTCAAGTCTTCTATTGTCGCCAGCGATATGAATTGGCCTTTGAGAAATTCAAAATCATTACTAATTTCTTTCAGATTGGCAAATCGTGATTTGAACTGTGTTATCATGTTATCGAATATGCAACAACACATTCTCTTGAATTTTGAGTTTTCACCCATATCACCAAGGCCATCAACACAAAGTTCACCAGGCATTATTTTCACTCGTCTTTTTCTTTTCTCAGGAAAAGCTGGATCAATGTTCAACTCTGCACAAATTGATCTTGCTTCGTTTAGTACCTGATCGAAAAATTTTTCTCTGAAATCTTTAATTTCATTTGTTAAACCTTCTATCATTTTCGCTCCTTTGCTCACATCAAGTTGTTTAGCTTGGAGCAACACATTGACCTTATAGATTTTTGTCAATATTGTATCCCACAAAACTAAAATATTGATGAATCGAAAAGATTTGAGAGTTTTCAGCAAAGATTTTGCGTCGGAAATAGTTTCTTCATTGAATTTTTTTCCGAATATCATCTGGTCTAGTACTTCTATAACAGATTTGAAATGAGTTTTAAGTGCGTGCACTGCAATTGCTTTCGATGCCCATCTTGTATCACTTGAACTCTTCAAAGAAATCTTCAATTTGGAGGTGAGCGCGCCCCATCTGGAAGTTTATCTTGCAAAAAAATTGTATAGTCTCTGAATATGACCAAAAAATGACTCTATTTCAGGCTCTACCTTGGCAGCATTCAAGCCAACTAGATTTAAACTATGTGCAGTGCACGGAAAGAAACGGGCAAATTTATTCATTTCTTGAATTCTAGATTGCACTCCTTTATATCTGCCAGCCAAATTGGATCCATTGTCGTAAGCCTGTCCTCTCATATTTTTCATGTCGAGACCATCACTCTTTAATTTATTCAATATATTTTTTGCCAAATATTCGCCAGTTTTTTCATCTGTTATGATGAAATCTATAAAGCTTTCTTCTATTGAATACTTATCCGGACAACATACCACGTACCTGATTACTTGTGACATTTGCTCTATGTGTGAATTGTCTGGAGTGCAATCGAACATTACTGAAACATATTCAGATTCCTTAATATTGATAATGATAGTTTGTTTTACTTTTGCAGCGGTTAGTTTAATGAGTTCGTTCTGGATCGCCGGTGAAAAATAAGACACTCGATTTTTTTGTGAGATTCGATGTGCTGTGCAATTATTTTATCATAATGGCTAATTAAAGTTATGGTATTCAAGAATCTTCCGCAATTTGGATCTCCAATTTTAGTTGAACTCCCCCTTAAAGCGTCATTGTTTCTAGCACAATGTATTATGGCATCTAATATCACTTTCAGAATATGTTTCCATTTATTTATTTCTGATTCAATTGCCTTTTCTAATTCGTCATCAATGAAACCACCAATATTTAAATGTCTTTCGAATGTCTTCCACTCCAAATAATTATTTCTGTGCTCTAAACAATTCTCATGTCTTGAAATACGTGGGTTCAGGAGCTTCCAATCAGAAAATCCATTTTTCACAAAGGTACCATCCTTTTGACCGAATAAACTACAAGGAAAACAAAACAGATAGTCTGTTCTTCTGCAATATATTAACCAATTTCTATTGATGTTTTCTCCATTATATAGAATTCTTGAGAACCATTTCCTGTCAAACCGTCGGTTTTCAGTTGCAGGATATATATAATCCGGATCATTTCCTTGCTCAGGTCCATGTTTCACAAACAATTTCACATTACATTTTTTTACTTTCCGTGAACTCGGATCATTATAATCTACTAGATCTACGTCAGCACTGTCACTGTCAGCAGAAAATTCGGTCTCAGACAAATCCGAAAATGTTAATTGCTTGGTGATAACACCAAAAGCGTTGTTATTTTCTGAGTCACATTTTTCAATTTCGATTTGAGTTTCTAATTCATCTTTGTATTCATTATCACACGTCTCGGCAAGAACTGCTGAACTAGTCGATGAAGAATTTGTTGTGAGATAGTTGAGACCATAATCAGCGATATTTAGGTTGGATTTTTTAAAAAAGTTTTCCATAGAAGTACTGCATTTTTTTTGGTCTATCATTTTCTGATTCCGGATTTTTCTATACTGTGAGCCTGATAATTTTTTTGGTGGCATTTTATCTACTTAATTGAGCCAATCTGAAAACCAAATAGTTATCCTTAAAATTATATAATTCATAAAACAACTTTTGAGTAAGTCTCTAGAGAACAGATGATAGGTACCTATAATAAATATTCTACTTACATTCCCGGTTAGACGAATAGAATGAATGAATTGTTTTATTCCAACTAATCGGCAGCGAAATAATTCCGTGTTGGATCGCTGATGGCGTCAGACCGAACCGACACTCTACTTGTGACCTGTGTGACTGATAGAATAGTACTGACTGGCCAATACGGAGTACGGACGGCGGGATGGCAGAGGGCGGACCCAAACGCATAATCGGGAAACGTCGGATTCCAACGATCGAATGTAGTGTCACAATACAAGTTTGGGCAACATTAGCGGCTTTAAACAATTCTCTTGTTTTTATACATTATTCATTATAAAAATACGGATTAAAAAAAAAATACCTACCGCCATTCAACGTATTCATTGAAACTTCACGTTCGATTTTTGGCGCCCCTACGGGCTAGCGCACGCGGCAAAAGCCTCCCTTGCCCCACCCTAGTTACGGCCCTGGTTTCCTCTTTCATTTGACGTAAACCGACAGGACCGCCTTTTGGCAGGTTATGATTATTTTCATTATCTCTGGATAAACAAACAATCGAGACTTCTCGTATATGCAATATTAGTAGTAATAAGTGCTGAATGCACTTATAAATTTTGTAGTATTGATGAACGAGAAAAATGTATCTGTTCACTACGTCAAAACCGGCCATTGCGAGCGCCACCCGACCCGAAGTGGCGTAGTGCAATAAGTGTTGTTGTTTAAGGCAGGCATGCTTGTTTGGATCGTTCTCATTTTCTTTGTGACTGCAAATGTGGCTAGAACGATGACCGCTTTGGGGCGGTCGTGCCTGTTAGTGGGTTAACTTTCGTTATTCCTTTCGTAATAATTTCCTGGATCATTACATAACCCTATCATTCTAAGAAAGAGCGGGGTTCTGAAGGAACCACGTTCCTAGAAAGGAGCGTGACTGATCAAGTAGAAATACTCAGTAAAGAATTCTTGATCAGCCTATAAACCTAGAAACAAGCATAAATCTACTAAAATAACTTACTTTCTAATACACTACTAATATTGTAACACAAAAAAAGACCAAACCAGAGATAATCCCAATGCATTAAAAACTCCCAGCAGCATCTTATCCCACATGACCTTAAGCCCTTCTTCAAATGGGAAAATCATACTAAAATCCAAAATTACAAACATTAAACATCACCCCGCACAACTGGGAAGAAACCCACGTATACTAAATAACCAAAATTACAAGAAGATTCAAACAGGTGGACTAGACGGGCTCAAACTAGTCGCCACTTCACTGTCAAACTCGAGACTTGCCGAACTTCTTCCTACCAGACTTCATTTTTATCGAACAGCGAAATTGTGGAACTCTTTGCCTAGTGAGGTCTTTCTCTTCGGCTATAAACTCCAAACCTTCAAGAAAAATTCAAATCCCCATCTCCTCTTTCATCATTTCACCATTGGCTCACACGTCGAACATTATAGGTTTCCCTCTCGTGTAGTCAAATTATAGAAAAAAAATATGGTCTAGCTTCAGTAGTTTTATATATCTCGATGTCGATTTGATTGATCCCACTACTAGCTACTCTTGTAATTAGGGGATGAATAACGGACAACCACTACCAAATTTAGTACTACCAATGCTCGAAAGCACTGTCGATTATATAGAGATATTGCAAGAATCGACTAAATCAATTTTGATATCTCAATTATTCCCGTCACTAGATAAGATAACATAGATTAGAAGTTAAATATATGTATAATCAAATATAAATAAAATAACTAATAAGGGATACAAATATAAATAGAATTACATTTATAACACAAACATTCATATGTTAAAAGTCTTCCATTATTTTCTTAATAAATATGTTTTAAATTAACTTTTGAATTTTGCTGATGTGTATGTTCCGAAATATTGGTGGTCACGAGATAGCGCTGATTTTGATGGCAAACGGTTAATCTAGTCATCGGTTGATGAAAAGATTTTTTTTATCTAGCTAATATAAATGTAAAGGGACGGGAAAGTTAATAGGCCTAAATCCACAAATATATTTTTACGTGTGTTCTATTTGAGACTTTTACCATATAGTAGATGAACATGACGAGTTCTGCCTCAGGATATCCGGTCTCCACTTCCGGTCTAGCTGTCGATGTGCATCCGGTGTATGAGCTCGTCCTTATCAGTTTTGATTTTATTTGTAAAGAGTATACAGGGTGTGTATAAAAAGTGTGTCACATGTACAGAGTCACGTGACTAACACATGACAGCATGGCGGCCCTAAGGTCCAGCTGTCATGGCGACCATAAGGTACAGCTGTCATGGCGACCATAAGGTACAGCTGTCATGGCGACCATAAGGTCCAGCTGTCATGGCGACCATAAGGTCCAGCTGTCATGGCGACCATAAGGTACAGCTGTCATGGCGACCATAAAGTACAGCTGTCATGGCGACCATAAGGTCCAGCTGTCATGGCGACCATAAGGTACAGCTGTCATGGTGACCATAAGGTCCAGCTGTCATGGTGACCATAAGGTCCAGCTGTCATGGCGACCATAAGGTACAGAATGCGTCGTGCAGATGTCGCCACCAAGTGACAGCTGTCATGGCGGACCTAAGGTACAGACTGCTTCGTGGAGGGGGCTCCGCCACCTCTAGGAAGCAATCTGTACCTTCGGTCCAAAAGGTACAGCCTGCTTCATGAAGATGTCACCACCACGTGACAGCTGCCATCGAAGGTACAGACTGCTTCGTAGAGGTGGCGCCACCAGTTCGACTCGCCCGACTCATGCGTCTCATGCGACTTTAGCAAATGAAAGATCTACACTCGGGAATCATCGATTGCAACGTTTCGTGCGACTCGTACTACTCATCCGACTCGTTCTAGTTTGCATTGTTGGTCTTAATATCGGTGGAGCAGTTTAGTTCAAGATAAAGTGTGTGGTGGTCGACATTCAGAGCTTCCAAATCTCACACCATACAATGATAGTTAAGGAACTAGCTTTGTTGGATTGTGAAAAAAAGTTAGAAAAATATTTTCTATTCAAGCCACCCACACCACTAAGTGAACTCTCGCAAAATCAAATGAAGCAAGTGATGTTTCGCGAAAAGTACCATGGGATTCCATACAATTCTGGATATCAGGACTATATTCGGATGGAGGAAATTTTCAAGGAAAATATTGATCCAAATAGCACCATATACGTGAGTGGTGAGGGCAAAGCCAAATTCATAGTGAAGATTCTCAAAAATTGGGGTTAGATCGTCAGGTGAAAGTGTTGAATTTGAAAGGCAGCTGTCCACAATTTGTTCGAGAAAACTGTAGATATATCTGCCTTCATCACTCTACCAGCAATAATTCTATGTGCTGCAGTGTAAACAGCTGGAAATTGTTTGAATATGTTACAAAGGAAGATGCTCATCTGGATATATTACGAGGGTTTCAAAAAATGGGTATGGGTGGCACTCCACCGAACTGACCAGTATTGATATGTCTTCGGAAGAATACGCACGTAAACTGCTTGAATTCCATATGAAATTAGTAGCACTGAATAAAGACATAAAATTTTACGAAGATAAAAAGTTAACTATAAATCAACTAGGCAATTTGAGTATAAGTGGAGGAGATGGCTGTGCTGAAATCAAATTTCATAATCCTAACAGCAATATTGAATGGGGTCCTATATACAAACGTACCACTTCAAGTGAATCGGATTTATATATGTCCCAAGAAGGATGCCTTCGCAGAGAAGGAATGTAATCTAACTGAATGGCAGCCTATGGACCATCAACTAGTTAATGAAAATCACCTAGAGGTATTCTCATACGTTATTCCTAAAAGGATGTTAGCAACAATAAACTCAAGTTATTATTCCATGATGGTAGTGAGGGGGACGTGGTGAATTGGCATCAAACTAGAGCCCCAACACCTATGGCGGCAGCAATCAATTGCCAAAGCAATGTATCTGAAGCTCAACCATCAACATCCCAGCCACCACCACCAACACCACCACAGAAAGAAAATGAAATCTATGCTATGCAATGTTTCAATCTTAGTGCATTATCAGTTTTACTACTGAAAATCCTCATTAAAAATGTAGAGAAACATATTAATAATAATAATAATAAATAATGAAAGGTATTGCTGTTGTTTGATTTTGAATAGGAGATAGGGAATCAGTTAGATACATACATTTAACTTTTAACTTTTATTTTTTGAAATATATACAATGAATAACATACACATAAAACACTATGACATACATATAAAACACTTAAATCTAAAAAATGTTTCCTAAAAATTCCACGAAAAAGGACAAACCCCGAGCTAGACGCATTTCAACCATCTGTGAAAACAAAGAAAAATAACTTTAGTTGATAAATAATGAATACAATAATAATAATAATAGTGTGTGTGTGTGTGTGTGTGTGTTTGATTCACTCACTTTTTCTTTCAAGCGATTTAAATCGCAAGGTAACCCCACCACCAGGAAACATTCCCCATCTAGGGGTTCAACTATATATTGGCACCCCTCAGAAGCCCGCAGTTGTGACATCTGTAATTGTGAATAAAACAAGGGTACTCATTAAATAATAAAAAACATCAGCATAAAGTAAACATACTTCAAACATTAGCTCCGCCAAGTAGTGGCGCAAACCATGAATGCAAAATCCCTCATAAATCTGCTGCTGTGGGGGAGGTGTCGGTGAAGGTGTAGGTGTTGGGGAGGCTAAGTTATCGATTGATCTATCGGGAAAGTACAATTAGAATTGAAATAATTCTAGACTTAATATGAGTACATACAAAATGTGGGGGGAGCTCGCTAGAGACGTCGGGGTATCGTTCCGGACGTAGGTGGGTAATTCGCTCAATCTGTAATTATTGAAATTAGTAAGCAAATATTTCACGAGTAGAAAAATCACATACACTATATCCTGCATATCCAGCGGAGAAGGCAGCGACTCTGCTGATGGAATCTCTGGACATCTGTTGGAAATAAGAGTAATTTAGTAATAGAAATATTATATAAATTGGGGAAAAAACATACGTCGAGTCAATTATTTCTTGAGGCCCGTCCAATTCTGGGAATAAATCTTCAGCATCATCAGATGCTGCCAATTGACCGAGGTTTGCTAATCCATCTCTAATTTCTTCCGCAGAATAATCACTAAACAAATTAATACACTTATGATATATAGTAAGATCAAAATGAAATAGAACAACTTACTTGTCTACCATCCAGCGACGCATTTGCGTTTTAGTATATATGTCGCTCCGGTTCGTGAACTCTTCAATATGCTCTGCGAATTTACCCATTTTATTTTCTATATATCACACACACTACACTATGAAAAAAAGAATACTATTTTTCCCTATGAAGTGCCTAGAGTTTTATCCACAATATTTAATCCAAAGTCCTACGAATTAAATTAGTTCCCAGGAAAAATGATAAAGTTGTTATCGGTTGAGGAAAAAATGTATGAGGATAAATATTTCAAGGAAGTTTCTGCAATCACGCGATTTCAAATAGAATGTAACATCCTGCTTGTGGTTGTGGATCTTACCAATATGAATATAACAGACGGACGAGACTTCCTGCTTGTGGTTACAGCGAACTTATTATCATGATATAACAGGCGGATGAGACTTCGTGCACATCGTGTGAACATAACAGGAAAGTGATAAGAAGTTCCTATAAAACTCGATGTGCGCATACCTCATGCCATTATCAAATCATTATTCGATCAGCTTCAGAACGAACTGGACGTGTTTTGTGAGTGCCTAAATCAAGGTGAGTTTATTTATTGACTTGAATATTATTCTCATATGTAGAGTTAATTTCTATGTAGGGAATATTTATTTTGCTTTTCTTAAAACTGTGTGGGCTAAACTTTAACTTTTTGAAAGTATTTATTGATCTTCTTTTATACAATTTGATTGGGTAAATATTTAATAATAATTTGATGTATTTTATTAATCTTCCGTTATTCAATTTGATGGGGTAAATTCAACACACAAAACAATTCTTCTCACTTCTAACTTCCATCGATTTGTTTTAGATCTTTTAAAAATAATTTAAAAATGGAATTTGCCAAACTGAACAAAATCTCTCTCTTGCAGAGGGCAACACCTACAAAGATTGCAGAGCTAAAATTGGACGTGCCACATCTGATTTTGAATTTAAAAATTGTAAATACCAAATTTGGGGAGGCCGTTTTGGCAGAGTTGGAAGGAGAGCGATCGGTTTTCCTACCCAAACAAGTAACACCAGCGCTTCTCCCCCACATCGAAGACATCAATAAAAGGCGGAACACCGCAATAATATATCGAGGGGAAGAAGCCATCGGGACAGGAAAATCCTGCTCGAAACTCGAATTCTGCGAATTGTCTCCTAGAAGTTGAGAGCCTTCCAGTTCCACCACCACCCATCAACAACATCCCTCCTGGGTACTGCTGTTATCTATACCATAATTTAGGCTGCTTGTTTTATTTTCAGCTATGGTTTCAATCGCCAAAATGAGTGGGGAGATCGTTAATATTATCAACGAGGCTCAAAAGGATTCATTAAAATCAAAATTATCCCCTCAGGAAATAGCAAAGTGGATAGGTTTCTATACTAAGTACATTAGGACTTTTTCTAGACATAGAACTAAAGATACTATGAACTTGTCGTGTAAGAATCAATTGCAATGTAATATCGGCCATTTGAAAAGATTCAAAATTTTATTAGAGATTCGAAATAAACCCCCTACAATTAATAAGAACCGTAGTGAGCGAATTCGTTGGGAGGATGGTAAATTTGCATTTTCCCAACGAATTCGAACTGGCTTTATAACAAACATTTCTCATTTAGACCCATTAAATTTTTTATATGATGCCTTTCATCTGTTTCACCCTACAATCACCAAAGTTTTACATACTTACAATTTTATTAAGGTAAACACGACATTTTGCGGGGGAAAAAATGCGGCTTAATGCAATCGACGAGCTTATCCAAACAGAGTATAAATATTTTCACACCAAATCTGCTCCGATAGATTATTTTACAAATTTATTGGAGTGGTTCAAGGAGAATGTTATTGATAAGCTCCAAGTGAAGCTGGTTGATTTTTTAGAACGAGACTCGGGGTGGAGCCTTAGGGAGGTTATCAGTTTGGGCATAAATATTAATAAACATGAAGTCATCAATTCTGGGTCCTCTTATATAGTTCTACCAAAAGAGATACTTCGAAAGCATGCCATTATTATTGTTAAAAATTATGACGAATATTGTTTTGCATGGGCAGTACCAGCTGGGCTACACCCTAGTACTAACCCAAATTCAGATCGTGTTTCTTCATACCCTCATTTTAGTAATGTTTTAAATTTACAAAATCTAACATTTCTCCTCCCTATATCTCAAATTCCAACTTTTGAGAAGAATAACGATATTTCAATTCATGTATTCGTTTTGGAATTATGTGGCGGTAATGAGCAGGGTGAGGGGGAGAAATTGAAGGTTCTCCCTGCATATTTAACCAAAAATAAATTAGATAGACATTTTAATTTACTATTAATTCAGGATAAATATTATCGGGATGTAGAACCTGCGAAATCCCCAAATTTCATTGACCCCACAGTTAAATTTCACTATTGCCTAATCAAAAATTTATCAAGACTTGTAAATTCCCAAATTACCACACGCAACAAAACTTATTTGTGTGATAGATGTTTAAATAATTTCCGGAGTGAGAATAAGTATAAAAATCATATTGAGGATTGTGGTAAAATGAACATGTGTAAAATTACATTCCCTCAGGATGATTATTTAAAATTTAAGAATCACTCAAACAAACTACCCATACCATTTATTATTCATTTTGACTTTGAAGCTCTCCTATTACCTATTCAGAACTGTCCTCAATCTAATGTAAGTTCATATACGAACAAAACCCAGCTACACGAGGCGTATAGTATGGGGTATTATTTAAAATGTCAATTCAACAATTCTCTATCACGATTTGATAGTTATAGAGGATCAGACCCAGCCAAATGGTTGACCGATCAGCTAGATAAAATTGGAGAATTTATCGATCTAAAACTTAAATCTATTGTACCTATGGACTTGAATGGTATCAGTTTAATTGATATTATGAAGGAAACGAAATGCCATATTTGTGAGAAACAGTTCGTAGAGGGAGACGTTCGTGTGAAGGACCACTGTCATTTTACAGGGAAATATAGAGGATTAGCCCATCAGGACTGTAATTTGAATTACAAATATCGATTCGTAGTACCTGTTGTGGCTCATAACCTCAGCGGGTACGATATGTTTTTGCTGATTCGAGATATTGCCAAATCGTCCAAGCAGAATATTCAAGTACTACCCATCAATAAAGAGAAGTATATAAGTTTCACTAGAAGTACCAAAAATTCTGTGGTTAAATTTCGTTTCATCGATTCCTGCCGGTTTTTGGATTCTAGCTTGGACAAATTAGTCTCATATTTGAATGTGGGTAACTTGAATATTTAGAAAAGCGAGTTTGCGCACTTATCCGATGAAAAATTTAAATTATTAACTCGTAAGGGAGTATTTCCCTATGAGCACTTGGATGATTGGGGTAAATTGAACGAGGAAAATCTTCCTCCAATAGAAAAAATTTTTAATAAATTACGCGACGAATCGATAAGTGAGGATGATTATAAGCATGCTCAAACAATTTGGAATAGTTTTAATTGTAGAAATTTAGGTGACTATTCGGATTTATATTTGAAAACAGATGTTATATTATTGGCCGATGTATTTGAGAATTTCCGCAGCAAATGTATGGATCTTTTTGCTTTAGATCCAGCCCACTATTTCACGGTTCCCTCCTTCACGTGGGACTGTATGTTAAAATATACAAATGTGTCTTTGCAATATTTAAAAGACATCGATATGGTCTTATTTGTGGAGAAGGGAATTCGTGGAGGTGTGAGCCAATGCAGTAATCGATTCGCAAAGACCAACAATAAATACATGAATAATCACGATCCCGAAAAAGAAAATAGTTATTTAATGTATTTCGATGTGTGCAATCTATATGGGTGGGCTATGATTCAATATTTACCCTATGATGGGTTCGAGTGGGTTGAAAACCTCGATGATGTAGACGTCAGAAACGTCTCAGACGAAAGTTCAATTGGCTACATATTGGAAGTCGATTTAGAATACCCACCTGAACTACATGATCTACACAAAGATCTTCCTCTTTGTCCGACACATACAGCACCACCCAACAGCAAATTACCTAAATTATTAACAACTCTCCACAATAAAACTAAATACATCATTCACTATCGAAATTTAAAACAATGTTTGGCGCTGGGGATGGTGCTGAAAAAAGTCCACAGGATTTTGAAATTTAAGCAAGCCCCATGGCTTAAAGCCTACATAGATCTTAACACTAGATTGAGGGCAGCTTCTAAGAATGCGTTTGAAATAGCTCTCTTCAAGTTGCTGATCAACGCAATTTTTGGTAAATCTATGGATAATGTACGAAAGCATAGACTAGTTAGATTAGTTAATAAATGGTATGGACCCTATGGGGTTCGCTATTATATTTCCCAACCTAATTTCAATAGCAGTAAGATATTTGAGGGGAATTTGGTGGCCATAGAACAAAATAAATTAGAAGTTTTATTCAACAAGCCCATCTATGTGGGGATGTCTATTTTGGACATTTCCAAAACTTGCGTTTATAATTTTCATTATGGCTTTATGTTAAAATTATATAAAGACCCCGGATTGATGCGATTATGTTACACCGACACTGACAGTTTGATTTATCACATTATTACAAACGATGACATTTATGAGTAAATTATAAATAGAAATATCGGGAAATTTGACACAAGTGATTATGCTCCAGACAACCTCTTTAAGATTTCACAGGTCAACAAAAAAGTAGTAGGCTTAATGAAGGACGAGAATAAAGGGCTCCTCATGGATAAGTTCGTTGGTTTGCGGGCAAAAATGTACAGCTTCAATGTTCAAAATCAAAATCGCGATGATGACGTCTCAAAGAAAGCCAAAGGGGTGCGCGAGTATGTCTTACGAAACACCATTACATTCGAAGACTATGTTAGATGTCTGGAAGAGAACATAGAAATGTATCGCGTGCAGAGATCTATCCGCTCTTTCGACTTAAAGCTATACACCATAAAGCAAAATAAAATCTGTTTGAGCCCCTTTGATAATAAAAGGGTAATATTGGGGGACAAAACAAGCACCCTACCTTATGGCCATTATTCTTTAGGTTAGAATTAAGATTTTTTATGTTTTTTCAATTATTAAGATATATGTATTTTGTTTTAAATTATAGGTTAAGATTCTTATGAGTTATTATTATTATTATTATATCATATATGTACTTTTTTCCAAAAATAAAATATTTTATGAGGAAGTTTGGGTGTTTTAATAAAACCAAAAAATAATAGCATCCATTGTTTTATTGTTCTAAATCATACAGAACTTTATTCTTATAGAAAAATAACATTTCTCTAAGTGTATTGCTTAATAAACAGTCGAGCGAAATACTGATGAAACAATACAAGAGGGCCATTTCATCGGGCTGCTGCTGCTGCTGTGGGTCTCTCATACTTTTAATCATATCAATAACATTATGATAGTATGTGGAAAATCCAAAATGTTCGAAAAAAGACACTCGATGCAATAGCACTTCATCGTTGATTCGAATAATTTCTCGAACATCTTCCTCGCTCAACCACACATGGATATTATGCTTTGTAACTTGAAGTAATTTAACATTATTGAAGTACACAAGTTGGACTATTTGGCAGTATTCATCAGATAATATGGGTGCAGCATCGAAATCTGATTGTAAACTTGCGAAGAACTCGATGATTTTCACTCGAAGAATATCGATTAAATCGATCCATTCTAGCAGACTAAAGCTGAGTTTGCAATTTTGAACGTATTGAACGAGTGAGATTGTAGGTGAGAAGGTCCGTACAGGACTCAATCCGCATTTGATTTCATAACTTGCCCCCACCAACGGGTACGTTGTATTCATCAATAGGAATGGTTCATCTTTTGCCTTCATCTCGAACTCTTCTAAAATATGATCCAACTCAGAACAGTTGCTGCTGCTACTGCTATCTTCACCAACACTAGCCTGGGACAACATCTTATTAAAACTGTTCTGGATTGTTCGATTCACCAGAACCTAACCCCCACACACAAAATATTTACTTGCACATGCGCACGTCATTAGCAGCATATTTCTTTGATTTGATTGGAAGTTTGGATGAGAACATCGAAGCATAAAACTTGAAGTGGGGGGGGAGAAGAAAATTTGTGGTGTTGGTTGCGTCCCCCATCGACTATGTATGAGTCAAAGAAGGAAGTTTCATTAGAAGTTCCTCTACGAATCCCTCGTAGATCCATTATTTCACAGCGGTAAGGCAGAAGCGCGATCCGATAAAAATTGACATCAATTTCATGTAGCACTTTGAAACAATCAAGTATATAGGACCTAGGTTTTGGGGTTATACCAAGAATTTGATGTAATATAAATTTCTTCCATCTATTTTCGTATATAAAGTAGCCTTCAACATTCATATCAATTATCTCCCAATCGTTTTCGGGCGGGTTGAAATCTCCTCCAAAATAGAAAATATCCACATAACCGCATTCCTTCACAGCCCCAATAACGAACGTTACAAATTCTCCGGCGATTATCCAATTTTTAGATGGTAATTGTAATTCTTCAAGGGTTTCCATCAAATTTGGAGGACACTTATAAATTGTTTTGCATCGTACACGGTGGTAAGTACATTATGAACAAAACTGTTGTATAATTGCAAAGACATTTTCACGCAGACTGATTCGATTATTTGACTTCCACTGGACTGAACCACCAGTCAAATATTTTATTAGGAAGACATGCGCAGCAGCAGTACATTATACAACATCAGAATTTTCAATCCAACTTTTCTCTTTTATACCGTACCATTTTACATACATTTTATCACCCTTTTTTCGAAGCACCTTCTCAATCAAATAAACATCTGGCTGCTTGGTTTTCTGTAATTCTTCCTCGTAGAAACAGCCGCTGATTGGTGCGTTGGTCATATCTTCTAGTAGATATGTGACTGGGTTGGTAATTTTAACTTTGATGATTTTAAATAATTCCGCACTCCAATTGGGCGTAAATCCCTTCTCAAAAATATGTTTAGCTTTACTTATTCGCACAATATCCCCTACGTGGTATTTGTGGGGCAGGGCCAACTTAATGTGCGAGTGAGATTGCTTCAATATGCGATTTTCATTCGTAACCTTAAACGGAGCCATTTTTATAGTTCTATGTTTACGATGATTATATTTTTCGGTGACTTCAGGGAGTGTATCCACCCATTTGTATTTCCCACTCAGACTGAATTGCTTGTAGATCGCTTCTTTCAACGTTCGAATGACGCGTTCAGCAATGGCGGCTTTCTTCACAGAATACGTATTATAATGGTTGATTTTATGTTCTTTCATTAACTCGTCAAAGTGTCTGTTGAAGAATTCTTTTCCCTGATCGCTTTGTAGGTTCCTAGGCGTACGATGTGACCCTTCTAGCAATATAGAACTGACCGCTTTCCGAACCTCTTCGGCTGATTTCGTTTTCAGTGGACGTGTCCATAGAAATTTCGAGAAGCAATCGATCACCACCAAAATGTATTCAAATCCACGATTTTCGCGCGCATAATTACCCATCTCGGCAAGATCCATTTGCCACAAGTCATCCAACCCTTTTATGATTGTTCTGCGACGTTTAAAATTCTTTCGAACAGGCTTATGAAGCTCATCAACCACCTGCGCTTTACCCTTAATCATTTTTTTGGGTCGATCGGTGTTGTCGGAGCTAATAACTTTTGTGGTGGTGGTGAGGTGGTAGGAGCTCTTTTATAAGGATGATGAGATGAGGCGGCTTCACCTTTTGCTTTTTTTGATATCTTCAGCGTAGCACCCGTAGTCAAACTGTTGATGACATCAATCGCTTGTTCTATTTGCAACACTTTGCTTTCGATGGTCTGTATACGTGTGGTCATGGGCTGATCATTAGTACTACGCGTTTTATAGTTTAATTCTATAGTTATCAGTTTACTATTGATGGTCTGAATACTATCGAATAGGTCGTTATATTTCGAACTGTTTTCTTGATCGTTACTAACAAGTGTTTCATAGTCTTCACGTATTTTCTTCAATAATTTTTCAAGATTTACCTCATTTGCTTTATTAGTTTTGAACGATGCTATCATACCATCTACAAGTTTTTCAATTTTAATTCTATTTTGTGTTGTAGAAGCAATCAGAGAGTCTGTGAATTTTTTATTTTCGATGTGAAGGTACCCACCCTCATTATGTATACTCTGTTTTATAGCTGTAGAGTTGACATCACATTGATTTTTGTATGACTGTATTTTGGTATAATGGATCTTCAAATCTTCGCGAAGTGCATGTATTAATCGTGTTAAACTTGGAATTGAGGAATTCATGATGTTATTGACGTTTATATGAATGGCTGCATACTTTACCAGAACTTCACTTAAATTCGCATTCACTCTAGTGATAGTGTTATCTACATATGCTTTGTTTGCAACATCATTATCCGAGATAGGTATTTTCACATTACAAATTTTCAAATTTTCCATATTTATATGGTGTTGGGTTGAAGTATCCAGTACTAATATATGATGTTTGCCTCTCTTAGTTCATTTATTATAGCAACAATTTCATTATCGTGTGAATTATTTCCAGCTTGTTGTGATGCCACCAGTAGTTTTAGTCGGTCCACCAGCTCGTTTGTCCCATCCCAAAAAATATATTCCATAGGCTTCTTGTTGTATGTTAAATGTAAACCACTACCGCTTGCTGCTGCTGTCGAAGTCGTCTCCGACGATGACACAGAGGTTGGCCTAAACATAGGTTTAATTATGGACATGTACTTTATCGCACTGGTACCCTTCAAACGACCATTAACATTTTTATGTGCATTTGTTAACCTCAAAATTTCTTTGTATGCTACTCGATCGTTATTCGTGAATTTTGTGGGTGTTTTGTAGAATATGAGATCGTACAATCCAGGTGTTCCCTTTGCGCTATATCCTGCAGTTTCGATATTCTCCCCGAATATTATCTTTTTAACACCTAGAATCCACCCGGCAGAGCTCGCATCATAAACAGGTCCATATACTTTATCGATTTTCTTGTTGTTTTCCCAATGCTCTTGAACGTATTTACGAACTTGTGGGGGATAATGTGCAAGTGAAGGTTCAATCTCAGTCATAGCATCATCGAACGCATCATCCTCCTCTCCCCCCTCCCCCTCTTCTTCTTCTTCATCGTTATCTTTAGGTTCTTATTTTATTTCTTTTTTCATTAACTGCGCAGTAGGATGTTTAATTTTTTTAACGATCGCTTTCAATGGTGTGGCGATAGGTTTGAACAGTTGTTCTATTGATTCGTCTTCTTCAGATTTACCTAGCTTCAAGGCCAAATATTTCTTCCTTATAGACTTACTCAATTCGAAGATTTTTCGCTTACGTGCTAACTGATCGACGTCCATCTTGTATTTGGACTAAAATTAACAATTCACGTTTTTATATATACATCGAAACCTTTGCGGTATCTACCATCGTTCAAGTCGAAATCCTTTGCAATGACCAAAGTTCCGAAATTATCCGTCCAGCACATGGCGCACATCTTCTTGAACTGATTGAAATCGACGTCGGGCGATACGTGCTCGTCAAATACATGCTTCAAATTGATCTCGTCCTGCTTAAAAAGAACGATCAAATTACAATTGTCGCGAATCAATTGTTTCGGTATTTTCAAGTACGTTTGGCACAGATATGCCGCATCGATATTCTTATGTCTACACATGGAATAGTATTCCCGAATTTTTTGTTGACCCTCGCACGCGATGTCATGAAAAAGGAATATTGAATTAGCTTTAGCCTCGTTCGGGCTTATTATTTCCTCGTTGTCCTTATAGGGAAAATAGCCGACACCTTTAACTCGATCTAAAACTTCCTGCAACAGTTGATACTTGGGCTGATACAACGACTTTGAGTATACGTAGACGTTTTTGAACTTTGCCTCATTTGGATTGAATAATAGCGATAACATCACGTTCGTTTTACCACACCCACTAGGTCCACAAATTATAGCGCGAAAAGAGTCGGGTAACAATTTACCATGTTTACCTATGCGATTAGTAGTCGCCGACCCGAGGTCTGAATTTTCGATGGGCAGTGTCTGCTCTTGTTGAACGGTCTTCATATTGTGAGGTAGTTTGAATCTGATGATTGTATATATATAAATAGAAACGTTCGGAGATCGCGAGCTCAGTATCAATGTTGATCTATCAGGGTGAAGGTTTGTTGAATTCGCTCATAAACAGTCTCCCGTTCGAAGTACATATTCCATCGTATCAATTCTGCGGGCCTGGTACTAAGCTACAGAAGCGACTTGCGCGTGGCGATAAAGGTGTTAATCCGTTGGATTCGGCCTGTCGCGAACACGACATAGCTTATTCCCAGCACAAATCTCTAGAAGATCGTCGATAAAATATTAGAGGACGCAGCTTGGCAGGGTGTTAAATCTAAGGACGCTAAGGCCGGCGAAAGACTAGCTAGTCTATTGGTTACTGGGGGAATGAAAGTTAAACGTAAACTAGGAATGGGTCTTAAGAAACGTGCTGGTCGTCGTGGAGGATGTTGCTTTCGGAAAGATATCGTGGGAAATATTTCCAAGTATATGGAACCGTCTGCGTCGTTGCGAAAGTCTGCTATGAATGCATTGAAAGCTGCACGAATAGCTATTAAGCGAGTCGGAGGTAAGAAGCGTGTTAAAGTACCACGCATAATACCCCTGCCGAAATCTGGAGGATTCCTCCCGTTATTACTACCTATTTTGGGGGCGCTGGGGGCCTTAGGGTCTGTAGCGGGTGGTGCAAATGCCATCGCTAATACAGTAGTCAATGCTAGAAACGCCAAAAAGAAGCTTGAAGAGGATCAGCGTCATCATGCAGCTATGGAATTGTTAGGTAAAGGATTATACTTGCGGAAGAACCCAATAGGTCGTTGTACGATGTGGATTTGGTGCGTTTCGCGAAAAAAATGAAAATACCTCATTTTCGTGGTGTCTTTATGCGAGACAATTTACCTAGGAAACGTCCCTGGAGGCAAGAATGTGCCATTTTGAATTTGGATTCGATCGAGCGGTACTCATTGGGTGGCCTATAGAAAAATAAATAACCAAGTGGAATACTTTGACTCTTTTGGAAATTTAAAACCACCAAAGGAACTAGTTCGATATTTGGGCGGTGGAGTGGTTAGAATTTTCTATAATGACGCTTATCAAAAGTATGATCAGGTGATTTGTGGACATTCATGTTTGAAATTCCTCAGTTCTACGTAAACATCTGGAGTGAGCAGTCATGTCTGAATCCTACGATAAATTTATCGGAAAGATCATGCAACAACTTTCTGTTGATATTCAAAGGCCTGGAATGCATGCAATCATCCGATACGTATATGATAATCTAATAAAAGCAATGGAAAAACCTTCAAGCGAACTAAGCAAAAGAGACTTATTATTTCTCCCGATGGAATACATTCTAAAACATTTGGATTTGGTGTCTCTCAATCAGAATGAAGTTCCGAAATATATGTTGAACACCCTTTACCGTCATATGAGGTGTACGGAACATATCGACGAAGATTGCGATTGTCTGCCGCCTCCTCGCAAACTATGTTCGCAATGTTTATCTGAACAGATATCGAAGGTCATGCAGACCGAGGGAATAACGCATCATGAGAAGCAGGTGTTGATTGAAGAAGTGTGCAGAGACGATCCATACTTTATGCGATCATACTTATTCCATATATCAATGTGCAAATATAAATAGAAATGTTACAATAAATTCTTATCAGTATCATGTCGCAGTTATTCACGCTAACAAGCACCAATCATATATTATCGTTCACACCGCAGAATTCGATCGAGTTGAAGCCTCATAAGCGATACTATTTGGCTTTGTTGGGATTCACTTCTTATAACTCTATACCGAATATCGAGAACGAGAAATTTTACTATTTGGGGGACGATGGAAAGACTTTGAAAAAAATCGAAATACCTTCGGGCAACTACGAACTATCCGACATTGAAGAATTAATTCGGAAAAGATTGAACTTGAAAGAAGATGTCTTCTCGCTGAAGCCCAATAACAATACATTAAAGTGTGAGATATTTCATAAGAACCACGACATTTCGTTTGTTAAGGAAGATAGCCTAGGCAAAATATTGGGGTTTTCGCGTAAAGTCTTGAAAAAGGGCGTGGTGCACATGTCCGATTTACCAGTCAACATTATAAAAGTAAGCAACATCCGGTTCGAATCAAACATTACCGTGGGAGCCTCCTACCGAGATAGACCTGCGCATACGATCTACGACTTCCCCATCACAGACGATCCTGGCTATAGAATTGTGGAACGCCCAAAGAATCCTCTATATTTACCAGTGTCAGATATCGGTGAAATCACCAACATCACCGTACTCGCTCTAGATCAACATTCGAACCCGATAAATTTTCGAGGTGAAGAAAGTGTTTTACATCTACATTTACAAGAAGTCTGAGAACAGAATATGGGATTAGTTGTTGCTGTGGGTAATAAAAGAACCTCACACGCTTCATATCCATCAGTCTTCAACAAAACACCGAAAGTGCGAGAGCTAACCCTCACCAAAGCCCGATTAGTTCTACAATCTTTAGGGTTTCGCCTTAAATAAAAATGCCTAATAAGCGAAAGTTTGGTGGTGTAGATGTTGATGGTGGAGATAACAATGTTATCTCATCAATTTTCGATTCATACCAGCAGCCGAAATTCGATGAGTCGATTCGGAAACCCGAGTATAGATCGATTACACCGTTCGTTAAAGCCTTCAATAACAGCGACATCGTATAGTTTGGAATAAATCAAGTGGACGCGTTTTTTTCCATGAAGGATACTCTGTTGGTGATCAAGGGAAAAATCGAAGTGAAGGGTGGAGGTAATGTTATATTGTTACCGAATTATGGAGCCTTCCTTTTCGACTCTTGCTCGTACGTTGAGAGTGGTAGGGACATCGAAACAGTTCGAGATCCTGGTATAGTCAGCGCTGTTCGAGCATTTACCTGCTACACCCCTACAGCTTCTATGCATATGGCTATCGCTAGTTGGTTGTACCCCCTTGAGAGCGTAGTTCTGCACGAAACTAAATCATTCAGTCTATTGATTCCACTGAAGCATATATTCAACATTTTCAACGATTACCCGATGATCACATCTGGTAGGCAGACTATTCGACTGGTGCGTGCTCGAAACGATAACGACTGCGTTAACATTGAAACCGCCACGACCACCGTTAAATTCCTGATTGATAGCATGGAATTGAAAGTGAAGTATATCTATCCCAACGATATAATTAGAGAAAAGCTCTTGCGAGCAATCAAGAGTGATTCGCCCATCCTAATTCCATTTCGGAAGTGGGAATGTCATGAGCTTCCTGCCATAACAAGCGAGGCCCGACGAGAAATTTGGGCGGTCAAGACTAGTGCGGCAGTTGAAAAACCTCGCTATGTCATAGTATTCTTTCAAACGGACAAACGAAACAATGTGAAGGCTAACCCCACAATATTTGACCATCTGGATATAACAAGTATTCGCTTATCTCTAAACGGCGAATATTACCCCAACGAGCGAATGAACTTGGACTTTGCCAAGGATTATTCCGCGCTCGCTCACCATAACTACACATAGTTCTACTCTAGCAATACAAATTCCTCGTCGACTGCTGTGAAACAACCAATGTTAGATTACACCAGTTTCAGAAAGCGCGCCCTCTACATAATCGATTGTTCGAAACAGGAGGAAGCAGTGAAATCTGCAACTGTTGATGTGCGATTGGAAATCGAGGCAGATAAGGGATTTCCAGTCAATACGAAAGCATATTGTATCATCATTCACGATTGTTTGATGGAGTACTCCCCACTCTCGGAAATAGTGAAGAGTCTAATCTAAAACATACTGCCTAACGACTATGAGCGATGAGTTTAATACGAGTCATCATGAGGGTAGCATTGGTTGACATTCAGGGATTCATCATCGATGATGTGTTTCATCCCAAAGAAATGTCTATACAAATTGGGTTCAAACGACATTATTCGTTGTTTAAGCCACCCACACCGCTAACGATGTTAAGTGAGAAGGATCGAAAATCTGCTTGGTATTTGGAACATTTTTGTCATGGTTTGGAATATGCATCGGGCGATGTGGAATATGAAGAAATTGATAATATCCTAAGATTGACTCTACTGTGTGCAGCAGACATTATATATGTTCGAGGTCATCAAAAAGCAGAATTTCTCATGAAAAAGTGCAAGGAGCTAGATATCTTTCCACGAATCGTAGATGTATGCAGTTTCGACAACACTCTATGTCAAACGGGAAAATTCGAGCCTACAAACAGACTGAGCTGCCTAAATCATCGCAATGATGGAGGGAAATATATGTGTGCAGTCAACCATGTCGATAACCTACAACATTGGTTCCTCACGATCATACTTCCTAAATGAAATGTACTTTTCTCAAAAATAAATAAAAAATATTATTAATATTTGATATTTCATTTCTCATAAACCTCCCACCCACACACAATAAACGACTTCGAGTCGCTTTCGAGTCGCTTGCGAGTCGCTTTCGAGTCGCTTCCGAGTCGCTTGCGGGTTTTTCCTCATTTACATGTATCCCAGGAGAGTTTTTTAGGAAAAAGTTTGAAATTCATATTCTACGCGTTAAGACCTTTCATTTGATACATGAAGCCTCACTTTAAAAAATAAAAATTTCAAATCCTTATCGCGAGAGATCGGCCAAACTGATCGACATATAAATAGTGTATTCTTATTCAGCACATCACGTAAATTCTGAATATGCAATAAAATGATCACTTCCGGTTTCACTTCCGGTGTAACAATGTGTCGAATATATAACCCACTTCCAGTTTAACCCTGATGATGATGTTTGACAGTGGTGAGGACACCTCCACGAGACAGTCTGTACCTTCGATGACAGCTGTCACGTGGTGGTGACATCTTCATGAAGCAGGCTGTACCTTTTGGACCGAAGGTACAGATTGCTTCCTAGAGGTGGCGGAGCCCCCTCCACGAAGCAGTCTGTACCTTAGGTCCGCCATGACAGCTGTCACTTGGTGGCGACATCTGCACGACGCATTCTGTACCTTATGGTCGCCATGACAGCTTGACCTTATGGTCACCATGACAGCTGGACCTTATGGTCGCCATGACAGCTGTACCTTATGGTCGCCATGACAGCTGGACCTTATGGTCGCCATGACAGCTGTACCTTATGGTCGCCATGACAGCTGTACCTTATGGTCGCCATGACAGCTGGACCTTATGGTCACCATGACAGCTGGACCTTATGGTCGCCATGACAGCTGTACCTTATGGTCGCCATGACAGCTGTACCTCATGGTCGCCATGACAGCTGGACCTTATGGCCGCCATGACAGTTGTACCTTAGGGCCGCCATGCTGTCATGTGTTAGTCACGTGACTCTGTACATGTGACACACTTTTTATACACACCCTGTATACTCTTTACAAATAAAATCAAAACTGATAAGGACGAGCTCATACACCGGATGCACATCGACAGCTAGACCGGAAGTGGAGACCGGATATCCTGAGGCAGAACTCGTCATGTTCATCTACTCCATATATCGAAGAGTTCTCTTTTGAATAGTGAAAAAACTCTTGGCGTTATGAGCAGAGTCCCAAAATAGCAATCCATAAGCGATTGTCGACTGAAAAAATCATAACATCATGTACTGAATGACAGAACTACCATTGGACATTATACATTATATGTGTCAACAACTGGACGGAATTTGATGGTTCAGAACATGTCTTATTTGAAATAATAATTTTTCAATAATAAAGATAAGTTCTGCTCGCATTGCTCTGCTCGCTTTATAGACATGAAATTTACAATAATGTGAGTTGTTTCTGATTACTCATTGTACTGTTGAATTTTCTACACCCGAATACGTTCCATTGTTGCACGATTTTACATTTATTGTTTAATTTCATGCATTGTCAAATGTCAAAGGTATGGGAAGAATTGCAGGCGTCTGCAGATTCAAGTCGGACCCGATCCCTCGAATGTTGGCGAAAATGGCCTAGTGTACAGGTTGGCACAAATTCGAGAATTAAGATCTCGGAACTGGTTAGAGATACAGGGTCGGTTAAATCATGGCAAAGATGCACAATTTGATGCTTAACAAAATGCTGTATTGGGATATGAAGTATTACAAACAGTTTCGGAGATATTCGGAAAAAACGAAATTTCATAAAATCATTATTTTTTTCTGATGTTTTTGCAGAATATGTTTGAAACAAATAAACTTTTGTCATTGTGACTTTTTATGGCATACAATTTGTAAATGCGCGATGTATCGTCTGCCAGGAACCATCATCATTTTATTTATTTTTAATTCGGACCTGAACTTCAATTTCATTTTTTGTTTCTTTTGTACTTCCTAAAGGTTATGGCACATCACAACTTCTGATTTTTAAACGCGTCGATGTCAAAAATGAAATTTCCTGCAGTTTTTAAAAGAAATATCATACAACCCTTTTTGAAACAAATCATTTTATACTCTCTTCAATTCGGCCAAAAATAGATAACTTAATCTACAAATATGTGTTAACAGCAGATACAAAATAATTATAACTAAAGCACTTATTGGCAATGTTTTAATGAAACCTTTCTAATTTTTCAGCAAAGTTAATGACAATTAATTGAGAAACAAACTGAAGACTCAAAGAAAATGCTCGAATAACCCCCCTTGCATTCATACATATGCCTTCGAAGATTATCCGTGACCGCCAGCTGGATTTCTATTCCTCTCGCTCGTAGAGTTGTTATTTCTAACGTTGAATTTTGTCGTGAACTTTCATGTCACAGGGATTGGATCAAATGATTTTTTTAAATCCCCGTAGTTAATAATCCAGTGGGAACAAACCAGGGCTTTTGACAGGCCAGCGCACCACTCCTTGGTTACCCTTCCACTGATTGGGGGAAGTTTAATCAAGAAACTTGCCGAAGCATATTTAAAGGTTCGTCTTCAAACCCATCTAATATATAATTTGGAACTAAATTGAGAAAACGTCCAGTATTTACGTTTCCATCGTAAATAATGATTCTGTTTCGAAAAAGTCCAACCCAAACATTGAATCATGCCCGTCCCTACCGCGCTTTCCTCAAATATACTCGATCACGACTATGACACGCCCATCATCGATTATTATTATTGGTTATCTTATATATTATTATCTATACACATGTTTTTTGATTTTCTCAAAGGAGGAAGCAGTTGTTCCTTCTCTGATATATTTCAAAAACAAATGAAGCCATGATCAGAAGGCAGATAAGGCCGCGCCTAATTCGTATGTTTCAGCTTTGGCGTAAAGTGCATTATATTGAAAAAAATGTTCTGTATAGTAAGATTAACAACAAGATTAGATGATGGGTGCGTCATAGCCGTGATCAAGTGCATTTAGGAAAAGCGTGACACAGATTTCGCCGATTTAATGCGAATTTTCTACTGTATAATAATGCTCAGATGATTTCAATTTAAAAATTGGCATCTTGTTGCAATTTTCCATCAAGCCAATTCCAAAATTCAAGCCTTCCTCCATTGTCGCCATCGAATTTTCCTTAACCTTTACCAAAATACTTGTTGGTGTATTATCTCAAACTATTATATGAAATAAAATGCATATTGTTAAACTTATAGCATTTGTAGCAGCATATGCATTCCGGGGTTCACTAAAGCTACTAAAACTTCATGTTCAAACTATTAAAATATGAATAATGAGGTTGAGAACGCTCGGGATAAGCTTCTAAATATAGTTCACATGAAATTTGGGTGTTTCTATTAACGCTATAATAAATCTGTAACATAGTACGTCTTTCTGAATTGGAAACCACCATTTTTGCTGTTTCTAATTATTTAAAAGTTAAACTGATGTTTTGACGAGTGAGAGCTTTTTTTGTTTTTGAATATCTGAGCCGCCTTTTTCATTTTCTGCTAATATTGCAAAAATGAGCGGCGGACACATTGCATTGAAATTAATAATGTAATCCTGTTCTTTTTTTTTATTATTAAATTAAGGTGTCTCGACAACGAGGGTCATTGACACCAATACTTAGTTCACATGAATTCGGTTAAAGTACCTAAATACAAATATACAATGGGTACAGATATAAAAACTAGAATAAGAGGAAAAATAAAAATGAACAAATTAGATCTGTTTGTATAAATCTGTATCATTTACGAGTTTAATTGTTTTTCTCACGCACGCACTATTTAACTTCACAATAGAAGACAAACTGGGTTCCAAGTTGAGTTCTATTCGTTTCTGCTCGTACTTTTCACACTCGAGTAGGATATGCTTGACTGTAATCTGGGTACTACATGTTTCACACATTGGTCGGTCTTCGGAAGCCATCAAGTAGCCATGAGAGATACGAGTGTGGCCTATTCTTAGTCTTCTAAGGACTGTTTCTAGTCTTCTGGGTAGGTTTGGTAATGGCGTATACTGGATTGTCGGTTCTATCATGTGCAGTTTGGTTGTTAATCTTGTCCAATGATTTTGCCAAATGTTCCTCATTTGGTTTTTGAAGTGTGTGGACAGGTCGTAGTGCGTCTGGACTGATACATCGTCTCCCGGAGTTGAGTGAATTTGTGTTACGGCCGCTTCTTTCGCTGAAGTGTCCGCCTTTTCGTTACCCCCGATACCAGCGTGGGATGGAGTCCATATCAACGTGATTGTTCTGTCTGATGTGGAAATGTTGGTGTGGATTCTATGTATGTTTTGTACAAGGGGATTGGCGGTATACAGTGTGCATATGGAGATTATTGAGGAGAGTGAGTCCGTACATATTAGTGTATGTTTACTTGTTGTTTTTTCGGCAATTTCGAAGGCGCGTAACAATCCATTCAGTTCGGCAGTATATATACTGCAAATCTTGCTAAGCGAATATTTACATACGCCAGTGTCCGTGATTACTGGGCACCCTACTCCGTCTCCTTCTTTACTGGCGTCAGTGTAGAGTATGCTGTCATATTTGTACTCCCGTAGTGTTTTCTGAAACTGTTGCTTTAATAGCTCATTTGAAGTCTCTGATCTTTTGAATTTCGAAATTGAGAGATCGTAGGCTGGTAACTTTGCTGCCCAAGGTGCATCATCACTCGCGATAATTTTTAGCGTAGCTCTGATGTTGATGCTACCCAAGAATGTTCTAATGTGTTGGTCTAGAGGTTTAGGAGTTCTTGGATGAGCCTCATATATGGTATCGAGTGAATTTCTAGTGAGCAGCTTGTAAATCGGGTTGTCAGCGTCTTTCGTAATCCTCGAGACATATGTCAGTGAGAGTTGATTTCTTCTGATCCATAATGGAGGTTCTCCAGCTTCACGGTATAGAGCTTCTACAGGGCTCGATCTAAATGCACCCAAGATTATTCTTAGAGCTGAATTCTGGACAATGTCAAGCGATTTGAGATCTGTTTTGCAAGCCGTGGAGTATACAATGCTTCCTTAGTCTAGTTTCGATCGTATGAGTGCCCTGTATATTTTTAATAGTGTTCCCTCTTGTGCTCCCCAGTGATGATGAGTTGGGATTTTCAGGAGGTTTAGTTTTTTTATACAATCTGTCTTCAGTCGTTTTATATGTGTTTTCCAGGTCAATTTTTCGTCGAAAGTCATTCCTAGAAAAGTATGTTGCTTGACTTCATTCAGGTTGGAACCAGTCATAATCAGAGGTGTGATTGGCGTACATTGGTATTTCCTGGAGAATGTCATCACTTCCGTCTTAGTGTTGGAAAACGTTAGCCCAGTAGTCTTCGACCATGATTCTAGTTGAGTGATGGAAGCTTGTACGAGCGAGCGCACTGAGTGTAAATTTTTGCCCCTGCAAAGCAGTAAGACATCATCGGCATAAAGAACGATTTTTACAGGTGGTTCGACGTGAGTGGAAATATCGTTAATCGCAATCGCGAATAGAGTGGGGCTCAATACTGAACCTTGTGGTACTCCATTTTGCTGGATGCGTGTCTTGGACAATGTTCCGTTAACTCTAACTCTGAATGTTCTTTCATGTAGAAAATTATTGATGAAGTGAAAAAGGTTTCCATCAATATTCCATTCAACCAACCTCTGCGTTATATTGGTTCTCCATATGCTGTCAAATGCTCTCTCGATGTCAAGATACACGGCGATAAGCTCCTGTTTGTTAACAAACGCATCTAATATTTCGGTGTGAAATTCTACTAAATTATCTGTGGTGCTTCGTCCTGGTCTAAATCCTGATTGAGCAGGGTTTAACAGCTTCTTGTATTCTAGATACCAAAGGAGTCTTTTATTGACAATTTTTTCCAATAATTAGCACATTGTGCAAGTTAGAGAGATCGGCCTGTATGATGATAGTTCGTCTTTAGGTTTCTCAAGCTTGAGGAAAGGCAGGATGGTCGATTGGTGCCACAGGTCTGGGAAAATTTGTTTTGTCCACACGATATTATACAACTCCAGTAATCTTTCTAACGCTGCAGCTGGAAGGTTCTTTATGAAGTCAAACGTGATATTATCCGGTCCAGGAGCGGAATTAGGGCATGATGACACGGCATATGACAATTCTTCTTCAGTAATGTGTGAGTTCAGAGGTGTGTTACTGTGTCGGTTTACATCTCGAGCACTGAATGTTACGGTATTCTTGTATGTGATGAACTGTTGCGTGAAGTTTGAGTCACTTGAGTTTCGGGACATTGAGTCTGCCAGAACATCAGCAATATCTGCACTTGTTGTAAGAATGGAATTGTTAGCGTCTTTGATGGCTGAGATGTGAAAATTTGGTTTAGCCCCTTTCATACGTTTGACCTTGTCCCATACCTGATTAGCGGGGGTGTCATTTGTGATTGATGACACATAAGTTTTCCAAGAGTCTAATTTACTTTGTTTCAAAGTTCTTTTAGACACAGCTTTGAGTCGTTTGAAAGTTATCAGATTTTCGGTATTTCTGTGTTTACGGTACTTATTTAGAAACTGTTTGCATTTTTTCACTGCCTCTTGACATTCGCTGTTCCACCAGGGAACGTATCTTCGATGCGGTTGTAAAAGGGTCAGACCGATTGAATTTTCCGCTGCTTGTGTGATAATATGTACCAGTTCGCTTACGGAAGTTTTGACGTTCTCGCTAGGTTGATAGTGCTGTATATTATCTTCAATGATCTTCTTGAACAATGTCCAGTCGGCATTTTTTGTATTCCAAATTTTAGTTTGGGTTGGCGGTTGAGCATTACTCTCTGATGTAGTTACCATAATAGGAAAGTGGTCACTATCGTAAAGGCTCCTTAGTGGTCGCCAAGTTGTGTTTGGATAGGTTCGTGGATCGCTGAGTGTAAGATCTATACTTGAGAAGGTACCCGTGGAAATGTTGAAGTGTGTGCTCTCCCTTGTATTGAGTAGGCATACATCCATTGAGGTTAATATGTCTTCGATGATCTTACCGCGGCCAAATGTTTTTTGAGAGCCCCAAATTTCATTGTGCGCATTAAAGTCTCCTGTGAGAATAAAGGGTGCTGGTAGCTGGTTGAGCAGATTGTTGAGTTCGGATTTTGTAAGATTGTAGTCCGGTGGTATGTATACGCTGCAAATCGTTATACGCTGAGGACACCAGATATTGACTGCTATAGCCTCTAAGTTACTAGAGTGATATCGATCACTCACAAAAATAGAAGATCCGCCACTGGCACGCAGATAGTTAGCACGACAGTAATGATAGCCATCATAGTTTTTTAGTTTGGGATTGTCATTGAGTTTGAAATTGGTTCCTTGGAGACATATTATATCTGGAGTTGTTTCTGATATAAGCTGCGCTATGCAGGCTAGTCGCATGTAAAATCCGTCACAATTCCACTGAATCAACTTGAATGTAATATTATATAATAATTGTGTTTGGGGATCTACTAATGAGAGTCTCTAGAACAGTCGGACAGCCTATGTAGTTGTGATATGTCTCTGTCTTCTTCAGTAATATCTATGTCTTCCACTGAGATCTGGGAAGAGGTACTGGCTAGACTTTCCAATTCTGCTGCCTCATCTGCGAGTTGTCTCTTCATTTTCTTAGTTATGCGTGTAAATCTACCTTTCAGTGTTCTATCTTGGATGTGAGGGTATACATCGTACATGGTCTTCAGTAGTGATACAACTTCGTGTGTGAAGCGCCGGGCTTCAACCAGGGGTCGCTTTTTCCATATGTGTTTTCTATGAAACTTTTGAATTTGTCGCAGTGCTCTTCGTTACTTCTGTATTGAGAGTAGGGATGTGTAGCGCGAAGACAGTAGCCGCATTTTTTAAAGTAGTAGTCTGTCTGCGTTCTAGGCAGAGAGGTTCGAATCTACACGTTTCTACTGGTATAACAGAATCCTGTAAACTAATAAATGTTATTGACAATACGAGAACTGAATTTGACTTACAACCAAATATACAATCAGCTCTCAACATATGGTTGAGCTCAAGACATAGCAACGAACGTGCACCGTTACATCAAAGTGATACCGACACCGCTCAAGCGCTCACCGCCCGACAAGCAATAACAGCGGAACTGCCTACTGTAAGTCCATCCTTGTTCTTATGTTGCATTTATTGTTCGATCTGTCTCGCTCTACTCATATTTACAATACAGTTTGTTATTAGTTGCATAATTGAGTGCAATCTAAATATAACTGTTTCACGATATCTTGTTTCAACATATAATATAAAATTATCAGATGGTTATTAGATTAAACAGTTTCAGCCACGCATAAATAAACATGGCCGAACGCAAAGCAGAGCTTACAGCGCGCCGCGGCATTCTAAAAACACAATTAACAAAATTTCATAACTTTGTAAATGATTTGAAAGTTGATAGAACAAAAATCAAAGAACTAAAAATGCGTTTAAGCAAAATTGAGCAGGTATACATGGAATTCGGTAACATCCAAACACAAATTGATTTAATAGATAACAGCGGTACTCAACAATTCAAACGAGATTCTTTTGACGACAAATTCTTTGAGGTCACTACGGAGGCACAAGAATTATTAATCGAGGCTCAATCAATATTACCGTCTCCAAATGTTCAACAAAGCAGGGTTCTGTTACCAAAAATTAATCTACCGGAGTTTGCCGGCGCGTATGACAAATTGTACAATTTTCACGATAAGCAATAGCACGTCAAACAGTACATCCAACACGAATACGTGTTCACATTCTCACGTAAAATCGCAAATGTCTCAGCAAATAGTAGATAAACGACCGGACGAGAATTACATTCTGTTGTCCACCGCCATAGTTAATATTTTCAACGATGAAAATGAACCTGTTAAATGTCGTGCATTATTGGACAGTGGCTCTCAGTCAAAATTCATAACAGAAGAATTATATAAGAAACTAAAATTGGGAAATGATAAAATAAATTTGCCAATAATCGGATTTAATTTTATTTTTGCTTTTGTACTCTTCGTAATCGTAGTCGACAACGATTACGAAGAGTACAAAAGCAAAAATAAAATCAGCTTATAATAATTATAGTACTACAGTCGCGTTTCTAATCATAGATAAAATTAAGGAAATATTCCGCAGATGACTTTCGAACCCGATTCTCTAAGTGTTCCCGATCATATCAATATGGCAGATCCCACATTCAGTAAATCATCAAAAATAGATATTCTCCTTGGCGCTGAAATATTTTACGATTTGCTATGCATCGGAGAAATAAAGCTCGGATGCAACTTGCCTGTATTGCAAAAATTTACATTAGGGTGGATAATTTCAGGTCCAATCAGCACTCGTGTTCTGCCTCGTTCATATTGTAACCTAAATATAAATGGAGCGTTTCTGGGCATTAGAGCAAGTAATTCACCGAAAGCTTCGCAGTGAGGAAGAAGATGAATGTGAAACAGAGTTTTTACAGAGTCACGAGCGTGACAAAATCACTGGCATATTTTCTATAAAACTACCCATTCGCGCAAATTATATTGATTTGGGAGAGTCTCGTGAAACCGCGCTTAACAGTCATTGAACGCAAGCTGTTAAAAAATCCATCATTACGTGAGCAATATTGCCAGTTTATGAATGACTACGTAGAATTGGGTCACATGAAGTTTGTCAATAATGAAGACAAAACATGGCCGGAGTACTATCTTTCGCATCATTGCTTTACAAAGGAATCTCCAATTACTACGCGCCTGCGTGTGGTCTTCGATGCATCATCAAAAACATCCTCGAATATATCATTGAACGATGTACTCAAGGTCGGTCCCGTGATTCAGGATGAGTTGTTTTCTATTTTGATTCGATTTAGAAAACATACCATCGGGCTTACAGCGGACATTGCTAAAATGTACCGCCAAATCGAAGTAGATGCCGCTCAGCGGAATTTGCAGCGCATCATTTGGCGCTCGGATCCTAACCAGTTGGTTCAGCATTATCAGCTCAATACACTCACTTATGGAACATCTCCTGCTTCCTTTCTAGCGACTCGGTGCTTACAACAAGTAGCTCTAGAGCATCAAGGTAAATTCCCGAATGCTTCACAGATTATTATAGACGACTTTTATGTTGACGATTAAATTACTGGTGCTCCCGATATATCGTCCGCGAAACAATTAATGGATGAAATTAGCATGATATTAAACGCCGCGTGCTTCGAGTTGCGGAAATGGGCGACCAATGAACCTCAAGTTTTTATAAATAAACGAAATAATACCTCAGACAAGCAGGATAATAACTACATCACTGACAATCAAGGTACTAAAACGCTTGGAATTGTTTGGAACCGAAAACTTGATACGTTCCAGTACAGTACTAACACGAAATCTAATGCTCATGGAGTGATAACAAAAAGGCAAATATTATCAGTTATTTCTCAGGTGTTTGACCCATTGGGTCTGGTAGGTCCTGTAACTATAAAATTCCAAGATCATGATTCAGAAATTGTGGTTATTTGTAATGTGTAATTTCACAATGGGACGAATCCATTCCGCAGGAATTACACACAACTTGGAATCAGTTTTATAATAAGCTGGCAGCACTTGAAGATATTAGAATTCCACGACAAATAACCTTGCCTAATTTCACATCGATTCAGATTCACGCATTCAGTGATAGTTCGCAAATAGCTTATGGAGCTTGCATCTATGCTCGTTCGAAATCTCATACTGGAGAGATTTCAGTACGTCTTTTAACAGCAAAATCACGCGTGGCTCCTCTGAAATGCATATCCATTCCACGATTGGAGTTGTGCGGAGCAGTGTTAATGGTTCAACTTGCTAATAACACTGTCACATCATTAAAGTTTGATATTGATAGCGTACATTATTGGACAGATTCAACTATCGTGCTTTCTTGGATTTCCACTGAGCCTTGCAAATTAAAAACCTTTGTTGCGAATCGTATTTTCGAAATCCAGCAATTATCACAGCCTTCTCAATGGAGACATGTGCCTACAGATGACAACCCGGCGGATATTATTTCTCGTGGGGTTGATCCAGAGCAACTAACGGATTTACCGTTGTGGTGGGAAGGTCCTATCAGGCTGCGAAATGATGAAGCAGCATGGCCTCAAAAGATAAAAAGCGAATCTATCAAACTACCCGAACTAAAAACGCATACAGTTTCACTTGTAGCTACAGGATCGCAAGATATATTTTTAAGGTATTCTACTTTAACGAAACTACAGGGGGTCGTTTCGTACATTTTGCGTTTTGTTAAAAATACGGGAGTTAACAGAGCTGCGAAACAGTTGGGCAATTTAAGCATCGAGGAAATTGACGAAGGAAATTTGCTGTTACTATGATTAGTGCAATCACACGAATTCAGAGATGATCTAGTATCATTGCGAACAAAAAAACATGTGGCGAAATCAAGTAAGATTCGATCGCTTGATCCTTTCGTTGACGAACGGGGTATAATACGAGTTGGTGGCAGATTAAAAAATTCAGATCTGAGTTTTGATTGCAAGTTCCCAATACTATTGCCGTCAAGGCATCCATATACTGTTTTGATAATTGAGAATGAACACGGAAAAAGTATGCATTTAGGCACGCAAGGCACCTTGTTTTCTGTGAGACAGAAATATTGGCCGTTGCGCGGTCAGCAATCGGTCCAAGGTGTCATTCGGAAGTGTATCACGTGTTTCAAGGTCAATCCGCGTACCATACACCCAAAAATGGGTGAATTTCCCAACTCACGCGTAACAGGTGGTCGAGCCTTCGCGGTTTGCGGCATCGATTATGCCGGGCCTTTTTTGATCAAGGACGGAAAACTCCGTAATAGAAAATTCATCAAATGTTATATTTGTATCTTTGTGTGTTTCGCTTCCAAAGCTGCACATTTGGAGGTGGTAAGCGATCTCACCACAGATGGTTTCTTAAACGGACTAAAGCGGTTTGTGTCTCGTCGCGGATTGTGCAAGGAAATCGTTTCTGACAACGCAAAACATTTTGTAGGCGCTGATCATAATTTACAAAAATCATTAATTATTTCAAAGAGGAGAAAATTCATAAATATTTAATTGATAACAAGATATCTTGGAAATTCATCCCAGCTCGCTCTCCCCACTTTGCAGGATTGTGGGAATTAGCTGTTAAGTCTGCAAGATACCACTTAAAAAGAGTTGCATGTAAATCAAGTTTGACGTATGAGGAATTTTATAAGGTGTGCGCACAGATCGAAGCAATAATGAATTCCAGACCTATGTATCCTTTAAGTTCCGATCCTAATGATTACCAAGCTCTCACTCCTGGACATTTTATTATTCAAGCATTTAATGCACTGCCTCAAGGTGATATCTTGGATTTGAACACCACTCACTTATCGAGATACCAGCATCTTCAAAAGATTGTACAACATTTTTGGCAGCGTTGGCGTAAGGACTATCTTAACGGACTACAGCAACGTACGAAGTGGAAATTCAACGAGAAGTCTGATGCTTTAATTCACGCACTTGTCGTACTACAAGAAGATAACTCTCCACCGCAACTTTGGCCTATGGGACGAATCACAGCTGTACATCCAGGTAGTGATGGATCTGTGCGTGTAGTGAGCGTAAAAACCAGAAATGAAACGCCACTGGTGGCTCCAGAAATATGAAAATGTTGAAGAACCTTCAATCTCGAAGGTGTTAAACATATCGAGCTTTTTCTGGAATCATAGGATAATAGTTAGATAGTTAGCAACGACAGTTACGAGTTTAGTTTCAATCAGGAGTTAGACTAGTGTAGTATAATCAGGCTCTAGACACGCGATATAGAAGTCTGTGAGAGATAGAGTTCACCGTGAGTGACTTGTAAACAATGATGATAAGTATATGCGACTTTAGGGTTTATTATAGGAGAGATAATTTGGGATTTTACTGTGTGTAAGTAATATCCTATTTCAAAATTTGCATTCATTTCAATCCACGTATGTTGCAAAAACGGGGATCTAGTAAATTAACGCATCAAAGTTTGAACAACCTTATGTGTAAAACAAAACAAAAACTCCTTTCCTAGCAGCAGAGGACATAAGAAAAAAACCTTGCATAAAACAAGGAACTACCGAAGGTAATCGGACCAGAACCTCGAAAACATATGAAAAACAGCGGCAGAATGATCAAAGGAATAAAAATAAAAAATAAATTCGGACACTCTTTTTCGCGAGTAATCTCTTCACCGGAAGTTCTGCTATTTTGGTAACAGTTTTTTTCTGGTGATAGTGCTCCCGTGTGCTTTCTTTTCAATTGTGCGAATTTGTAACACCGTTCCGTGTTTCAGTGAATCAACATAAGGTAAATGCTAGCTTAGTATTTGTTTTCCGGCATTACTATATATTGCATTCCGTGGTTTGTAAATGATAACATTCGCATGATATCCGATATCCTGTAGTAGTCAGTATTTGTTACAGTGTACAGCTTTTACTTTATCCCGTCATTAGTCTCACCATCCATCCATAAAGATCACACGTGAATCCACACGTGAGTTGATAGATTCAAGTAATTGTATGGTGTCCGAGAGTGTGTATGTTTGTCAATGCTGGGAGTATACGAGGGTTTTAGACGACCAAACCACCAATTGCTTATGAACGCTGTGTCAATCCCGGAAGTATAAGCTCGAGTGGTTGTGTGCTTCAAAAAAAAAGCAACACCTTTTTTGCTGGGCTTTACGCCTTTGGCTACGGTTAAAAGGACTGTGGCAGATACGATAGTTGGGGCTTGTGCATTTCCCTCAACCTCTTTTGCTAGTAAAATTTCTCGCTTTCGGGTCCAACGTATGATTGTGATTATATATTCTCTAGTTGTACTCCATGGACAGATAAAAACGTTGAAATACTTCAAACTAAACGCATGTAAATCCGCGATTACCTTGTAAATAGTTCAATTCTCATATTTTAAAATTTAGCTAGTAATATTACTCTTTATTGGTGAATGGAGGCGTTAGCGATTAATCTAGAGCTCCGTATCTGTCGTTTGCTCTCATCGATTCTGTTATTAACGATGCGGATTAACATTGAGAACTTCGATGAGATAGGAGGTGGGAAGGAAGGCTTTAGTATTGATAAACGATGCGGGTCAGCACTGTCAACTTCCATGACATAATCAGCTTCAATTTTGATGTAAATTACAGCATATCACAGTGCTGTCTATGTATAGCCTTCTCCCAGATAATCTCAATGGTGTAAGTAACCAGTTCTTATCAGCGCAGAATGAATATTATTAGATTTTCAGGCTTCAATTCCGTAAAAAATACTTGGTTACTTCTCGGATAATCAAATGATGTCGCAGAAATTGCCCTTCCTCGCAAATAAACACGGAAGTATTGTAGGGTGCGCAATCATGCGGTAGCAAACAATCTACAGTATATGGACTAAGCAAGCATGGCAAGTGGACAGCGTATCAAAACTGTGTCTAATCCGCTCTGGGTACTTTTACTTACTTCCGGGTAACTACATAGTGTGCACATGAAAGAATTCTGATCTCTTTCACATTTACACTTCCAGTGCCTACTTCCATGTATTTATAAGTGTGCAGATGGAGATTATGATACAGAATTTCGCAATTCATTCATTATTTGTCTACATACAATTATTTAATATAATTCGGATAATTATTCTCGGTACGCGGGATATATCGAGTAAGGAGAAATGTACTTTGGACTATATGGTGATTCAATTCAATTATTGACCTCTGATAACACGCAGGTTCAGTTGACTAAAAGACAGAACGGTCTTCGGTATATAATTAATACGAAAGGATACTATGGTAAATCTCACCTAATGGGCTGTCTTTTATACGCTTCTAGGTGCTGGTCAAATCACCTCCACCAATTCCTGCAGACCTATTTTTTACTCATTTCGAGCGTATGATCCTCCACCAATTACGAAATTCTGGGCCATGATTCTATAGTTACGACAACTGTTTCGTGATCTTATGGTGATACGAAATATGCACGGTTGTAAATGAAAACAAACATACGCGGTTCAAGAGTTCAAGAGAACGAATGAAAATCTGATCTTATAATACATGGGTGTCTACCTAGGTACTATCTGTATTCCTATAGAACAACATATCTATTCGGAATTATTGAATTCTATTATTCCATGCGTTTTGGCTATATTCATATAAACGAAATCTTCGGAAATTTCTTATGATTATACGTGTTTCTCACTAAATGATTATTTAAAATTTTTGCGCTCCGTTACAAGATAAATTAATGGTATTTGTATAGTAAGAAATTGTCCACATTTTGAGAGGGTGATATTCGCTTTACTATTGATTGATCCAATGATTGGTATCATATTGTAATATACTTGAAGTTAGACTGACGTACAACAGGTGATTTCGTTGAATTTAACCATTTTCTGTACTTCACTACAAATTTTTGATTCCATTTGCTGTACGTGTTGCTAGCTAATGTTCATTTGAGTTTATCTCGAGGCTGTGACATCATTTTTGACCTAGGAAATTAGCGTAGCCCTTTCATTGGCTGACTCGGTATACTCTTGGTAAGTTTTTACTTTCAATCACTCCATATTTCATTTGTTCCGACGGAAGGCAATAATTTCGGCCAATTTTATTGAAAATTCAGACAGACATTCTGATAATCAAACTTCATGCAATATATACATTCTTTATTATCTTGGATAGTAGACTTCCGCGGACAGCTAATCTTGAAAAATCTTGTCTTCCGGATGGATTCCGCGTCACAATAGCTCGACTTTTCGCCAACCATTACAGGTGGCATCTTCAGGGCAGGCTTGAGGCTTGAACTGAAACTGTTCAACTATTTCAGTTCAAGCCTCAAGCCTGAACTGAGGATGCCACCTGTAATGGTTGGCGAAACGTCGGCATCAAGTCGAGCTGTTGTGACGCGGAATCCATCCGGAAGACAAAATTTTTCTACATTCTTCATTCATTCTTCATTGTACATATTGACTAGCCAGATATCATTGTATATACTATAATGTTAGATCAAGATTATTATGATCATTGTCTTGGATACTGTAGTCTGAGTATAATTGTATAATATACTTCTGTAAGCATTCATCTTGACTCGTTTTGTGCTTTCCTGAGTTGCTTCCAAAGTAAGTGTTGCATAATGGATACTATATTCTGGATCGAAATTAACTCGAACTTTTATATCATCTGTTACTTGTGCATATGTCGAACGAGAACGATAACAACAAACCTTGGCTATTCTGAGTTGAGCTAGTACCAATCCCCGTTATGTTATCGAATTGTCAACTTTTGGACAAAACATAATAAAACCTTATATAACAACTTTCCTGTAGTAGCTATTGGAATAGTCAATCTTTGGAGAATCCATGTCTAAAAGAAAACTTTGTCTTCTTGATATAGTAACTATTCTGAAGAAGATAATATAGAACTAAGTCAACCACAGGGAATCTCCAACTGGAAGAGAACATTCTGACATTCAAGTAGGGGTGATCACATAGTTCCATGACTAAGTACAATCAGTTTGAAAAGAACACACACATGCCAATTTGGATATCAGACTGTTAAAATACATAAATAAAATAAAAAAATGTGTGATATCATAATTATTTTATTATCTATAGAATTAAACTACAATTTTTACATTTTTGTTCTCCTTATTTTCATATGACATGTACTTAATTTAACTGAGCACTTATGTTTCTTTGATAGACATTAATTTTCCCTGTCAATGCATTTATTGATATTTTGAATGACATCATTTTTCATATGTTGTTCACGTAACAAATCTCCTTGGAGAGATTCAAATTTAAGTTAACAATTTACAAAGTTCATATTTATAATACTTATATTTACATTCAGTGAATCTAGTGTTGTCATCAATGATGTAACATTATTTTTATATTCGTTTATCAAAGTGTAGGCTATATTAATGCGTTTATCAATGAATCTCTATCAGAAGCATTGTCATTCAAACGTTTAATGTTTTCTTCATATATATTTAAGTTATTTGAACACATATCAGACATTTGTATTTCTTCATCTTTTAGATCATTACATTCATCAAGTCTATTGTTAGATTCTTGATATAATATATAATAATAATTATTATATACTCATTTAGGTAGTACATTCATGCACATGTTTTAACATGTGATTCAACGTTCACACACGTGCTTGTAATTGACACGTGTTCCAACATTCAGACATGTGCTTGGTATGTGTTTCAACATTCTGACAAGTGTTTTAACATTCAGGCACGTGCTTGACATGTGTTTCAACATTCAAACACGTATTTCAACATTCAGACACGTGCTTGACATGGATTACAACATCCAGGTTGAATATTATGAATTTAGGGTCAAGCATTGAACATTTCGGACAACCACAACGTCACAGCTCTTTGCTGCAAAACACTCTACGAACAATAATCTGTGGTCCGAGTAGATGTAGAAAAACAAATGTAATGTTATCTGTATTCTTAGATTAAAACGGCCTTAAATTTGAAAACGTATACATCTATTCACCAACCAAAATACCAGTTACTGAAGGAAACATTGAAGAATTGCTGGATATTTTCCATATACTGAGAGTGATGATGTTATAGACCCAACAGAAGCGGAGCCTAATTGGGTAATAATATTCGATGATGTAATGGATGAGAAACAGAAGAAACTTCGTGCTTATTTTCCAAAAGTACACAAGAGCACACAACTCAATTGATAGTTTCTATCTTTGTCATTTTTGCTAAATGTTCAAAACATGGATTGCGCGACAATGCAAATTGCTTGATTATTTTCAAACAGGATGAACTCAATTTGAAACATACAGTATCGGAAACAATTCTTCTAGGGTGTAGACAGAAATCTACACGAGCAACAAGGAACGCAATGATATGATAATACCACATAAACAAGAGAGACGCACTGCTGTGCGCCCCTCCTCGCCTACGAGATCGTAGATCGCCTACGTCCTGAGCTGACCGCCCTGACTCTCCTATCTCTGTGTCGTGACGTCGATATCCTATCCCTTCCTCGGACGAATCGAGGAGAAATTGTAATGCTCTCTCAACATATAGCAAGCTATTCTTTACGCTCTCATAATACCATCATACCCAAGATAAATACTTTCCGATACTGTATATTCACCGAACATACCAAAATGTCACTTGAGAAATTCAAAGAGATATGTAGCGTATGTTGGAAAGATAAATATGGATTCCTTATGATAAACAAAGATTGTGATATGAACAAAGGGTGTTATCGCAAAAGTTTTGATAGTTACATATAGATGTAACATGTATATATACTTTCATTTGAAACAAACAAACCACTCAGCATGGACGTGGATGTGCCTAACAAGTTAAAAGCAAAACAACTATTGAAGAAAAAAATTTGGGAGTTAGCAAACGTTCTGAGGAAAAAATATACGGCTGTGAAATTGTATAAAGCTGAAAATGATGCAATTCTGGATAATATGTTCAAGAATGTATCTAAACCTCTGGAGGAAATAGCAAAAATGCTGAAATAATCACAGCAACACAAATGGAGAACATACCAATCCCAAATATTGTAACCAAAGGAGAAAAATTCGTATATAAAGGAGATACTGAAGAGGATGTGTTTATCTCCAAACCTACTATCGATCAGATTCGTGAAGAATTCAGAAAACTCAAAAAAGATAATTCAGCGGCTACGGATGAGTTTCTGCAACAATACCTCACATTAGCACGTTATTACTTGGAAGGATTTCTATGGGATGATGATGTCAAGAGATACGATGATAGAATGAGTTTGCAATATAATTCAACTTTAGACAAATGATTCACGGGTAATCAACCTATAGAAATTGATAGTGAGATTAATATAATTATTAAGAGTACCCCGCTCAAGGGTACCACAGGACTGTATAATTTGATATTTCACAGAAATGTTCCACCTGACACTTACAACGTGGAAGATGGTAAAAATTACAGTCAAATGATGGAAATTACTAGGGCCCATAGACGTAATAACGATCCAGCTGATCGAATAAGAAACAATGTAAGATACAAACTTATAATACTGAAACCTTTGATTAATTCCATGCGAAGACCAAGGTCTAAAACTGTAACCAACTTCCGCCCAAATGACTAATTTTGGTGGAAGATTAGTTGTCCCCTAAGGTTACGGTACGGTCATGTACCTTAGCAGACATGCCTGAGTTTCTTACAAGTAAGAAGGTCAGAGTTCTTCTAGTTTAGTTTTGTGGTTGGTATTTTAGAAATGCTCTTCCTACAGAAGAATAATGTCTTTGCCTTGAATAAAATGATGACGAACCTTTGTAGCTATTTATTAACAGAAATAAATCATTAACTATTTACGATATTATATACAACAACAATCAAAATATCTATACAGAGTTTCCACTGGAAATGACAACATTTATAAGACAGTGATATTCGGTCATGCCTATATGATATACGCTATTCGATTATTAAATCCAAATGATTCCGCGAAAGTTTTTTATCAGGCTCACTAACAGCTGGTATCTCGATTAGGTCAATATACCCTAACACGATGTAAGAAATGAGAATATCAGATTGTACACGTCTTCCTGAATTCGACTCGGAAATCTGTTTACTTGAGAGGTGACCAGGCACCCGTGTACTACTGTGTCTCTCCTTATGACAATTTATTACGCCTCGGTTTATATTTTGGTTTAATAGAAATACGGAATCAGTGTTCGGAAGAACAAATTACTATTAAATTGTTCACGGGGAATCTCTAACTTGAAATGGAACTGAATCTCTTTACGGAAATTCTTAATTGTTAACTGAACTGGTATTCATCATTACATTCATATGAAACGACTGTCAACACTGAATCGTCTCGTAGAATTTGATTGAAAATTGAAACAAAAATTGATTCTTCACGGAAAATATTATTAAATCATGAACGGAACAGCTCTTCTCAATATATTCAGGAAAAACAATCGTCAACACTTGACTGTTTTCTAGAATTATCGAAAATAAACTCAGATTCAAATAGTGGCGGAAAATAATGAATAATTATGAACAGTACGGCGCTTCCCAATATATTCAGGAAAACAATCGTCAACACTTTATTGTTTTCTAGAATTATTGAAATAAACTCAGATTTAAATAGTGACAGAAAATAATAAATACTTATGAACAGTACGGCGCTTCCCTATATATTCAATCGTCAACACTTGACTGTTTTCTAGAATTATCGAAAATAAACTCAGATTCAAATAGTGGCGGAAAATAATGAATAATTATGAACAGTACGGCGCTTCCCAATATATTCAGGAAAACAATCGTCAACACTTTATTGTTTTCTAGAATTATTGAAATAAACTCAGATTCAAATAGTGACGGAAAATAATAAATAATTATGAACAGTACGGCGCTTCCCAATATATTCAGGAAAAACAATCGTCAACACTTGACTGTTTTCTAGAATTATTGAAATGTAAATTCAGTAATTGAATCTTTACGGAAAATTATTAGTTAGTAAAGTCGAGAATATACTTACTCTCCATTTATCGGATTAAATGGAAAAACTCTACTTTCGGTATATCGGGTTTACTGCTTCAGCTACGGCCGTCTCCTAGCAAGTCATTTCTATATGGGAGACCGGCCGCCTTTTATACTCTGAAGTTGACACGTCATGTCATTGAGAATGTCGCCGGAACGCGGACTCGCTTATCCGTAGCTACACTCTGCTGTCGTGTTTTTATACACATAGTGTACCAAAGTTTGATTCCTTTATTTCGGTAGAGGTGACTTACTTGGGCAATAATATTAATAAGTAACGACGCTCCGTTACAAAACATACACTGGAAATGCATATATAGAAAATGATATGCTTGAATATAACGAGAAACCAATCGGATATGTTTATTGGGATGACGTAAATGAAATTGTAGATAGACTAAGACTTCTCGTTGCATCCTCGTATGCTGGTAACAATAATCATCCGAACGAGATAATGTTTATCATAGAAGAATTGATAGAGGCTAACGTAATTGAACAAAATCCATATGTTTAGGCAAATTCAGCACAGTTATAAAGATGGTCTCAATCGATAAGTTTGGTAGAACCTCCTATTCCATGTAGGTAAATGATACAAATATAGTAGTAGGTATACCGTCACCTTGGGCAGCCAGACAGAGAGCCTTATCAGATGTAGCCACCAGTCGCGCATGCGCGGTCAAGGTGTGGGCGGTCCCAGACAGGTATCGGTAAGTATTGGTACTGTATTACCGGCCCCGGCCCGAAAACGGCCCCTTCAAGGTCATAAATAATCACCCATGGATGTAGGCAACCAGTAGTGCATGCAAGATCTCCTTATCAGTTGCAGACGACCTTGGGGTTCCTCATCAGTTACGGAGGGTCATGGGGTAGTTCCAGACAGGTCATAGGGTAGTTCCAGACAGGTATCGGTCATGGGGGTAGTTCCAGACAGGTATCGGTCATGGGGTAGTTCCATACAGGCACCCGGCGGCTAGGGTGTGGTCGTCTCTGACAGCTAGGTGTTGGTGGTAGAGCGATCAGCTTGTATATACAAGGTCTCACGAATCAGTTTGTAAGTAGGGTTAGGGGGCATTGTAAAGCAGCATCAAAATATTTTTCTACACACGGGAATCGTACCCGAGAAATGAATTCCAAAGCTGGCTCCTTAACCGCTCAGTTATGAAGGACTTGAGAACAAGTGATTTTAATGTTATAGATGTAACCGTGGGGTATCTGGCCTGAGTGATAAGTGTAAGTATATTGCAGTCTATGTGGTACATGACGTCAGTCGTGTGGGTGTTTGAACACGGAGGGGGATGGAGTGTTGGGGCCTACAGCGAGGTATGGAATGTGAGGCTGCTTCTTCATAGCGATTTTTGAAGTATCTACCCCGTGCGAGTCTTTAATGAAATGTGGGGTTGTTTGTACATGCTGTTAGTCGCAGGGTTTTGTCTGAGTTATGATGATATCGGCCGCGGTGCATTGTGTGCCCCCCACAGGTCTTCAATAAGGGGGCCATAACATCTAACATGTGATAGTTTACAAAAATACTGCTTCTCATGATAGTGATATTATGAAGCGTTTGCGGAAAATAACTATTAAATCATCTAAGGAAGTTTTGCTAGATTAGTACTAGCGAGTACAATATTCGTTATAATATTATGAGTATGCATCATTGGGGGTGAAGCTTACTTGAGTGATAAGGTTGCGCTAAATCATCTCCAAAAGCAATGTATTCAACTTGGAATTATCGTAATGATGCGCAATCCTCCAACGTTAAAGTAGTTTCATAAATTATCCGAAAGTAATACGAATATATAAAATGTTTTTCTAAAATTAGTACCGAAGTAAACATAATTCGCTTTAATATTATATTCATTCATGTATGTTTCATAAATTATCCGATATAAATCAAATAAGTTTATGCTAAATTAGTGGCAGGTTGAACAATATCCGCTATCCGGTAGAGTGATAGCTAGCTCGAGTGATAAGGAAGTTACGCCGATCACCTTCAAAACGCAATGAGAATACTTTATTTCAAATCAAACATGTAGTATGTATATATATTTGAATTATTTTGATTGGAAATCGTATGATATGAACTGAAATCTAGCTGCTGCTGGGTGTAGCCCAGTACCTATATAGATTCTAGACTAAGCGGTGCCACGCGTCACGATGATTATTCGAACTGTCTGTACAGCTCCATTGCTATATTACAAAACACAATTTTAATCATCTTGAACATATAGATGTGCAAATATTATTTTTTCGGTATGCAAAAAAAAACTAATAAAACATTTTCATCGACACACATTTCTTCATAGGAACAGACAGACCGACGGACAGATCGAACTCATTTCCCCAACCACCCAAGAGGTAGAACTATGATGGCAGGATGAGGAATAGATGTGAATAATAATAATAATCTTATGAATATCTTCATAAGCGCTAATCTATATGACATTCAAGCACATGCTTCATAAAAGTCTGAACATTGAGTAGAGCCATAATATCTTCATAAGCGATCATAATCAACATTCAGACACTTGTTTAACTATACTATCTTCCTTCACGAGCACAACCTTTACAAACTCCATACGTTTGCGTAAAAGTTATAATGATAAACACATTTTTTCACGGGTTTACATAATCATTTCATTATCGAAAATTTATCATTCTTCAACACAACAGCTACATAATCATTATTCTCATAACTAAATGTTAAATGTGCTCATACTCGAACATTAATCGAGGGAAAATAAACCCCCTTATGATATATTATTAGATTCTAATAATGAGAAATGAATATATTGTAACTACATATGGATAGATTTCGATAATAATATTGCAAATATATCTAAATGTAAATGAAACATCAATCAATCACTAATCATATGACTAAACTATGATGAGCTGATGACGAATAAAATGTGAACATTGATATCAAGGTTGTGAGGTTAAATATCTGCTGTAGAAATTACTCCACTATCATTACCTTTTGTTTGAGAATATCGAAATTTCCCATGTAATTGCCTAAAGCTATTTGTATGCAACATTGTTATCATTTGCGAGCCTACGAGAAATTATCTGTATGTTGGATAATCTAAATGAATATGTTTGACTATTATTACCTGTAGATTTATTTGAGATTCTTCAAAGATTAAGTTTGAGATTGATAACCAGTGGCGGCTCGTGAACTTTTTGAGAGAGGAGGCTGGACATAAAACGTTTTTGTAAAAATATGCTCTATTCAGCCAATTAATTTAACCTTCAGTGACAAAATTGATTGTTACCCAACAAGAACCAACGTGGAGGTATAGAGTTTCTCTTGCCCACAAATTTTTTTTCGTTCGTTTTTGTTTTTAATTTTTTTTTGGATTTTTAATTTTTTTTCTTTTTTTTTTGGAATTTTTCATATTTTGTTTTTTGTTATTAATTTTATCAACTTTTCTATATATTAATGAAATTCTACGGTCTTTAATTTACGAAAAATGATCAATAATATTATCATAAAATGTATCATTATGTTTTAAGTGTTTTACTAAATCTTTTTCAATAGATATTAAACTAACATTGTATAAACGATTTTGGCCCATTGTATTTCACATGTATGTTTTAATTCGTGTGAGAGTAGAAAATGATCTCTCCACCGATGCCGACGTGACAGGAATGGTGACTGTCAAACAAAGTAGTTTATAAAACTGAGGCAAGACTTGTTGCAAATCATTATCTATCATATATTTTATCATATCGGCGTGACTGTCGTACTGGCCTAAAATATCTTTATCCCAGTATACAACGCATAATTCATTGTGCAGCGCTATTTTATCAAAAAAATTATATTTTAGAACTAAGTTATCTGAAAGTGTATTGAGAAACTCTTTTGAAAAAGATTCGAAAAATCTTCTATTCGTCAAATCGAAAAACTTCAATTCATGTAAATCGGAAAATCGAATCTCAATATTTGCCCTTTAATAGTATCTAAAATTTCATATAAAAGTTGTTTATAATGTAGTTTCTTGTCTACCAAATTATATGTTTTCCTCCTTTTCACGGGAGAAGCCTCATCAGTTGAATAATTTCCAAATAAAATATTAAAATGAAATTCTGTATAACGGAAACTTGAATTTTATCAATGAGATGTGCTAAACGATCTCTTGAATGAATTATATTAGTGAATTTATGTTGTAAAATTCGAAAAATAAGATCAGTTTGTTCAAATATTAATTTAAAAGTGTCAAGAAATAACAAAAATTCTTCATTTTCTAAATAAGATTTTAAACCAACAGCAGCATTCAATGAAACCTGATCTGTTGAAAAGTCATCACTGTTTAATATAAAATCAAATATTTCAATTAATTTGTCTCTATTTTTATGGATGGTAAACTAAACATTGCATGTGATGTAAAATTCCATCGAGTTCGAGCATTACAGGGAATTCTGTTCCCTACTATGTTATTCAAAACTTACGTTTGTTTGAAGACCGTTTAAATGTCCCGCCATTACAGATGCCGTCGTAAGTCTGATTTATTCGCAAAGTCGAATCGTTGAAATGTTTCCATTGAAAAATTGAATAAATCGACCGCTGTTCTTCCCGAACTAACATCGTAGAACCCTAAAAATCTTTCCACTAGTTGTCCATTTTTACAATTAATAATTTACCGAACAGACGAATTCTAATCTAACCTTATTTCGCGTGGTGTCACTCAACCATTATACCCGCATAAAACAAAACAAATGCCTGCAAATACTGACGCGTTAGTCATAAAATCGCGAAGCTTACTGTCGTATTTACAAAACAAATTTAACAATTCCCTAAAATTACCTTTATTAACTGAATTTTCAGTTTCATCATGCCCTCTAAAAGCCAAATCTTGAAATGATAAATACAATAAGAAATCAATGATTTTTTTTTAAACTTCGCGGTTTTCTTTAACTGTTTTATTATGATTTTCGATTTCGCGTGTTCGGGTAGAATCAATCGCATTAACAATATTCTGTTTACCGGTTAATTTAAACTTAATACACGATGTAATATGTTCCTGCGATTTTTCATGTCTTTCTAGGCCACGAGCTAAATTTTTCAAATCATTATAACCCAAAACCCAAGTGCCCCCAACATGAAGTTGTATCTGATGTGAATAGCAAGCAATACCAGCAATATAATTTATTGTGTACATCAGATCCCGTTAACCATACATATTTTTTATAATTATCAGTATTAAACGATCGATTTTGATACTTTCCTGCCATCACTAATCCTTTCAAATCCGGTAAAGGCCGTTTGTTTTTGAAGAACACTTTTCTATCATATGTTAATCCACTAAATGGATTTTCTAAGAACTCTGCAACTAAGTCACTCATAATTTTAACGTTCACCGATTCCGATTAGCTAAATTATAACTTAAAAATTAACTACTTAACCTTACTATGCCTCGTGGAATAAAAACAACAACTAACCGCATTCTTCTAGCGGCGGGAGGCGGGAGCGCAAATATTCATATTTCATTCGACCGACGAATGGATACGAAAAGCTAGCCTCCCTATCCTGTTGCCGTTTTCGCCGTTTCACGCTATTTGGCGATTGACTGGTCGGAAAAACGGCAACTGTGTTGAACAACACAACTCAGCGTTTGAGATATATAGAGAATCTAGCCTCTGACCACTGTTGCCGGATTGAAAATAACTACTGAGAACGGGGAATTAATTGTAAAATTTAAAGAATTATCAGAGAAACAGGAAATAAAATGGAGAATGATCATTAAGATAAATTGGTGAGGAGGCTGAGCCTCCTTAGCCTCCTTCGAGGAGCCGCCACTGTTGATAACCCACATGAAGGAAGAAGCTTCAACGATTTGATAGGTTATTTATTATTTTCATAGCCGTTGTTCTGAATGTGACAACTTTATCGGCTTCTGCACTCGAAATAAGAGAGAATGTTTACCGCAAACTGTTTGAAAACCACTACTACATACTATAATAATAGAAAAGATAACATAATAATCTGAATCACTTTTTCAAAGAATATTATATGTAAACAAGTAATAAAACAAAAGTATATTTATATTTATTTATTAATTAGATAGTAACATGAATTTTTTGTTTCTAACTCTGAAGCGATATTTATAATTTAGATTACAATCCTGATGGGTTGATCCAAGGGACTGTACTTTACCAAACGGCTCGTTCATTATTGTGATGTCTTGCGGGAAAGTGAGAGAAATAAAATACCAAAAATAATAATAATAACATTCATTTAGAAAAATACGTTTTGATAGTACATCATTTAGAATTAAAATAATAACATTATGATTCATGGTTCTTCACACTAAACTCCGAACTGATCCTGTAATCGGAGAATACTCCATTATACGGTCGTTTATGATGATGCAATAAGCCCGGGTGTTTCTGAGGAAATTCAGGAAACTTTCCATCTCTAGTTTGACGTCAACTGTTGATGACTTTATAGCATCATTTTGTTTTGAACAATCAATCACAAAAATTGCTCTATTCTTGAATGCTATATAATCTAACATCGGTTCGCTTATTATTTTATTTGAAAATGATTTATGGAAATCATAGTACATCTGGTATGCTTCCACGTATTGCTGGTCGGTGAAATTCAATTTCATTGCTTCATATGGATAACACTCTGAATTCAAGTATAATTTTACATTTAGCAAGTTTACATTATCGAAATATGCACTGTGCTTAACAGGATTATTTTTTCGATCAGTTTGGAAAGCTAGAATCACATATCTGGGACGTTCTAAATTCATTGAAGTTTTAACAGCCCAAATGTCACGAGTGCTCTCCTTCATTAACGGATTTTCATGCAGATCCCAGCTGCGAAATGGAATCAAAATAGGCTTCTCAGCACTCAAATTCTCCAACATTTGAAATTTAACTTGATCACTCGGAAACACATGTTGGAAGAATTCGTAATAGTAATTTCCCAGTACAGGTCTGAAACCGTTCTTATTTACCTACTCATAAATCCTACACATATGGTTTCGAAAGTAGATATTTGACAAATAACTTCGTTCTTCTCAGTTGTTGTGAGAATACCAATCAATATGCACTCATATATTTTAATAATATTACTGAATAGCGGATTCTTACTACAAAATTTTTTTTAATACTTTAATACTGACGATACAATTTCGATTATTCGTAGTTTTGTTCGTTTCGACGGCGTGGGCTCTTTTGATTGAAGTTGAATTGCGCGATTTGGACGCTTGTGCTATAATTAGTTTTAATAAACCCCTGTTTAGACATAGTGAGTCTTCTGATGATGATCGTGAGACCGAAACGTACGTAAAGACGAATATTCAAAACAAAGTGTTAATGTGACCTATTTCCCGAGAATTTTTATACATAATTCATACTGGGTCAAGAATCTTATTATTCATAACTGATATATTCGAAGAGAAACGCTCCGAAATTATTCGTTAGTTTACATTCACCATCACCACTTGCTTCTGGCAGGAATTCTGCCTCGATGAATAAAGCAGACGAGACCAAATCTACCAACACATCTTGTTGATTGATTAATATCTCAATTTCATCGCTGTTGCCAAAAGATGTTGTGTGTGGATAGTAGGTATGAGTTTCTTCCCGGATGATGTCTTCAATGAAGTTTGGCCCGTTGAATATTTGAAGTTTTTCCGACATTGTAACCAAGGGACTTCAAAAAATTTATATTTTCCAATGATAGTGATGCAGAAGCAACCTTCTCCTTCTTCAATGATAATGCTGCAGCAACAACCTTCTCCCTTGAACTCTTTGTAGATAATGACTGATGACCACTAAGGAGATGTCTTTTATTGCTGAAATCCAAACCCATGTTTTCAAGTGACGTCTACTGCAACAACAACCTTCTCAGATGGATTCTTTCCATATAATGAATGCTGGTAAGTATTGGATTATTATTTATTGTTGGAAGCCATAATCCCCAGCCATCTTTTTCAATTCCAATCGTATAATAATTTCTTCTCCACGAAAATTTACCGGTTTCCAATTCTGATCTAAAATATCCAGTGTGATGTTATCGAAGGATGTCTTGTTGATGACCGGTAGATAAATAAGATTCTTCGGCTCTATATCAATGGAAAACCCAGGTGGTACAAGAGGTGAAAACTCGTATATCGTATGCGCTATCTTATTGTTATAATATGCTCCTGCGGTTAAGTTACACTCCACTCTAATAGTTTGAACTTTGATTGTGTTTATAGGTCGATCAGATACGTGTAATTCACGAGATGTCAATTTCTTTTTGCTGAACCCCAACAGTTCGCTTATACTATCTTGAGGAATAAAATTCACTTTAAAATCACTCTTCAGCTCTGTGTGTAGAGTGTTGTTACATTTTATTGATAATTTCCTGTCACGCTCTTCTTGCTTCACTCCTATCCCACAAACTGTACTTTGTATGAAATCTTCGATGTCTGTCAACTCGTAGGAGCCCGTAGGTATAGTAACTACTTTTTCCTCACCCTTCACATCTTCATAATAAAATTTATTAAAACCTTCTCCAATGTTCGGGATGCTATTGTACGTATGCAAACCAACAAGTGCGATAGAATAATATGAATGAGGATCTAGTTCTATAGGTGGGTGAAAATCTACAGATAAGCGGGAGCTCTTACCCGTGATAGTGAACGTCTGAGACATGATTGATGAAAACTTCATCAACAATCTATTTATATACTAATAAAATGCAATGTAAGTCGACCACAACTGAAGAGTTAGAGAGGAATTCCAAACATAACTGGCTACAATTATAATTGTTATATTGCATGAAATATCGTGTTGACTGCAAGCTTTATCGAATGAATTGATACCTTGGATCTCCTCTTCTCAATCGTTCTTCTAGTTTTGCCCCTGGTATTGATTTGAAGTTCAAACGGGAGCTTCTTCATAAGCGTATTGAAAACACCTTCTCCCGCGTACGCTTCCATACAGACTGATGAGAATTCAAGATTGCACTGTTATTTGAAGAGGGGAGGGGGAAAGACCAAAGATCTCAAAATAATATTTTTTATTAATTTCAAATTTTTTCAATACAAAAGACTTAAGTATAATCTTATCAATATACGTTTCAAATATTATAATCTTCACTCTTGATTCACCCTCATAGTCACGGAATTTTGTTCTATTATGATATCCATACCCTCAAGTCAATAATATTCCAGCTATTTGTTTGTTCCTAATAATCTCCAAATGGTTAATGATGGATTCATTGAACGAGATCCGAATTATCGATCCAACTGTTGTGATTATTATCTAGACCCAACCATTTCACATACTGTTGACCCCTCCTCTTTCGTAATATTTTTTCGACTAAATACACATCGGTTTGTTTTGTTTCCTGTAATTCTTCCTCGTAGAAACAGCCGCTGATTGGTGCGTTGGTCATATCTTCTAGTAGATATGTGACCGGATTGGTAATTTTTACTTTGATGATTTTAAATAATTCCGTACTCCAATTAGGCGTAAATCCCTTCTCAAAAATATGTTTAGCCTTACTTATTCGTACCACATCTCCAACGTTGTATTCGTGAGGTAGAGCTAACTTGATGTGTGAGTAGGATCGCTTCAATATCTCGCTCTCAATCTGTTTCGTCACTTTTATTGGAGCCATATTCATAGTACTATGTTTACGTTTATTATATTTTTCTGTGATTTCTTCAAGTATATCAAGCCATTTGTATTTCCCGCTAAGACTGAATTGCTTGTAGAGCGTTTCCTTTAACGTTCGCATGACACGTTCAGCAATGGCTGCTTTTTTCACACTATACGTATTATAATGATTGATATTATGTTTCTTCATCAGATCGTTGAAGTGTTTATTGAAGAATTCTTTTCCCTGATCGCTTTGCAGATTCCTAGGCTTACGATGTCCTTCTAACAATATAGAACCGACAGCTTTCCGAACCTCTTCGAAAGATTTCGTTTTCAACGGACGAATCCACAGAAATTCCGAGAAACAATCGATCATAACCAAAATTTATTTGAATCCTCTATTTTCACGAGCGTAATTACCCATTTCAGCCAGATCCATTTGCCCCAAATCATCCAAACCTTTTATGATTGTTCTGCGCCGTTTGAAATTCTTCCTACTCGGCTTATGAAGCTCATGCACAACTTGTTCTCTACTCATCTCATCAATGTGGAAATCTAGATTAGAATTAATTTTTTGGGTATATTCACAGGATTTGGGGTTATACGTTTTGCAGAGACCTGCTTTGTTGTTGTTGTGGATGATGAGGGTCTCTTCTTAGAAGGTTCCACAGATGTCATCCGTCGTTCTAACGCCTCCACTTTACCAGTAATGTCATTTAGACGCATGTTCACACTGTTAAATGTGTTATTGATCTCTTTCAATTCATTTCTGTTTTCCCTCACACTATCACTGATTGTTTTATACTCTGATTTTATATAGATTCCCATTCCATTATATTTATTCTGAATGTCCATCAGATGTTTATCGATGTTGAGAATAACCTTCTCATTCGTTAATTTATGTTCATCCAGATCCTTGTTGATATCTTTGATCAAATTATCAACCCCAACGTTGAAGGTATCTTTAAGACTGGTTTCCGTTTTCAGATTCAGTATGTGTGTTAATTTATCAACATATACTTTATTTGCAACATCTCCATCATCATTCGGTAATTTTACGTTGCACAATCTACGATTTTCCATATCATCACTCCCATCGCTCGTTAGGAATGATCCTTGTCCGTGAACTTGTTTGAAATTATTATTAAATACATTAAATTTGTATCATATATCCACATGGAAGAGAAGGCTCTGCCAAACTTATCCATTGAAATCATCTTTATAACTGATGAATTTGTCTTACACCTGGTTTTTATTCAATTACCCCTGCCTCTATTATTTCTTCTATTATAGATTATCTCGTTATTGTTACCGGCATGCGAGGATGCAACAAGAAGTTTCAGTCTATCCACAATTTCGTTAACGTCATCACAATAAACATATTCGATAGGTTTCTCGTTATATTCAAGCATACCATTTTTGATATATGCACTTCCAGTGTATGTTTTGGCTCTGGGTCTTTTCATGGAATTAATCAAAGGTTTCAGTACATGTTTGTATTTTACTGTGTATCTTATTCGATCAGCTGGACCGTTATTACGTCTATGGGCACTAGTCATTTCCATCATTTGACTGTAATTTCTCCCATCTTCCACAGTGTAAGTATCCGGTAGAACATCTCTGTAAAATATCAAATTATACAGTCCTGTGGTACCCTTGAACGGAGTACCCTTGATAATTATATTACTCTCACTATCAATTTCTATAGGTTGATTACCCATGAACCATTCGTCTAAAGTTGAATTATATTGCAAACCCATTTTATCATCGTATCTCTTAACATCATCATCCAATAGGAATACTTCCAAGTAATAACGTGCTAATGTGGGGTATTGTTGCAGAAACTCCTCTGTAGCCGCTGCATTATCTTTCTTATGTTTTCTGAATTCTTCACGAATCTGATCGATAGTAGAATCGGGTGTAAACACATCCTCCTCAGTATCTTGGGGGTTATATACGAATTCTTCCCCTTCCGTTACAATATTTGGGATTGGTATGTTATCCATTTGTGTTGCTGTAGAAACAATACTTTTAGGTTTAACCAGCGAATTTTGTTTGATTATTTCAGCATTTCTCGCAATTTCCTCCAGAGGTTTAGATACATTCCTGAACATATTATCTAGAATCTCATCATTTTCAGCTTTACCCAATTTCACAGCCATATATTTTTTCCTCACAACGTTTGCTAACTCCCAAATTTTTTTTTTCAATTGTTGTTTTTCTTTTAGCATGTTACGCACACCCACGTCCATGCTGAGCGGTTTGTCTATTTCAAATGAAAGTATCCATACATGTTAGATGTATATATAACTATCAAAACCTTTGCGATAACGTCCTTTGTTCATATCACAGTCTTTGTTCATCATAAGGAATCCATATTTATCTTTCCAACATACGCTACATATCTCTTTGAATTTCTCGAGTGACATGTCGGTACTTACATGATCGGTAAATATATGTTTCAAATTGAGTTCATCCTGTTTGAAAATATTCAAGCAATTAGCATTGTCGCGCAATCCATGTTTTGGACATTGCGCAAAAGACTGACAAAGATAGAAACTATCAATTGAGTTGTGTCTCCCTCTTGAAAGATAAGCACGAATTTTCTCCTGTTTCTCAAACATCACGTCGTCGAATATTATGATTGAATTAGGCCACGCTTCTGTGGGGTCTATGACCTCATCACTTTCGGTAAAAGGAAAATATCCAAGCCCCTCAATTTTCTTCAATGTCTCCTTCAGTAACTGGTATTTTGGTTGATGTAAAGACTTTGAATATATGTACACGTTTTCAAATTTCAGGCCGTTAGCATCTAACAATAGAGATAACATCACATTTGTTTTTCCACAATTACTTGAACCACAGATTATTGTTCGTAGAGTATTAGGCAGCAAAGAGCTGTGACGTTGTGGTTGTTCAACATTCTCAATGACCCTAAGTTCATAATACTCAACGAGTCTTTTTGCTTAACAATCTTCATCATGCCTGAAGGCGAATCGAAATCGTACTGAAACATATGTTAATAAGCATTTGTTTATATACTAGTTGATGATATCATATTGTGTATGTCTGATCACGCGGTTAGGTACTTCTACGCTTCTGTCAAAATCAGGTATCAAATACGTGTTAAATAGGTATGAATGTTGAAATACGTGTCTGAGTATTGAAGCACGTGTCTGGCTATTGAAGCACGTGTTTGAAACACGTGTCTGAATACTGAAGCACGTGTTTGATACACGTGTCTGAATGCTGAATCACGTGTCTGAATGTTGAAACACGTGTCTGAAACACGTGTCTGAATGCTGAAACACGTGTCTGAATACTGGAGCACGTGTCTGAATGTTGAAACACGTGTCTGAATGTTGAAACACGTGTCTGAATACTGAAGCACGTGTTTGAAACACGTGTCTGAATGCTGAATCACGTGTCTGAATGTTGAAACACGTGTCTGAATGCTGAAACACGTGTCTGAATGTGGAAAAACGTGTCTGAATGTTGAAACAAGTGTCTGAAACACGTGTCTGAATGCTGAAACACGTGTCTGAATGTTGAAACACGTGTCTGGATATTGAAGCACGTGTTTGAAACACGTGTCTGAATGTATTACAATCATTATGATTATTCAAATTTTATTCCTCATCAGTTCATCATAGTTTAGTTATATGATTAGTGATTGATTGATTGATGTTTCATTTACATTTAGTTATATTTGCAATATTATTATTATTATCGATATACACTTTTCGTTCTATTTATTAGAATATATTTTATATTTCCCGATTAATATTTGAGTATAAGCATATTTAACATTTAGTTGGATATTTGTGAACATTTATGAAATATATATGGGTGACAAGAGATTATGGTTTGGGTCCATCAGCTCAGTGGAAGAACTCCACTCAATAAGTAAACGATCGAGCCCTGTATATTTGTTAAAATATACATTACACTGTAGAATTATTTTTATCGATATCTATCCATATGTAGTTACAATATATTCATTTCTCATTATTAGAATCTAATAGGAATTTATTTTTCCCTCGACTAATGTTCGAGTATGAGCACATTTAACATTTAGTTATAAGAATAATGATTATGTAACTGTTGTGTTGAAGAATGATAAATTTTCGATAATGAAATGATTATGTAAACCCGTGAAAAAATGTGTTTATCATTATAACTTTTACGCGAACGTATGGAGTTTGTAAAGGTTGTGCTCGTGAAGGAAGATAGTATAGATTGCTAATGGAGATATTTATATTATTATTGGTAGTTTATTCCTCATCGAACCATCATAGTTCGTAAACGATGATGACGTCACAGACTGTTGAAGCATGTGCTAAACAAGTGTCTGAATGTTGATAATGATCGCTTATGAAGATATTATGGCTCTACTCAATGTTCAGACTTTTATGAAGCATGTGCTTGAATGTCATATAGATAAGCGCTTATGAAGATATTCAAATGATTATTATTATTATCCACATCTATTCCTCATCCTGCCATCATAGTTCTACCTCTTGGGTGGTTGGGGAAATGAGTTCGATCTCTATAAAACTCCCCTCGCACATATGTTTCCCCTGGAACGCTTTATTGAATCTTATGAAAAAGCTGTCTGTCCGTCGATCTGTCTGTTCCTATGAAGAAATGTGTGTCGATGAAAATGTTTTATTAGTATATTTTATAACGAATATTGTACTCGCTAGTACTAATCTAGCAAAACGTCCTGAGATGATTTAATAGTTATTTTCCGCAAACGCTTCATAATATCACTATCATGAGAAGCAGTATTTTTGTAAACTATCACATGTTAGATGTTGTGGCCCCCTTATTGAAGACCTGTGGGGGGCACACAATGCACCGCGGCCGATATCATTATAACTCAGACAAAACCCTGCGACTAACGGCATGTACAAACAACCCCACATTTCATTGAAGACTCGCGCGGGGTAGATACTTCAAAAATCGCGTGACTGACGACATGTACAAACAACACCATTATAACTCTTCCAAACCCTGTGCTGTGACTGACGCTATGAAGAAGCAGCCTCACATTCCATACCTCGCTGTAGGCCCCGACACTCCATCCCCTTTCGTGTTCAAACACCCACACGACTGACGTCATGTACCACATAGACTGCAATATACTTACACTTATCACTCAGGTCAGATACCCCGCGGTTACATCTACAACATTAAAATCACTTGTTCTCAAGTCCTCCATAGCTGAGCGGTTAAGGAGCCGGCTTTGGAATCTATTTCTAGGGTACGATTCCCGTGTGTAGAAAAATATTTTGATGCTGCTTTACAATGCCCCCTAACCCTACTTACAAACTGATTCGTGAGACCTTGTATATACAAGCTGATCGCTCTACCACCAACACCTAGCTGTCAGAGACGACCACACCCTAGCCGCCGGGTGCCTGTATGGAACTACCCCATGACCGATACCTGTCTGGAACTACCCCATGACCTGTCTGGAACTACCCCATGATCCGCCGTAGCTGATAAGGAGCCCCAAGGTCGTCTGCAACTGATAAGGAGATCGTGCATGCACTACTGGTTGCCTACATCTGATAAGGCTCCCGTTTTCGGGCCGGGGCCGGTAATACAGTACCAATACTTACCGATACCTGTCTGGGGCCGCCCACACCATGACCGCGCATGCGCGACTGGTTGCCTACATCTGATAAGGCTCTCTGTCTGGCTGCCCAAGGTGACGGTATACCTACTATATAGTTAATAATAATTTCAAACAAGTTCACGGATAAGGATTATTCCTAACGAGCGATGGAAGTTATGATATGGAAAATCATAGATCATGCAACGTAAAATGGCCGAATGTTAATGAAGATGTTGCAAATAAAGTAAATGTTGATGAATTAACACGCAAACTGAATCTGAAAACAGAAACTAGTCTTGAAGATACCTTCAATGTCAGGGTTGATAATTTGATCAAAGATGTCAACAAGGATCAGAATGAATATAAATTAAAGAATGAGCCACCATGGATAAATCATTTACTAAACAGCTGACGGAGATTCAGAATAAATATAATGGAATGGAGACCTATATAGAATCAGAATATAAAACAATCAGTGATGGTGTGAGGGAAAACAGCAATGAATTAAAAGAGATCATTAAGACATTAACGGTGTGGACAAGCTTCTAAATGACATTAGTAGTAGAGTGGAGGCGTTAGAACGACGGATAATATCTGTGGAACCTTCCAAGAAGAGACCCTCATCATCCACAACAACAACAACAAAGCAGGTCTCTGTGAAACGTATAACTCAAAGTCCTGTAAATATACCCAAAAAAACTAATTCCACACTAGATTTCTGCATTGATAAGATTAGTAGAGAACAAGTTGTGCATGAGCTTCATAAGCCGAGTAGGAAAAATTTCAAAAGCCGTAGAACAATTATAAAAGGTTTGGATGATTTGTGGCAAATGGATCTGCCTGAGATGGGTAATTATACGCGCAAAAATCGTGGGTCCAAATACATTTTGGTTATGATCGATTGCTTCTCGAAATTTCTGTGAACTCGCCCGTTGAAAACGGAATCGGCCGAAGAAGTTTGGAAAGCTGTCAGTTCTATATTGTTGGAAGGACATCATAAGCCTAGGAATCTGCAAAGCGATCAGGGTGAAGATTTCTTCGATAAACACCTTGACGATCTAATGAAGAAACAAAATCAACTATTATAATACGTAAAGTGTGAAAAAAGCAGCCATCGCTGAACGTGTCATTCGAACGTTGGAAGAAACGCTCTACAAACAATTCAGTCTCAGCGTGAAATACAAATGGCCTGATATACTTGAAGAAATCACAGAAAAATATGATAAACGTAAACATAAGTAGGTATCCCCCCACTTGGGCAGGACTCTGCTGAGGCTTAGCCTCCGACCACTTCCGGTGAGCAGACGGCTAGACCTTTGGCAGAGTATTCGTGCATGCGCGGTATGCCCAGACAGGTATCGGTAAGTACTGACCCTGTACTACCGGCCGGGTAGACTGTTAGGGTGTGGTCTCGCCTCTAACCTCCAGGTGTTACCGGGTAGACGGCCAGGGTGTGGTCTCTGACCGCTAGGGGCCCTTCTGCTATGGTTGTATGATGGAGACCGAGTAGTGGTAATCAGCCTGTATATACAAGATCGTTCAAGGTAGACAGCAAGCAATATATGAGGTTAGGGAGAACTTCAATGTAAAGCAGCATCAAAATATTTTTCTACACACGGGAATCGAACCCGAGAAATGAAATCCAGAGCCAGCTCCTAAACAGCTCAGCTATGGATGAATTGAGAACAAGCGATTTTAATGTTGTAGATATAACCGCAGGGTATCCGGCCTGAGTGATAAGTGCGAGTATATTGCTGTCTATATGATGCAGGTAATTTGTTTTTACATGACGTCAGTCATGCAGGTATCTGAAGATGCGGGGGACGAAGTGTCGGAGCCTACAGCGAGGTATGGAATGTGAGGCTGCTTCTTCATAGCGTCAGTCCTAGGGTTTTGAAATAGTGTTGTTTGTACATGTCGTCAGTCACGTGATTTTTGAAAGAGACCGGGGCTTCATCGAGGTATCATGGGAGGGCTGCTGCTCCTTCATCGGAGTGGGTGTATAGATGGAATGTTATACAGTACGGAAATGATATCTTCTGCATTTCTCAAACGCGATGTTTATAAGGAAATTACTTTCAAAAACGTTTATTCAAGCCGTCTGTACCTTACTTGATTGCTATATTACAAAATGCGATTTCAATCATCTTAAACATATAGATATATGGATATTATTTTTAGTATACAAAATGGAGTTGGGAGACTTCAATGGGGTATGGAATGTGAGGTTATACAGATTGTTTATGTATGACGTTAGTCATGTGAATTTGAATGAAGCTGGCGCAGTCTCCAACGAGACAGGTGTGTATGTGAGGTTATACAGAGTGTGCAGGTATAATGATGTCTATCAAGCAGGTCTTCAGTGAGGTATCTACCTTTGCAGGAGTCTTCAATGAAATGTGGGGTTGTTTGTACATGCCGTTAGTCGCAGGGGTTTTGTCTGAGTTATAATGATATCGGTCGCGATGCATCGGCTGCTCCACAAATCTTCAATAAGGGGTCATAACATCTAACATGTGATAGTTTACAAAAATGCTGCTTCTCATAATTGCGATATTATGAAGCGTTTGCAGAAATAACTATTAAATCATCTAAGGACTTTTTGCTTGATTAGTACTAGCGAGTACAATATTCGTTATAATATTATGAGTATGCATCATTAGCTCACTTGTGCGATAAGGTTATGCTAAATCATCTCCAAGAGTAATGTATTCAACTAGGAATTATCGTAATGATGCGCGATCCTTCAATGTTAAAGTAGTTTCATAAGTTATCCGAAAGTAATATGAATATATAAAATGTTTTTCCAAAATTAGTTCCGAAGTAAACATAATTCGTTATAATATTCATTCATGTATGTTACATAAATTATCCGATATAAATCAAATAAGTTTATGCTAAATTTGTGGCAGGTTGAACAATATCCACTATCATATTTTGCGGTAGAGCTACAGCTGGTATGAATGATAAGGAAGTTACGCCGATCACCTTCAAAAACGCAATGAGAATACTTTATTTTAAATCAAACATGTAGTATGTATATATATTCGAATCATATTGATTGTAAATCGCATAATATAACCCGAAATCTAGCTGCTGGCGGGGGAAATATTGTTAATAATAATTATTAACGTAGTACCCTATAAGCGCTGTAAACGTTATATAATAAGATTTGCGGGCGAATTCGGTAATTCGAGGTATACAATATATAGGTGTGGGAGGGTTGGAGTCTAGTACCTATACAGAATCTAGACGAAGCGGTGCCACGCATCACGATGATTATTCGAACTGTCTGTACAGCTCGATTGCTATATAACAAAATACATTTTTTAATCATCTTAAACATATAGATGTGCTAATATAATTTTTTCAGTATGCAAAAATATACTAATAAAACATTTTTCATCAACACACATTTCTTCATAGGAACAGACAGACAGATGGATAGTTAGCTTTTTATAAAATTCAATCAATTTCAATGGAAACATATATACGGGGGAGTTTTATGTAGATCGAGCTCGTTTCCCAACCACCCAAGAGGAAGAACTATGATGGTTGAATGAGGAATAGATGAGGATAATAATAATAATCATATGAATATCTTCATAAGCGCTAATCTATATGACATTCAAACACATGCTTCATAAAAGTCTGAATATTGAGTAGAGCTATAGTATCTTCATAAGCGATCATTATCAACATTCAGACACCTGTTTAGCACGTGATTCAACAGCCTGTGACGTCATCATCGTTCACGAACTATGATGGTTAGATGAGGACTCAAACATTGAACAGATGAATCAGCAGGTGGTTTGAGTATTGGAGCGATCAAAAATCTTTGAGGTTAAATATCTGCTGTAGAAATTACCCCACTTTTATTACCTTTTTATTTGAGAATATCGATATTTCCCATGTAACGGCTTATTGCCTAAAGCTATTTTGTATGCAACATTGTTATCATTTGCGAGCCTACATGGGCCTGTGTGTGTTGGTCGGGGCTAAATGAATATGTTTGACTATTATCACCTGTAGAGACTCATTTGAGATTCTTCAAGTTTGAGATTGATAACCCACATGAAAGAAGAAGCTCCAACGATTTGATAGGTTATTTATTATTTTCATATTCGCTATTCTGAATGTGACAACTTTATCGGCTGCACGCTTCAACACTCGAGATAAGAGAGAATATTTACTGCAAACTGTCTTATAACCACTACTACATATTATAATAATTGAAAAGATAACATTATAATCTGAATCACTTTTTGAGGAACATTATATGTAAACATGTAATAAAACAAAAGTATATTTATATTTATTAATTAGATAGTAACATAAATTTTTTGTTTCTAACTCTGAAGCGATATTTATAATTTAGATTACAATCTTGATGGGTTGATCCGAGGGACTGTACTTTACCAAACTGCTCGTTCATTATTGTGATGTCTTGCGGGAAAGTGAGAGAAATAAAATACCAAAAATAATAATAATAACATTTATTTAGAAAAATACATTTAGAATTAAAATAATAACATTATGATTCATGGTTCTTCACACTAAACTCCGAACTGATCCTGTAATTGGAGAATACTCCATTATACGATCGTTAATGATGATGCAATAAGCCCTGGTGTTTTTGGGGAAATTCAGGAAACTTTCCATCTCTAGTTTGACGTCAACTGTTGATGACTTTATAGCATCGTTTTGTTTTGAACAGTCAATCACAAAAATTGCTCTATTCTTGAATGCTATATAATCTGACATGGGTTCGCTTATTATTTTATTTGAAAATGATTTCTGGAAATCATAGTACATCTGGTATGCTTCCACGTATTGCTGGTCGGTGAAATTCAATTTCATTGCTTCATATGGATAACACTCTGAATTCAAGTATAATTTTACATTTAGCAAGTTTATATCATCGAAATATGCACTGTGCTTAACAGGATTATTTTTTCGATCAGTTTGGAAAGCTAAAATCACATATCTGGGACGTTCCAAATTCATTGAAGTTTTAACAGCCCAAGTGTCACGAGTGCTCTCCTTCATCAACGGATTTTCATGCAGATCCCAGCTGCGAAATGGAATCAAAATAGGCTTCTCAGCACTCAAATTCTCCAACATTTGAAATTTAACCTGATCACTTGGAAACACATGTCGCACTTTTAATGCTATCGTCTTCACATTTATTTTAGCCGTTTTCGTGCCTGTGCTATTAGTATAGCAATCGTTATCGGTTCGAGACCTTATCAAGCGCAGCTTATGTTTTCCACTCAAGACTTTGTTATAGTCAATGAATAGGCCTAGTAGAAAATTCAACGGTATCCATAAATTGATTTTATTATTGTAGACTGAACTCAATGCATCCTTAAATGACCATCCAGAAATAGCTAGAGGTATAGATTCATGTTTGGCATATGTTAGATAAGCTCTGATGGTGCTGACAATACCAGGATCACGTACTTTGTCTATCTCTTTTCCATTCAATTCATAACTAATATATTCGAAGAGAAACGCTCCGAAATTATTCGTTAGTTTACATTCACCATCACCACTTGCTTCTGGCTGGAATTCTGCCTCGATGAATAAAGCAGACGATGCCAAATCTACCAACACATCTTGTTGATTGATTAATATCTCAATTTCATCGCTGTTGCCAAAAGATGTTGTGTGTGGATAGTAGGTATGAGTTTCTTCCCGGATGATGTCTTCAATGAAGTTTGGCTCGTTGAATATTTGAAGTTTTTCCGACATTGTAACCAAGGGACTTCAAAAAATTTATATTTTCCAATGATAGTGTTGCAGAAGCAACCTTCTCCTTCTTCAATGACAGTGATGCAGAAGCAACCTTCTCCCTCGAGCTCGTTGTAGATAATGACTGATGACCACTATGGAGATGTCTTTTATTGCTAAAATCCAAACCCATGTTCTCAAGCGATGGCTACTGCTACCTTCTCAGTTGAATTCCTTTCATATAATGAGTGGTGGTGAGTATTGGATTATTATTTATTGTTGTGAGGTATAATCCCTAACGATCTTTTTTCAATTCCAATCGTATAATAATTTCTTCTCCACGAAAATTTACCGGTTTCCAATTCTGATCTAAAATATTCAGCGTGATGTTATCGAAGGACGTCTTGCTGATGACCGGTAGATAAATAAGATTCTTCGGCTCTATATCAATGGAAAACCCAGGTGGTACAAGAGGTGAGAACTCATATAACGTATGAGCTATCTTATTGTTATAATATGCTCCTGCGGTTAAGTTACACTCTACGCGTATAGTTTGAACTTTGATTATGTTTATAGGTCGATCAGATACGTGTAGTTCACGAGATGTCAATTTCTTTTTGCTGAATCCCAACAGTTCGCTTATACTATCTTTAGGAATAAAATTCACTTTAGAATCACTCTTCAGCTCTGTGTGTAGAGTGTTGTTGTTAGATTTTATTGATAATTTCCGGTCACGCTCTTCTTGCTTCACTCCTATCCCACAAACTGTACTTTGTATGAAATCTTCGATGTCTGTCAACTCGTAGGACCCGTAGGTATAGTAACTACTTTTTCCTCACCCTTCACATCTTCATAATAAAATTTATTAAAACCTTCTTCAATGTTCGGGATGCTATTGTACGTATGCAAACCAACAAGTGCGATAGAATAATATGAATGAGGATCTAGTTCTATAGGTGGGTAAAAATCTACAGATGAACGGGAGCTCTTACCCGTGATAGTGAACGTTTGAGACATGATTGATGAAAACTTCATCAACAATCTATTTATATACTAATAAAATGCAATGTTAGTCGACCACAACTGAAGAGTTAGAGAGGAATTCCAAATATAACTGGCTACAATTATAAGTGTTATATTGCATGAAATATCGTGTAGACGGCAAGCTTTATCGAATGAATTGATACCCTGAATCTCCTCAACCGTTCTTCTAATTTTGCCCCTGGTATTGATTTGAAGTTCAAACGGGAGCTTGTTTATAAGCGTATTGAGAACAACTTCTCCAACGCACGCTTCCATACAGACTGATGAGAATTCAAGATTGCACCGTTATTTAACGAGGGGTGGGAGGAAGACCAAAGATCTCAAAATAATTTTTTTGTAAATTTTCTCAATACAAAAGACTTAAGTATAATCTTAACAATATATGTTTCAAATATCTCAATCTTGACTCTTGATTCATCGTCCTAGTCGTATTGCATATTCCTACCCCTTCCACCTATATTGAAGTCCTTTTTATGTAGATAGATAGATAGATAGATAGATCACTTTATTGCAATTACCATTAGCATGATTTACAAAATTTTAAACTTATACCTAAACCTAACCTTAATACCAAGCTAGAATATAAAATGAATCACTGTTGAGTTAAGACAAAATATAATAGCTGTAATAGAAGCATTGATCATTTTCATAAAGGAAACATACCACGTGAATAAAAAATATGAATTATAAGAGTATAAAATCGAAAATTTACTAAATATGTATCATAAGTTCTTATCACATTCATACTCTTTCACAGAATAATAAGCTTTACTGGCTAGTAATGTGAATATGGATTTCTTAAATAATTTTTGATTTGTTAAGTCTTTTATGTTTGGTGGTAATTTGTTGAATATATGTATTGATTTATAAAATAAACTATTGGCATATGTAGAATTATAAGCATGGATAGGTCGAAGAAATTCTCTTTGCCTCGTTGGATAACTATGAACATCGTTATTTTTAAGAATATATTTTTTTCTATTATAAACCAAAAGCAGCAACGCATAGATGTACATTGACGGCACAGTTAAAATATTGTGGATTTTGAAAACCTCTCTACAAGAATCTCGCCATCCCAAGCCAGCAATTATTCGTAAAGCTTTTTTTTGCCACACAAAACATGAATGAGATGATGATGAGTTTCCCCAAAATTGAATGCAGTATCGTAGATTGCTATCTAGAAGACCATAATAAACAGAACGAAGTGCAATCTTAGAAACAATTGATTTAATTGATCTGAGAACAAAACATGCAGAGCTCAATTTATGGTTAATATTTTCAATATGTAAAGCATATGATAATTTGCAATCTAAGGTTAACCCAAGGAATTTTACAGATTCAACCTGTTTAAGGTAAGTGCCCATTTTGATGGTGTTATTCAAATGTAAATTAACATAATTATTCAGAACAATAAAATTAGTTTTATCAGTATTAATAACTAGATTATTTTTCAAAAACCATTGTTCTAGCTGTTTACTTATTATCCTAGCTCTGTCTAATAATTCATCAATATTTGTACCTGTGAATACTACAGTAGTATCGTCGGCATACATATATATATCGGCTTGAATATGTTTGGGTAAGTCATTTACAAAAATATTAAATAAAATGGGTCCAAGGATGGATCCTTGTGGAACACCGATTGTCACTCTAACATGACTCGATTTATACTCGCATCCATCTTTCTTGATTGAAACATAGTTTAACCTATTTTCTAAGTATGAAACAAACCATTCACTAGCAATACCTCGAATACCATACGCTTTCATTTTATTTATTAATATTTTATGATTCACCATGTCAAATGCCTTTGACAGGTCACACACTAATACTACACTAACTCTTTTATTATTAGTGTTGTTATAAATATTGCTTAATAATTCATATGCAGCACTATTTGTAGATTTACCAGCGCGAAAACCATGCTGATTATCAACAATAATTTTATTTTTTTCTAGATAGTCAACAACGCGATTTTTCATAGCATTCTCTAGAATTTTCCCCAGTTTTGAATTTAAACTTATGGGTCGATAATTATTCATACATTCTGGATTCCCTTTTTTAAACACAGGTACCACCTTTGAGACTTTCAATTGCGAAGGTACGTATCCATCTTGAAAAGAAGAATTAACAATTTCCAATATAGGGGATAAATATGTTCAATAGAATTTTTCATCAATACAACAGGCAATTCATCAATACCAGTAGAGTTAGTGTTTTTTAAATTATGGACTATATTAAAAATTTCGTTTTTTGTTACTGGAGAAAGGAACAGACTATTACAAGTTGAAATGTGTAGATGGTCGAGGTTACTGCAATGTTCATGTGCCCCCGGTGTAATGCTGAAGTGATTAACAAAAAGCTCACTTATAGTTTGAGAATCATTTACTTTATGACCCAAGTGAACGATACTATTAATTGACTTATATTCAGATGCTTTTCCCCTTTCCCTGTTAATTATCTGCCAGACTGTTTTGGAAACACATGCAGATTCACTGATTATTTTATCATTATGTTTCTTTTTAGCCATTAATACTATTTTGCTAAGTAAATTAGAATATTTCTTATAATAATTTGAGATAATTGAATTATTAAAAATGCTCTTAAGTAAGAATAAATCACGTTTTGTTTTTGATGATATTTTAATTCCTTCAGTTAACCAGGGCTTTTTACTTCTGTGAACGGTTCTTCTTAGAGGGAAACTACCATGGAATGCTTTAGATATTGAATTATAAAAAAAGTTCAATTTATTTTCAGCACCTGTTATAAGTGACATTGAACTCCAGTTATAATTATAGAAATAAGAATTAAATTCAGAAAGATTATTATTATTGAAAATACGCAAAATATTAACTAAGTCCTTTTTTGGCTCATTTAAAATATTCAGTTCATGAAATAATGCAAGATGGTCCGAAAATTCACTTTCGTAAACAAAGCTATCTTTTTTATTGAAATTGATGTTTGTAATAACATTATCTAGAGTTGAGCGCGTATTACCAGAAATTCGAGTGGCACAATCATAGACAAAGTCCAAATTAAAAGCATTACATAAATGTTTAAAGTTCTGCGTTGCTTTTGAGTTTATTTCAAAACGAATATTAAAGTCTCCACATATCATCACATTGTGTTTGTGACATTGAATAAATTCGAGAAGTGATTCTAATTGAACAAAAAAAGTTTCAACATCAGCCAATGGGGTTTTATATATACAAATTAATATAAATTTATAATCATTCGTTTCAAAACATTCAATTCCACAACATTCAAATACCTTTTCAATACAAAACTTTGAAATATTCATAACATTAAATTTCGATTCTTCTCTGACATAAATTGACACACCACCATGCTCAAAATTCTTCCTGCAGAATGTAGCAGCTAATTTATAATTATCAATTATGAAGTTCTCGCTTGATGTTAGCCAGTGTTCAGAAAACATAAGTATTTTAAATTGTGATATTCAACCAATAACAATTCCAAATCATATTTCTTGTTCCTAATACACTGAATATTCATATAAAATAAATACGAAACAGAAAATTTTAAAATCAAATTTTCACTGTTATTATTACAAACACTATCACTATCACTGATATAGACAGATATGATCTCCGAGGAAGCACTTAAAAATTTTCGTTAGCTGCTTCTGCTTTTTTTGGAAAATAATATGTGTTAATGAAAGCACCATATGGCCATAATTCTGGTGACATAACCTTTTCAGCGACATCATGGGGGACTCCAATTTTATAAGATTTATAGTTAGCATTTTCATGTTTTGTCTTGAGTTCTTCTACTTTAAATGAAATTGTATCATTAGTATGTATGTTCGACGCTGGTAAAAGTTCTTTCTTCTGTGCTTATAAAGCTCATGCACAACTTGTTTTCACTCATCTTATCAATGTGGAAATCTAGTGTAGAATTAATTTTTTGGGTATATTCACAGGATTTGGAGATATACGTTTCACAGAGCCCTGCTTTGTTGTTGTGGATGATGAGGGTCTCTTCTTAGAAGGTTCCACAGATGTCATCCGTCGTTTTAACGCCTCCACTTTACTAGTAATGTCATTTAGACGCATGTTCATACTGTTAAATGTGTTATTGATCTCTTCCAATTCATTTCTGTTTTCCCTCACACTATCACTGATTGTTCTATACTCTGATTTTATATAGATCCCCATTCCATTATATTTATACTGAATGTCCATCAGATGTTTATCAATGTTGAGAATAACCTTCCCATTCGTTAAGTTATGTTCATCCAGATCCTTGTTGATATCTTTGATCATATTATCAACCCTAACGTTGAAGGTATCTTTGAGACTGGTGTCCGTTTTCAGATTCAGTTTGTGTGTTAATTTATCAACATACACTTTATTTGCAACATCTCCATCATCATTCGGTGATTTTACGTTGCACAATCTACGATTTTCCATATCATAACTTCCATCGCTCGTTAGGAATAATCCTTGTCCGTGAACTTGTTTGAAATTATTATTAAATACATTTGTATCATATATTCATATGGAAGAGGAGGCTCTGCGAAACTTATCCATTGAAACCATCTTTATAACTGTGATGAATTTGTCTTACACCTGGTTTTTGTTCAATTACCCCTGCCTCTATCAATTCTTCTATTATAGAGATTATCTCATTATGGTTACCGGCATGCGAGGATGCAACAAGAGGTCTCAGTCTATCCACCATTTCGTTAACGTCATCCCAATAAACATATTCGATAGGTTTCTCGTTATATTCAAGCATATCATTTTTGATATATGCACTTCCAGTGTATGTTTTGGCTCTGGGTCTTTTCATGGAATCAATCAAAGGTTTCAGTTTGTATTTTACTGTGTATCTTATTCGATCAGCTGGATCGTTATTACGTCTATGGGCACTAGTCATTTCCATCATTTGACTGTAATTTTTCCCATCTTCCACAGTGTAAGTATCAGGTAGAACATCTCTGTAAAATATCAAATTATACAGTCCTGTGGTACCTTTGAACGGAGTACCCTTGATAATTATATTACTCCCACTATCAATTTCTATAGGTTGATTACCCATGAACCATTTGTCTAAAGTTGAATTACATTCCAATCCCATTCTATCATCGTATTTCTTGACATCATCATCCAATAGGAATCCTTCCAAGTAATAACGTGCTAATGTGGGGTATTGTTGCAGAAACTCCTCTGTAGCCTCTTCATTATCTTTCTTATGTTTTCTGAATTCTTCACGAATCTGATCGATAGTAGGTTCGAGGGTAAACACATCCTCCTCAGTATTTTGGGGGTTATATACGAACTCTTCACCTTCAGTTACAATATTTGGGATTGGTATGTTCTCCATTTGTGTTGCTGTAGAAACAATACTTTTAGGTTTAACCAACGAATTTTGTTTTATTATTTCAGCGTTTCTCGCAATTTCCTCTAGGGGTTTAGATACATTCACGAACATATCATCTAGAATCTCATCATTTTCAGCTTTACCCAATTTAACAGCTAAATATTTTTTCCTCACAACGTTTGCTAACTCCCAAATTTTTTTCTTCAATTGTTGTTTTTCCTTAAGCATGTTACTCACACCCACGTCCATGCTGAGCGGGTTGTCTATTTCCAATGAAGGTATATATACATGTTAGATGTATATATAACTATCAAACCCTCTGCGATAACGTCCTTTGTTCATCCTCACAACGTTTGCTAACTCCCAAATTTTTTTCTTCAATTGTTGTTTTTCCTTTAGCATGTTACTCACACCCACGTCCATGCTGAGCGGGTTGTCTATTTCCAATGAAGGTATATATACATGTTAGATGTATATATAACTATCAAACCCTCTGCGATAACGTCCTTTGTTCATATCACAGTCTTTGTTTATCATAAGGAATCCATATTTATCTTTCCAAAATACGCTACATTCCTCTTTGAATTTCTCGAGTGACATGTCGGTACTTACATGATCGGTGAATATATGTTTCAAATTGAGTTCATCCTGTTTGAAAATAATCAAGCAATTGGCATTGTCGCGCAATCCATGTTTTGGACATTTAGCAAAAGACTGACAAAGATAGAAACTATCAATTGAGTTGTGTCTCCCTCTTGAAAAATAAGCACGAATTTTCTCCTGTTTCTCAAACATCACGTCATCAAATATCATTATCGAATTAGGCCTCGCTTCTGTGGGGTCTATGACCTCATCACTTTCGGTACAAGGAAAATATCCAAGCCCCTCAATTTTCTTCAATGTCTCCTTCAGTAACTGGTATTTTGGTTGGTGTAAAGACTTTGAATATATGTACACGTTTTCACATTTCAGGCCGTTAGCATCTAACAATAGAGATAACATCACATTTGTTTTCCCACAATTACTTGGACCACAGATTATTGTTCGTAGAGTATTAGGCAGCAAAGAGCTGTGACGTTGTGGTTGTTCAACATTCTCATTGCTTGACCCTAAGTTCATAATACTCAACGAGTCTTTTTGCTTAACAATCTTCATCATGCCTGAAGGCGAATCGAAATCATACTGAAACATATGTTAATAAGCATTTGTTTATATACTAGTTGATGATGTTATATTGTGTATGTCTGATCACGCAGTTAGGTACTTCTACGCTTCTCTCAAAATCAGGTATCAAATACATGTTAAATAGGTATGAATGTTGAAACACGTGTCTGCATATTGGAACACGTGTCTGAATGCTGAAACACGTGTCTGAATGTTGAAACACGTGTCTGAATGTTGAAACACGTGTCTGAAACACGTGTCTGAATGCTAAAACACGTGTCTGAATGCTGAAACACGTGTCTGAAACACGTGTCTGAATGCTGAAACACGTGTCTGAATGTTGAAACACGTGTCTGAATGTTGAAACACGTGTCTGAAACACGGGTCTGAATGTTGAAACACGTGTCTGAAACACGTGTCTGAAACACGTGTCTGAAACACGTGTCTGAATGCTGAAACACGTGTCTGAATGTTGAAACACGTGTCTGAATGTTGAAACACGTGTCTGAAACACGAGTCTGAATGTAGAAACACGTGTCTGAATGTTGAAACACGTGTCTGAAACACGTGTCTGAATGTTGAAACACGTGTCTGAATGTTGAAACACGTGTCTGAATGCTGAAACACGTGTCTGAATGTTGAAACACGTGTCTGAATGTTGAAACACGTGTCTGAAACACGTGTCTGAATGCTGAAACACGTGTCTGAATGCTGAAACACGTGTCTGAATGTTGAAACACGTGTCTGAAACACGTGTCTGAATGTATTACAATCATTATGATTATTCACATTTTATTCCTCATCAGCTCATCATAGTTTAGTTATATGATTAGTGATTGATTGATGTTTCATTTACATTTAGATATATTTGCAATATTATTATTATTACCGATATACACTTTTCGTTCTATTTATTAGAATATATTTATATTCCCCGATTAATATTTGAGTATAAGCATATTTAACATTTAGCTTTAAAAATAATAATTATTGTAAGCATAATTAGTGATTGATTGATGTTTTATTTACATTTAGATGTAGCTGCAATATTATTATCGATATCTATCCATATGTAGTTACAATATATTCATTTCTCATTATTAGAATCTAATATTATATCACAGGTATAACCTGAATAGTTCAAGTATAAGCACATTTAACATTTAGTTATATGAATAATAACTATGTAACTGTTATGTTGAAGAATGATAAATTTTTTCGAAGATGAAATGATTATGTAAACCCGTGAAAAAAATGTGTTCATCATTATAACTTTTACGCGAACGTATGGAGTTTGTAAAAGTTCTGCTCGTGAAGGAAGATAGTACAGATTGCTAATGGAGATATTTATATAATTATTATTGGTATTTTATTCCTCATCAGCCCATCATAGTTCGTGAACGATGATGACGTCACAGGTTGTTGAATCACGTGTCTGAATGTTGATAATGATCGCTTATGAAGATACTATAGCCCTACTCAATATTCAGACTTTTATGAAGCATGTGTTTGAATGTCATATAGATTAGCGCTTATGAAGATATTCATATGATTATTATTATTATCCTCATCTATTCCTCATTAAACCATCATAGTTCTACCTCATGGGTGGTTGGGAAACGAGCTCGATCTACATAAAACTCCCCCGTATATATGTTTCCATTGAAATTGATTGAATTTTATAAAAAGCTAACTATCCATCTGTCTGTCTGTTCCTATGAAGAAATGTGTGTTGATGAAAAATGTTTTATTAGTATATTTTTGCATACTGAAAAAATTATATTAGCACATCTATATGTTTAAGATGATTAAAAAATGTATTTTGTTATATAGCAATCGAGCTGTACAGACAGTTCGAATAATCATCGTGATGCGTGGCACCGCTTCGTCTAGATTCTGTATAGGTACTAGACTCCAACCCTCCCACACCTATATATTGTATACCTCGAATTACCGAATTCGCCCGCAAATCTTATTATATAACGTTTACAGCGCTTATAGGGTACTACGTTAATAATTATTATTAACAATATTTCCCCCGCCAGCAGCTAGATTTCGGGTTATATTATGCGATTTACAATCAATATGATTCGAATATATATACATACTACATGTTTGATTTAAAATAAAGTATTCTCATTGCGTTTTTGAAGGTGATCGGCGTAACTTCCTTATCATTCATACCAGCTGTAGCTCTACCGCAAAATATGATAGTGGATATTGTTCAACCTGCCACAAATTTAGCATAAACTTATTTGATTTATATCGGATAATTTATGTAACATACATGAATGAATATTATAACGAATTATGTTTACTTCGGAACTAATTTTGGAAAAACATTTTATATATTCATATCACTTTCGGATAACTTATGAAACTACTTTAACATTGAAGGATCGCGCATCATTACGATAATTCCTAGTTGAATACATTACTCTTGGAGATGATTTAGCATAACCTTATCGCACAAGTGAGCTAATGATGCATACTCATAATATTATAACGAATATTGTACTCGCTAGTACTAATCAAGCAAAAAGTCCTTAGATGATTTAATAGTTATTTCTGCAAACGCTTCATAATATCGCAATTATGAGAAGCAGCATTTTTGTAAACTATCACATGTTAGATGTTATGACCCCTTATTGAAGATTTGTGGAGCAGCCGATGCATCGCGACCGATATCATTATAACTCAGACAAAATCCCTGCGACTAACGGCATGTACAAACAACCCCACATTTCATTGAAGACTCCTGCAAAGGTAGATACCTCACTGAAGACCTGCTTGATAGACATCATTATACCTGCACACTCTGTATAACCTCACATACGCACCTGTCTCGTTGGAGACTGCGCCAGCTTCATTCAAATTCACATGACTAACGTCATACATAAACAATCTGTATAACCTCACATTCCATACCCCATTGAAGTCTCCCAACTCCATTTTGTATACTAAAAATAATATCCATATATCTATATGTTTAAGATGATTGAAATCGCATTTTGTAATATAGCAATCAAGTAAGGTACAGACGGCTTGAATAAACGTTTTTGAAAGTAATTTCCTTATAAACATCGCGTTTGAGAAATGCAGAATATATCATTTCCGTACTGTATAACATTCCATCTATACACCCACTCCGATGAAGGAGCAGCAGCCCTCCCCATGATACCTCGATGAAGCCCCGGTCTCTTTCAAAAATCACGTGACTGACGACATGTACAAACAACACTATTTCAAAACCCTAGGACTAACGCTATGAAGAAGCAGCCTCACATTCCATACCTCGCTGTAGGCTCCGACACTTCGTCCCCCGCATCTTCAGATACCTGCATGACTGACGTCATGTAAAAACAAATTACCTGCATCATATAGACTGCAATATACTCGCACTTATCACTCAGACCAGATACCCTGCGGTTATATCTACAACATTAAAATCGCTTGTTCTCAATTCCTCCATAGCTGAGCGGTTAAGGAGCTGGCTTTGGACTTCATTTCTCGGGTTCGATTCCCGTGTGTAGAAAAATATTTTGATGCTGCTTTACATTGAAGTTCTCCCTAACCTCACATATTGCTTGCTGTCTACCTTGAACGATCTTGTATATACAGGCTGATTACCACTACTCGGTCTTCATCATACAACCATAGCAGAAGGGCCCCTAGCGGTCAGAGACCACACCCTGGCCGTCTATCCGGTAACACCTAGAGGTTAGAGGCGAGACCACACCCTAACCGTCTACCCGGCCGGTAATACAGGGTCAGTACTTACCAATACCTGTCTGGGCATACCGCGCATGCACGAATACTCTGCCAAAGGTCTAGCCGATAAAAGAGACGGAACAGAATGGGAGCGAGATATTGAAGCGATCCTACTCACACATTAAGTTAGCTCTGTCTCACAGATACAACGTTGATGATGTGGTGCGAATGAGTGAAGCTAAACATATATTTGAAAAAGTATATACACCCAATTGGTCGGAGGAATTGTTTAAAATTATAAGAGTTCACATTACAGCTCCTCCTGTTACATATATTTTGCAAGATATGTTGAGAAAAACGATAAGTGGAGCATTCTACGAGGAGGTATGACGTGTACCTTGTGACTTTTCGGTAAACTGCTCACTGCGGTAAACTTCAAATCCTCGGGCGCCAGATTTTTCTAAAAGTTTACTCCTTTTTAGGACGTATGCTAGTGTTCTCACCACAAGGCTCGTCACTATGCTATCTATAAATAGCCTTGTCCCTAGGGTAGCTACAGTGAAGTAAAGCCAGGGCCCATTGGGCAGAAAACAGTATCAAAATTGTAGGCTTCAATTACAATTGATACTTGGTTAAAACTCAGCTCATTTAAAGATGGAGCAGTAATAACCTAATAAAGCGGGAAATTCCAAATATTACAAATATATGATAATTATAACAAGTACACTCTCAGGATAATTAGTGGAATGCAATTGAACGGTATAATTCACAAAAATTCACCCAGACGGAAAATGTAAAGCAGCTCAAGCGGTAAAAGAAAACTGTTACAACATCTAGTTTTACGATATGTTCGGTATTTAATTTCAATTCAGCGGGACGGAATCGGTTGATAAATGATCTACATTCATAAATTTACGGAAAACACAAATCAAGCAGGTCCTAGAGTAATAAACGGGGTTCGGTTATTATTCAGAAAGCAGTATCACTTGAAATGTTCATAACACACTACGATATATTGAACGGTTAAAATTCGGTCGGATCGGAAAATATTGGCCTGCACTAGGTTTGCGATTGTACGATATCAGATTTTACGCTATATTCGGATAATTACTGAAAGCTACGGATATCAGATATCATACAAACGTTACCAATCATAAACTATGGAAATCAATATATCGTAATGCCAAAAAATGAACTATTAAGCTATCACTTACTCTGTGTAAAATTCACTAAACGGAACACTATTGTTAATTCAAATTTTCAATCTGACTTGAACTCGGATAATAATTGATACACTCTGATTCTAATATAATAATAATCACACTTTAACGGTACTGATTGATAATAATAATACTTATGAATTGATAATCCTCCTATCTTTTGTCTGTCACTGCTTTTTATATGTTTCCGAGGTTCTGGTCCAGTTCGTACCACCAATTCCTCATTTTGTGCCGAGGCTTTTTTATTTATGTTTCGAACAATGTTTGAAAGTGACTCTAATTTTCAGATCTAAAATTCGCGCTCATGATACGGTAGTTCCTCTCGGCGCAGTACACGAATGTAATGTTTTTTGGTTGTTTGCCCTTTTTACACATAAGGCTGTAAACTTTGATGCGTTAATTTACCAGATCCCCGTTTTTGCAACATAGGTTAATCGGAATGAATGCAATTTTTTAGCGGGCATGAATTGCACTATGTGGGATTCATTTATCGAAATAATTACACTCATTCAAAATTACGGAGATTTAGAAAAGTGACCATCACGGAATACACATTCGGAGTTCACGCATATCTGTTGAAATAATGAACTGTTCAACCGGAATTTACGTATAATATTCGTATTTCCTGCCTGATCAAAAATAAATGATATTTCAAAACTTAAGCTTCGTTACAGAGGAATTACAGAAAACAAAACAACCCGATGTGTATTTAGCCGAAAAAATATAACGAAAAAGGAGGGGTCAACAGTATGTGAAGTGGTTGGGTCTAGATAACAATCACAATAGTTAGATCGAAAATTCGGATATCGTTCTATGAACCCACTATTGAAGATTTGGGAATTATTAGAAAAAAACCAAAAGCTTGAGTATTTTTGACTCGAGAGCCTGATTATCATAATAGAACAACATTCTATGACTAGGAGGGTGAATCGAAATTATGATATTCAAAAAACATGTATTGTTGAGATTATACTAACGCCTTTGTATTGTGAAAATTTGGGAATTAATAAAACTAATGTTTCTCTCTGTGTGGTGTTCCCTATTCCCATCTTCAAATAACAGCGCAATTTCGGATTCTCATCAGTCTTTATGGAAGTATACGTTGGAGAAGGTGTTTTCAATACTCTTATAAGCAAGCTTCCGCTTGAACTTCATATCTCCGGTTATCAATAATGTGGCCCCGGTACAAAATTAGGAGAACGGTTGAAGAGTTGAGATTCAGGTATCAATCCACTTGATGAAGCTAGCCGTCTACGCGATATTTCATATTTGCGGAACGCTAGCTTGGAAGCACGTCACGACGCTGATAAAATATTAGACAACGCTGCTTGACAATTTGTTAAATCTAAAGACACAAAATTTGGAGAGAGGATTGCCGCTTTTGGCGTGAATAAAATTATGAAGGCGAAGAGGAAATTAGGGATGGGTATAGGTATAAGAAAGAAGGTTGGGTTCGATAGCGCAATTGTCGATGGGGTAAGAAAAATTATGAAAACTATGATTGACTCAACCAATGTAAAGAAAACATCTCAAACAGCTTTGAAAGTTGCACGAAAACAGTCAAAAAAAGCAGATGGTCGGAAAAATGTTCGATTACCAAGAGTGATTCCTATACCTAAGACTGGAGGATTTATACCATTCTTGAAACCTCTGTTTGCCGGCTTATCAGCTGCTGGAGCATTAGCGGGGGTGGTGCAGGCATCGCTAAGGCCGTCAACGACAGCAAACCAGCTCGAAAAACCTTAAAGGAAACGGAAAGACATAATAAAACAATGGAAGCTATAGCTTTAGGAAAACAAGGATGTGGTCTATATTTGAAGTATCGCAAAGGTCTTGGTCTATATTTGAATAAACATCCAAAAAACTACCAGTAAACCTACCCATAAGACCTCTAACTAATCTCGATCTACGGAAACTAGCAAAAGGTCTGGAAAATTTCACATTTCAGAGGAGTATTTATGCGTGATGTACTGTCATCTAACGGACCATGGAAAACAGAGTGTGGAATAGTTAATCAGATTAGATTGCTCGGTCAATGGAGGCACTCACTGGGTCAGGTTTAAGAAAGTTGGTGATACAGTTTTCTATTATGGATACTTCTTTAAATTTACGCCCTCCTCATGAATTAGTGGATTATTTAAAAAAGTGTAAGATATTATTCAATCATGACAATTATCAGCGTGTGGTCAGTTATGTTTGAAATTCCTCTATAACTTTTCAGTTGTGGTCGACTAGAATCATATTTATAAGTATATAAATAGATTGTTGTTAGAGGTTCCATCAATCATGTCTCAGACTTTCACTACCACGGGTAAGAGATCCCGCTTGTCTGTAGATTTTCACCCACCAATAGAACCAGATCTCCATTAATATTATTCTATTGCACTTGTTGGTTTACATACGTACGATAGCATCCCAAATATTGAAAAAGGTTTCAATAAATTTCATTATAAAAATGGGAAGGGTGAGGAAAAAGTAGTCAGTATACCTACGGGGTCCTACGAGTTGACAGACATCGAAGATTTCATACAAAGAGCAGTTTGTGGGATAGGGGTGAAACAAGATGAACATGACCGAAAATTATCAATAAAATTCAACAACAACACTACACACAGAACTAAAGAGTGATTTTGAAGTGAGTTCCTCATCATAGTAGATAAGCGAACTGTTGGGATTAAGCAAAAAGAAATTATCATCTCGTGAACTACATATCACTCCATTCATTTCCTTGAAAACTAACTCAACCACAAATATTTCACAAACGACTAAATCTAAACCAACATACATAACACACGTCATATATAAAGAAGAGTATATTCTTTGTAGAGGAATCTTTACAGGGCCTGTTAGTTTCTAAGGGGTCACGGGGAGTGAATTGGAAGTGCAAGTGGGTGGGACTTGTCTATCTCATGGTACTAGAATCCTATGATGTACACTCCGAGTCTCGTATTATACATATGTGGAGTTACAAGTAAGCTAATTGCTGAAAGATGTATGAATTCACGTTATCTCTTACATCCTTTTCTCAGTGGGACATAAATCGAAAACTATTATCCTTTAAAAAAGTCGCGTATATGTTTTTAGAAGGTGTTGCCATTCAAATGATATTTTATACACAAAAATGTAAAGAGATATAAAACAAAAATAATGTAAGAAAGTCATTTTCTACGATTCAACGACCCGCGGCGTTATATGTGAACCTGTGTTTTCACTGCTCACATGTATCTCGCTCTCATTCATCTCCGTAGCGCATTTTCAGTCTAATTGGAATAGTTTTGTTTTCTACGAATCCTGCGACTGCGGAATTGTTCCGATGGCCCGAGAAAGTGATGCGGCAAGATACAATGGGCTGGCAAACCCATGTCTCATCGAGACTGTCCTGGTTGCAGGATCGAGCTTACCACACGAGGTGGAGTGTTTAGTGGGTATATCTGAAGTGATTAAGTTTGGGACTCAGGGACTACCGCACTACCTTATGGGATGTAACAGGACCATAAGGTGCTCATAAAGGGTTTCAACCACCTCCCAACAAAAAAAAAAGCTACAAGCGATGTACTAAAACATGAACAGTGTTACAAAAAGCACAAATTATGATGAGCCTGTAAAATATTTTCGGCCAAAAAGAGGACATGAACAAAGAAGAATTTCGAAAACAGAACAATATATTTACGTACTGTATTGAAGGAAATTCCGAAAATATATTCATTTTGAAAGAGAAACTATTTTACAATCTGACATCGGGGTTTCAATTGAAGAACTGAAACTAAATGTCTATTCACATTACACCAAAAAAAAGAACAAGATGTGCATCAAGCTACTTACGTTATTTCAGGAAGAAGTAATCTTTTAAAAAAGGAGTTTAAGAATTACAATTTCAACTTTATTGAAACATTGATAAGAACAATCGAGGCTAAATGATATCTAAGAATGAATAAGAATCTAACATCTGAGTATAATAATTATAAAAGCGCTGACAAGCTGAGAACTTCCGCAATTCGCATTCTCGGATCACGTTTTTGCAGATTTCACGAGAATAAGTCTCTGTAACATCTCCCTCACCAGATAAAAATTGAGGATCTTTTAAAACTAATTTTCAAGTCGAATATTGTCCATTGGGATGTATATTATTTCTGTTGGAGTTGTTGGCATCTTATGGCACTTTATTTTTATGATAAACCAAATTATTATCGATATTTGTGTCTGAAATAATCTAAATACGGCCCTGGTGTTTGTCGGTGAAATCCGTGAGTCTGAGAGACGATAGTTCATGAGGTCGAGTTGATTTTGAAACATGGATACGTCGGAAAAGAAAGAAAGATGTGGTGAACAGGTAAAAATGTGATAGTTTGTCTTAAGAAAAATGTTTTGTTTTTGTTAAGTTAAAGCTCAACACAAGTTGAAAAATTGATTGTGTACAAAAACTGAAATTATAATTCATCAATGGCCTTCAAGCAATAATATAATATCTCTTTTAGAAAATAGATGTACCCTATCTGTTTAAAACCGAGGTTCATACAATTGGAATGAAATATAGGACGATAGTCCATACACTAATTGAAATTTGTATTTGAAGTATGTTGATGAATTTAAAAAATTTCTCTTTGTTTCAATTCGTTGCTTGCATTCTCGACTTGAGTCCATCTAGGTTGATTGCTTCCAGTTGTACAGGAGTTGTCATGGATTTGTCGAATCGGCTGTATTTTCGGATATTGTAATTTTTGGTAAAGGTGGATTATTTTTCGGATATGATGATAAGTTCACATGTCCAACTTGTAAACTACATCGTGCGGGTATCTTCACTAGGAAGTTTCCTTTCTAAGTCATAGTTTTTCTTATTATGTCGCTGTACGTTTTCAGGATGGTCTCTCGAGATAAGATTATTATCCATTGGTCAGTTTCTACTGGCTGAATCTTTACAGTTCTGATATTTATAGAGTGATGGATACTGTTGTTGTAGTATTTCGAGAATTGTAGCAGTTGTACTTCACATGGACTTTCTTCGGATATTTGCTCAATATGTGGAATCGTACATAAATTCTCTTGTGGATAAGCTTCTTCGCATCTTTGATCGTTCAGGTTCTAAGAATCTTTATTGCTTGCAAATGTGTTTACTCCAAAAAGTGAGGTTTATTCTTCAAGTCGTTAACAAGTTTTAATTCATTCGAAAAATCTAATGGTTGGATTATCGATCAATGTAGAGTATTTAATTTGCAAAAGATGATTGTATTGACAATTATCTCTAATATTTCCCTTATGGTGTGATCATTTCGTTTAACAACATTTGTGTCTTAATCATTACCTTCAGTTCACCAAAATCTCTATGTATGGAATCCATATTTTAAATAATTCTTGTTCTATATAAGGCGAATAATATTTATCTGCTACCACTGGACCAATGAGAGATTTCATTGAACCAGCATCATGAATAGTTGCAAATTTACGTTCGGGATATTGTATGGAAGTTTCGTGGTCGCACCATCTTAATTTATAGGTATTACTGATGATTTTGTTGATTGAGGTCCATGAGAAAACTTACGTTTTCTCCCTCAGTTTGTGCCGGTTCATACATCTGATTTTCATTTTCGAAGTAATTATTGTCGATGCAATTATCGAATCCCCCTTAAAAATCATACATTTCGGATTTTTTCACGTTTGCTTGGAGTAGATGTTCTCTGTTTGTGGTATAGTTCCTTTGATGTCTATCGCTTTGTATGGCCACTTTGTAGGACCACTCTTTAGGACCACTCTGTAGGTTGCGTTGATGGGGCATGATATGCGTCATATTTTGTGACGATGTTTGCGTTGGTGTTATTTATCATAGGTCCGAAATTACTGTTTTGATTTCAAAACGTTAAGTTGGTTAGGTACACTATTACTCGTTGTATTATTTACATAATTAGGGTTAGTTTAGTTGTTAAATTTTGGAAATGATTGATTGAACGTATGCGGAATTTGCCGAATATATGCATTTTGATTACTTTGTACAAACGGTACGTTATTAGGTCTAGAATTGAATGTATTCTGTCATTGACGTCTATTAATTCGCATGTACCCGAAGTTGTTTTTTGTCCCAAACGCTTTTGAAATCATCACTAGTGTTATTTTTGAAATATTTCTCCAAGCATAAGAAATTCTCTTCTTCTACGCCTAAACTTGTAGCTTATTCTAGACTATTCGGCTTTTGTATGCAATTAGCTAATCCTAATTGTCTATGTAATCCGTGCAAGTATGTTTGTAATGTTAAATCATCATATATTTGATTTTCAATCATTCGTACATTATCGTCCGGTACTGTCAGTCTTAGTTTATTTTGTAACAAACCATGAGTGTCTCTTGTATTTTTATACCAAACTGATATGGAGTTTCGCAACTGTCTGGGTGTAATGTCTATAAATCTCCAACTAACCAATCGTTTCTTTGATCTGAAAAGTAGTGCAATAATAATTCTATTATTATTGAAAGATGTGGCACCTTACCTATTAAAACCTACCTACCCTACCTTTTAGTTTACTGATAATTATTCTTAATACCGATTCATTACGCGGGTTTGCGGGATTAACCCTATCTACAAATGCTCTTAAAAAAATTTCTAACATTCGCATTTGCGTTTGAATGAAAACTTTGAATTTGCTAAAGTAGTTACACTATCTACAATTTGATATTCAATATTATTATGATTTCTTGCTTCAATCGAACTGCTATTCCTGTATCGATTTATGCTCGTATTAATTTCTACACTTCCATCCGAATCAGACATATATTATAATTAGGCATCAAAGGAAATAAAAAAAGGATAACAATAAACTTACACGAAAATGTTTCGTTCCATCTGAAATGCAAAATTTATCTCTCTCTTACATACATCGATAAGAGCGCATTGAAGACTAAAGTTTGAAGCGCCAAAAGATTTTTTTTTGACAATTGATATCTGTTCAGAACATGATTTTGATTCTGATGATTTTGTGTCATATTTTATGTACACTATACGCTACATTTTTTTTTATTTCTAGATACGAAATAAAAGGAGATTACAATATATCATCTTACTCTTCACATATAAGAAATGTATTGCCAAAGTCACAAATCTCCCTATTAAATGCTTTTGCGAATATCTTCGACCTGAACTAATATAATTTTGTTTTGAACAATAATAATAGACTGCTGGATCTTGCATTCTCTTACAAATTCTTGACGACGATCATAATCCTGCTTTAAAAAATACTTTCTGCGTTCCCGTAAAATTAGCTTGTCTTCAGAATTTTGTGCAGTCGTTTAAGGACTGTTACAACTTCCTTAAAGCTGACTTTTCTACACTTTATGAAAACATTTTCAATATTGACTGATGCTAGTGATTATTTTGAATTTGACTCGTGTAGTCCTAAGTTTTCAAATATACGTAAACGTAAATTTCCGGCTTGGTTCAACTCCTCTATTATAAAAGATCTGAAATAAAAGCACAAATATTTTCAGTGTTATAAAAGAAATAATGATTTCGTTGCCTATGATGAATTCAAACGTCTCAGCAAAATAAATCAAAGGTGATATAGCTCTATCCCATACAAAAATTTGTGACTGCTATGGGGGTAAATATTAAAGACAATCCCATTAAATCTTGGGCTTTCATAAATAATAAAAAAAGGCAACAAACGTTTCCAACAGTATGTATTATAAAGGTGATTAGCTTGATACTCCTGAAAATATTATAAATGGCTTTGCTGATCACTTCTCCAATTCATATGCGGCACCATCTGACATATCAAGATAATCCGACGGAGGAAGGGATAACATGACAGATTAAAGAGTTTCTGGAATAACAAGCCTTATTGGCACAACAAATCAAACCCAAATTGACTACGGGTCCAGGTAGCATACCAGCATTAGGCTTAGTGCATGTAGTTTTCCTGATATTCGGAAGCAGTCAAAGGTTTGTTCTATACATAGAAAATGAGACAAATCTGATATTTTCAACTTAAGACCTATATCCATAATCAGTAATTTCTCTAAAGTATTTGAAATTTCAATTTATAATCGATTGTATCATCACGTTAGTAATACATTATCGATTTATCAACATGGTTTTTTTAAAGGACGTTGCACGGTAACTAATCTAGTTAACATCACACAGTTCATCTTCCGAAATATTGAAAATCAATCTCTGACTGATGTAATATGTACAGATTTCTCGAAGGTATTCGATAGACTTGACGAAGCTGTTACTTCTTAAGCTCTCAAAATTTGGTTTATCTCAATCTGTTTTAGTCTTATCTAACCAACAGAAAATACTTTGTAGCATTTAATGGTCACAGATCTATCGCGTGTATTGCTACATCTGGAGTTGCTCAGGATATTAATATAGGTCCACTCTCATTCAATATTTTCATAAATGACATCGGTGAGGCCTTAGATGTTGACTATCTCCTCTACGCAGACGATTTCAAACTATTTCGTATGATTAAATCAGTAGGCTACTGTATATACCTGGCTCATAATTTTTTGGTCATTGAAAATTGGTATCAAACAAATAACTTCAATCTTAACGTTACGAAATGTAATATTATGTCTAACTCCTTAAATAAAACTTTGATACATTTTTAATACAGTATTAATAATATTACTTTGCGAACACCTGATACATTTGTTGATTTTGGAGTAACTTTCGACTGTATGCAAAAATTTTATTCCCACATTGATAATATTGTAGCCTAAGCAAATCGTATGTATGGTTTTCATAGTTCGATGTAGTAAAGAGTTCAATGAATTGGATAAATCCATTTATTATTGTTATGTCAAATCCAAGTTGGGATCCGCCTCAGTGGATTGATCTCCAGCTTATATGAATCGAATTGACGAGTTGAGTCGGTGCAGAGAAGATTCTTGAAACTAGTTTCCTAGAGGTATAGCCCATGATCGGTTACTTCAAATACATTCGACGATTAGCCTAAGTACCCGTAGAGATTGTCAGTATTTACACTTCGACTTCAAATTAATGTCTAGGCGACTTAATGATTCACCTTTTTTCCGAACTAAATATTAATCTTCCTAGGTTATTATTGCGTGTAAACATTACTTTTTATCAACGTATTCCTAGAGTCAATGTATCATTAAATTCTGCAATGTACCACATGAGTAATACTTGCAACAGTATAGGTGGTTAGATAGATATATTTATCGCTAGCATCTCTTAACTCAAATCTTATTGTTACAAGTTGGTAAATGTTAGTATATAGTAGTATAATTATATTTAAAGCTCTATTGATGTATTCAGTTTTTAGTTGTAATTCATATACACCAAATGAATAAATAATTATTCTGGTTTTCACTTCAGGGTTAGAAATCAATTTTTCCATGTATCTGAAAAATTACTGATGCAGGAAGTTCAACAAGTGTACACCTTTATATCTCCGAAATTGAACAAAATTAGGATAAAACTGAATCCCGTGTGCAAAACGATATAGAATTTTCTCTTAGAAAAACAGTAAGTTTTTCAATTTGATTCACAAACTTCGACGTATTTGTGATTATTGTGAGGTTTGTTTTACCATCAAGTGAGCACCGGTCGGATTCCTCTTAACTCATATTCATTTGACCTAGCACTGCAAGTATTTGTATTTCACACTATTTTATTACATTGCTGAGAACTTTTTTATTCTATGCATATATGTACAACACATTAGCCTAGCATTCAAACCATAGTGCTTCATATTAAACGGGACAAAGTCGCGAAATAATCAGTTTTGTCATAAAATACATCAAGAAGTTAGCACGAGGCATCAACCAGCATACCACTTTTCAAAAGAAGCAAATGAATGTATGTGCCATACTTTATTCCCATCAGAAGAATAGATCCTCGATCAAATAAAAATATGAAATACTTACTACTTCAACTTCCCAAAAGATGCAACTAAAAACGCCAGTTTGCCTTATAAGTTCATAAATATATTTTGAAATAAGGCACCATCTGAACTTGAATTTGCAATTATTTGTTCATAAAATCATCTTATACCGTTATGTTGGAATGGTATGAAGATTACAGTCTGATATGAACTCCCAAATGTGTCTTGTTCCATATTTGTTAAAATTAACCGTCGATCGACCTGTACAGACAAATATACTATCCTTTTTTCAAGAAAGTTAATTATTAGCTATTGATAATACATTATTTAAATAATTCATTCTACTAATCCTAATATCATATACAATAAATATTTAGTGACATTTTCATTCAGATCTACAGTGCTGTTTACCCAAATTTCTTGCTGCAATTGTATTTCCAGAATGCTGCGATTGTGTCTCTGTATCATTCAAGTGCTAAGCTATAATCTGCGAGTTGTCACTGTGTTATTTACAATTTTCAAATTTTCTAGATTCGGACACTGATACTAATGGAACTTACCCAGTTATGAAATATGAAAATGGGGCATCATCTCGAAGCCTGGAAAATTCGCTTCAAAATCGTTTATCCAATATAATGACCAATCTTAGAGGACGCTTCAACAACATAGTGGGTTCACATGAACATAGCGAGACAGATTTTTGTTCCTCTATTGAAAGAGATTGCAGTCTCGCTGAGGAATTCAAATTTAGTGTTCCAGAAAATCCATATTTGAGTCCCTATTTTGGTACTAACGAAGTTATGAGTCTCTTGCCACCAGTAAGAATTATAGTAAGTTACTTTTGTTTTAATAAAATTACTAGTTTGCTCAATTTCACTTCACTACACCCAGTTGAGAAAGTAAATTAAAGTTATTTACAACCGAGTAGAAGCAATCGGAATCGAATTAAAGAAGATGCCGAAACCATTGATCACGAACTCTTCAATATGTTTTTCGGTTGTACTGATATGTCATTGATAAAATAAAACACTTTTATTTGGTTTTCTAAGTTTTATAGAAACGATAACGTGACTATAGTTCGACAACTACCGTGTTGTCTTCAAACCGATACAAATTAATGTATGATTAAACATAGGTGATCTCAAGATATTCATAGTAAAATATCAACTAAACATAACATATTAGGTTGCAGTTTGAATATGACGAAATTGGATTCATGATCAGGATTAGATAATTGGAATAAAATAATAGGGTGAAGTTACTAAGTTAATTATGGAATTTTGATGCTGAGAACTAACCATCATTGTATGTGATTCAATTATTTGTAAATATCCAGTATATCTCCGCATTGCAATTTCATATTTAACTTGGCAATTTCCCCATGGGATTGACGACACGTTAGTTGCCGAAATTATAGTCACGTTAGTGTTCCTATAATGCAGGTGAAAAAACAATAAAAACAGTGTTATATTATTTCAAAATGATAAACTAGTTATTTTCCGCGGTGTATGCCTGCAGCTAATATCCGTAGACATCATGATGTCATTCCTAAAATTTCTAGACTTATTGCATATTTGAAATGATTCGAAACAGCTAAAGGCATGGGGAAATACTTGAAATTATACTCTATGTGATGTGAAAGTTTATTTGTGTTGACAGGAATATCTATGTTATGTATTGGTATGCATATAGTTATTATAACAATAAAGTGCGTGTTGGGGAAGCAACATCGTGTTGATGATGAGATATAAAAAAGCGTTCTTTCTGGGTCGTACATCTTGTGCGAGCCTGCGCGCAAAGAGGCACCCGATGGCAAGAGAGAGAAGGATTGATCATGGTGGTATTATGTATCTAACTCTTCATCTAAATGCTTTGCAGATAGGCTTATTCGCTGCGACTGCGTGAGGGAACCTTTATCGGTTCAGTACGAACTTATACGATTAGGAATATTGGAAAAGCGATTCATGTAATTCCCGGGAGTTGTTTTTAAATCATACTACATGGTATTTTGCTCGCAAATCTTCGAAATCTATTGTATGAAACGCTAGGTTATTTGTTTAAAGCGAGTTGCTGGCTGACGACGGGATTCGTGGTACAGAATGCGAATATAGTAGAACTCAGAACGTATGTATGGCCAGCGTCATATTCTTGCTTGCTTACGGAAGCGGTCACGATAGTAAGAGATTATATTGTTGATATTGGATGCTTCACGAAAGTGGATTTGAATCTGAACAATATCGAAACCGAAATTAGGTGAGAATTATAAGTACATCCTTTTGTATTATTTGTGCAGTGAAAACCGTTCTGTTTTGGTTTTTTGTGTCTGGGTAGATTTGTAATCAGAAGTCATTAAAGGAAGTACATTTTTCCTAATTATGTCCATTCCGTAAACTGAAAATATTCATCCGAATTTTATTGTACATAATTGGAATGAATGAATTGTGAAAATCTGTATCATAGTCAGAAAGGGATCGGAATGCTTTCATCTGCATACTGTTCAGTTGCCCGGAAGCAGGTAGGAACTGTATGTAGTGTGAGCTGACATCAGGTTACAATCATAACATTCAAAGAAACTGTGTATTATTCTAGTATACAGAGTAGGATAAATCGAATAAATAAATACCGCTAAGAAGTCGACTTCTGGTATACCGTGGGGTTGGTCTCAGATACCTGGAACAAATTAGAAATCATGTTAATACACGGTCATATGTCGTGCTTGTATGGTGCCGTAGGCCGTCAACCGGTCGTTACCGAATGATTACGTTCCGTTGCCTAGATTTACAAGATTCATCACTTCGTAGAATTTAGCTTATTGTAACCTTCATCTTTCCGCTTGAACTCAGTTACATCTCTCCAAGTTGTAAATGTTTTGGATTTATTCTATATAGGGGGGTTTTCCGTTTCATTTGATTATTTCTGCTCCATCTTTTATTGAGCTAAGCCCCAATTGTATTATAAAAACCTACAATTTTGATTCATTCTGCCTGTTCGGGCCCAGGTTATACTTCACTGTAGCTACCGTAGAGAAAAGGCTATAAGTAGATAGCATTGTGATACGTTTTGCGGTGAGTAAACCTTATCTGACTCCCGAGAAATAAAAGTTTATTCTGTAGTACGTAGTTAGCGCAAAGATACTTATTAAATCAAAGCACATTACAAAATGACGCCTGGAGCAGGGACTTTTTGGAAATAGACCCAGGGAAATATTTTTGCTATTGTTTTTAGTTCTTTCACTAATCGGGATTCCGAAAAGTCAAAAGTTGAATTATTAATTTCTAGTGAACCGGTAGTCCTATCTGAATGAAATTTCAGATTTAGTGCGATAAGGAAGCAGGGATCGTGAATCCGACCTTTCGAACTCGGCTTTCAATCATCCCTAGGAGTTTGTTTTCAAACATTGGAAATTTGCTAAATGTTCAACGTGAACATATTCACCGTGATCCCCGAGTTCAAATGGTATAAAAATTGTTTTAACCTGTTCCCAGTCAATTTGAAGTTAGTAAACGAAAATCCGATTGAAAAATTGATTGTCGCTTGATGTGTAGAATTGTTAACTTCACCTCAGCGATTTGCCCAAATTTTGAATTTTGTGCCTATTTTGTCCTTTAATTTTCCCAGTTATCCATAACTTTGACTCAGCTTCTTTTCGTGAGGATTCCAAAATCGTCGGGATTCCAAATTACAGCCAATCTCTATTAACGCCTTAGGTACTAGGATGGCCAATGGCAATCTGGTACCTAGTACTACCGCCTATTGAATCTCACTGCATTTGGATGTGGTGAGAACAAGGCCGAGTTTGCATTTACCGTCATTATCATCGGAGATGATAATAGGAATGGAGATTCTCAGCTCCGATCCATTCTCTGGTGTGTATTTCAAGGACCATTTGATAGTGGATGATTGTGAGAAAGTTCCAAGTGAAGCTAGTTTGGACCGAAAAGAGTGAAACATGTGCTCTTCCGTGATGACCGACACCTAGCAACATTGTCGGAAACCAAAAATGATATATCAAACTGATTTCTGAAGATAGATGAAATATTGTGAATGAATTCAAGGAACCACGTCGCTGGTTCAATACGAAATGAAATTAATGGAGACATATCCGATAGAGCAGCGCTACGGGCTGCAGTATCCGAGGATGCAGGCAATCATCAACGACAAAGTAGCCCGAAAGTTGGCACAGGATGTTATCGAGACGTCAGGTAGTCCGTAGAGCTCAGCCGTTGTGGTGGTGAAGGAGAAAGTTGGCAAACTGAGGTTTTGCATTGATTACCGGATGATGAACAAAGTCTCCGTGAAAAATGCCTATCCACTTCCGTACATATGTACCATCCTGGACAAACTCCGCCGGGCTCGAATTGAATGTGGTATCACTGAGAAGTTGATTCCTGGCATACCCCGATACCCAAAACAGATATGAAAAATTGAAATCATTCCGTTCCCTAGATTTATAAGATTCAACAATTTAACTCATTGTAACCTTTATTATAATAGAATTATGAAAATAACTTATTAGATAATATAACATAGGATCATAAAATAATAATAGGTAATTCAGGTTCATCCCAAGTGGAAACGTGGGAGACGGTTATCAATGACGCTAGTTCTACCCCTTTCCCCAGCGAGTGAGTTCCCGCTCAGGTTCTCTTAAGAGAGTTGGAATCAGTGTAAGCCACGGTCGTATACACATGTCTGGAAACTCGAGGCTGTTTCCTATGTGAGAAGTGTGTCCACTAAGTGTCAACTGTCGCGTAGTACCAAAAGGCGTTACGGGTGGCTGATGAGTCGAGGGATGTTCTCTGGCAATCTTTGTATTGCGGGGCTCAAAATTTGAACGATATGGCACCTAATCCTGACAACATACTTCGATCCATGCGCCAGCTGGTGGCAGAGCGAGGGACTACGAGTTTAGCGACATGTATAAGACTCATGTCAAACAATAGAGTTTCCACTTCCAGACCTGTGTACACGACCGTGGTGTAAGCTAATTAGTACAAATTCCAAGCAGTGATCGATTTTGCGCTCGACCACCCCGATGATTGATACATAATATTCAGAATTAAAGGATTCCTCTCTTTCTGGTAACCTGGGGTAAGCCTAAGGACCTGATATTCTGTCATATCCTCTTAGTGATCTCCGATAAGCAGAATGACAATTCATCACTCTAACTAGCCTGAATGGCTGGAAAGAACACATATTAACAAAATAAATTTGCGGGCGAACCGTGATCTAAAGGTTAAATAACCACATTATATTATATCGCCGATTCAGAGATTGGAGTCAATATAACAACTGTTCATTGGCAATCAAAATGCACTTATCCTGTTGGTCTAATATCACAAATCCCTCTCCAAACCCCTGTAGAAATAAGGCATTGAGAATTTACGCACTCGAGTTCTACGTCGGATTAAATTATGATATCGAATTGTCACAAATGATTTTAAGGGAACAAACACTTTCCACGAAACGCGAAAGACGCGCACAAATACAGCACTGCTTTATCCCCCCATGAATACATAACCCTTGCTGCACAAATACTACTTTTGATTTTGCTACACAACTGAGCTCTAACTATGATTAAATGCCCCAAACTACCCCTACGCAAGCTACCTACAGCTCCGGGTTATTTGCTTTTACAGTGCTACAAGCAACATTTAACGTAGATTGAATTTAAATAATTTCTTCGTTGATTTATAGAAGAAATTATCTCAACAACTATAAAAAGAAATTAAGAATATTTTAATTATTTTGAGCCTAGAATATAAGTAAAATTTATATGACTTGAATTAATGCAAACAATGGTTTATCCCTTTGAACATGAAGACTGGCTAGACTTACCGAACGAGTAGGTGGTGAAGAACTCCTTTTTTTCAAAAGACAATTAGTTTTTAGGACACCATTGAAACGGAGGTCACCCCACGGTAAAGCTTAGAAAATATGTTCCTTGCCCATACGTTATTAAAACGACCTATAGGAATCTGAATAAGCGCGTGACGGCTCTTTTGAACTCCACGTGGATTTATCCTGACTCAGTGATGTGCTTATGTTTCTAAGCATACTTTCTTGCTGGCCTAGATGTAGGTGATACGGAAAGGGGAGATCGAATAACGAGAACTTCGCTAGGCCTGCCTGATATATCGTATGTTCTATAATATATAATAATTTATAAAACTTTCCTTCGAATTAAATTGAATTATTCAAAGGACCCAAAAGTAATGCGCGCGGATTATTACATTACGTTTGATCGTGTTCTTGAAGATCGAATTGAAAATTTACATATTCATCAATGGAATTATTGAATTCGTGACTTCCAACCATAGTTTCAGGATCTGTCTTTTCGAATTCATTATTCATATCTGAGGGTTGTTTCAATTATTCAAACTGGTTGATTTTGAGGGTATGTAAATGGTCTTTGATTATTATTGAAAGTGTTTTCAGTGGACATGCTCATAGAGGTTGGATTAGGTAGATTATTTTGGTAGGGTCTATAGAAATTTTGCGAAGGGTTTGATCGATTGAACACTTGCGGATTTCGTTGTATTTGTGGTACATTTTGGAAAGGAATCGATTATTCTGATTGCTAATGACATTGTCTGGTTTATTGGCACTGTATTGAGGAAATTGTGTATTAAATGTAGAATTATTTAATGTAATATTTCGCGTATGAGCATTGAAAGGAGCTCGTTGCTAATCATTCAAGGTATTATTTTGGTTATTCTGCGAATTACTTGACTGAGGAAAAGATTGTTTATTGTTTATTCGTATAACTTTGAAAATAATTAATGTTATCTTCTTGCGTAACATATTGTAATGCATCACTGAGAGTATTTGGTTTCATACAGTGAATTGTTGTTCCCGGTGTCAGATAAGAATGTTTTTAATGCTAGTTTGTTATATAGTTCTCTTTTAAGAATTTTAGCACCACTGTTTGCTTTGTGAATATTGATATAACTGCATAATAAATTCAAGTTACCCTAACATAGAATTTTTGAGGCTTTTCATTCGAATCTTGTTTCAACATAACGAGGTCTCTGTTAAGACAAGCTTCGTTCCCTTGGTCACCAAAATTTTTATACAAAGTAGTTTTTAATTCTTCCCAATTTGTTACCTTCTGAATATCATCTATCAATTTATAGTTTCCACTGAGTTTACCAATCAAACAATTTAATAAGTGAACATTATAGATCGAGTTCAGATTTACATTATCATAAAATTTAGTGATAAAACTATCACATGTAGCTAAATATCTATTCTATTCATTAGGACTACCGTCAAATTGAGCTACACAATTTAAATATTCTGGCTTGCATTGTGTCGTTTCTTCCAAAATATTTCTACTACCGTCAAGCTTAGATTTATCAAAATTATTTGGATTATCAAAATAAGTATTTTTGATTAAGTCTGAGTCAGCTCAAGGAGTTTCAATATTTAAATTTTCTAGAATTGCTGATAAATTGTCAACAGACGATTACAAATTGTATTCACATTGAATATTAGGCAACTTCAACCATTATTTGCTAACAGATCTTCTGGTTCAGCGCATCAGTCTTCCTCAGGTCCGGTTTCCTTCCAGAAGTAGACAATTTTGTTCTGCTTCTCGTAGATTGCTCATAGGTTTCCACAGGTCTCCAATAGACTGGTTTCCTAATTTTTGCTGAAGCTTAATGTTGTAAGTTTTCAACATTCGATACCTGGTGAATCGTAGAAACCAAAATTGTACGTCGATTCGTAGCAATACGGGAATCTCATCGAATGCGCGAATAAAGTCACATTTTGGAATATTTATTGAATACAAAATTACATAAAATTGGAAATTACAGAGATGTTTTGTGTTTCAATGTTCAAGGCTAACAGCTGGCCGGTACGTGAACTTTTCAAGAGAGGTGGCTGGACATAAAACGTTTTTGTCAATATATACTCCACTCAGCCAATTAATTTAACCTTTGCACAGCGGCCGTACCAGCTACTTCAGTGACAAAATTAATTGTTGCCCAGCAAGAACCAACGTGGAGGTATAGAGTTTCTCTTGTCAAACAAATTTTTTGTTCGTTTTTTGTTTCTTATTTTTTTTGGATTTTTGATATTTTTTCTTTATTTTGCCATTTTTCATATTTCGTTTTTTTAAAATTAATTTTATCAATTTGTTTTTATATATTAACGGAATTCTGCGATCTTTAGTTTGCGAAAAATGATCAATAATATTATCATAAAATGTATCATTTTGTTGTGTTTTACTAAATCTCTTTCGATAGATATTAAACTAACATTGTATAAACGATTTTGGCCCATTGTATTTGGCATGTAAGTTTTAATTCGTTTGAGAGTAGAAAATGATCTCTCCACCGATGCCGACGTGACAGGAATGGTGACTGTCAAACAAAGTATTTTATAAAACTGAGGTAAAACTTGTTGCAAATCATTGTCTATCATGTATTTTATCATATCGGCGTGACTGTCGTACTGGCCTTAAATATCTTTATCCGATTATATAACGCATAATTCATTGTGTAGTGCTATTTTATCAAAAAATTTATATTTTAGAACAGAGTTATCTAAAAGTGTATTGGGAAACTCTTTTGAAAAAGATTCGAAAAATCTTCTATTCGTCAAGTCGAAAAACTTCAATTCATGTAAATCGGAAAATCGAATCTCAATTTGACCTTTGATAGTATCTGAAATTTCATAAAAAAAGTTGTTTATAATGTAGTTTCTTGTCTACCAAATTATATGTTTTCCTCCTTTTTGCGGGAGGAGCCTCATCAGTTGAAAATTTTTCAAATAAAATATTAAAATGAAATTCTGTATTACAGAAACTTGGAATTTTATCAATGAGATGTTTCAAACGATTTCTTGAATAAATTATATCAGTGAATTTATGTTGTAAAATTTGAAGAAGAAGAAGAAATTAAATGAATTGACCGCTGTTTTTCCCGAACTAACATCGTAAAACCCTAAAAATCTTTCCACTAGTTGTCCATTTTTTACAAATCTAAAAATTATTGATAATTCTGATTTACACGTTATATCTGTTGTTTCGTCTAATTGCCACGAAAAAAAAGGGACATCCAATAATTCATCCTCTATATGATTTCGGAGGACATATTTTATTGAATAATGAATTTCGTTTTGTATTGTTTATGAGGTGCCTGCAAATACTGACGCGTTACTCATAAAATCGCGAAGCTTACTGTCGTATTTACAAAACAAATCTAGCAATTATCTAAAATTACCTTTATTAACTGAATTTTCAGCTAAGCTCGAAGGAAGAAGCAACACAATCAATCGGAATAACCATGCGATTCCACAACTGATTATGTTATCTCTCCAAATTGTAAAAACACTCTATTACAATATTGAAATCTTGAAGAGATATCGAGTTAAACAACAATCCAAATTAATATGAAAGAATTAGGTTACTACAATTGATACTTAAATTAGCAAACAATCAAAAAGTGACTATAGGAATAATAATTAAAATGTGACTGTAAGAATAGTAATCAAGATGTGACTGTAAGAATAATAATTAAAATGTTGAAATTTGTCAGTTAGCATAAAATCTGAATTGCTTGAAATGAATTGCACACTTGGTTTGATATTGTAATTTATACTATCCCTGAACGAGCGTAGCAGACGTAATATATACGTAACCAATATGCGTAATTAGATTACTCACTTTGTGCTAACCCTTAACAACAATTACTGCACGTTTTTTGTCTAATAAAACCATCCTGTGTACTTATGTACTAGGATCACAAAATGGCGATTCTCAAAATCGCTCAAATACCATGTGCAATTAGTGGGGTTAACTACAAAGTTGAAAAATAAATATTAACGGTATAAATTGCCTACGTCTCGCTAGAATGATTTCATACAATGATTACAACAATCCCTGCAATGATGTGAGAGATTTTCATAGAATCATGCTAAATGCAAATGGATTGCGTAAAGTGTTGTGAGGTACGATGCTAATTACATCCACCGGAAAATAACCTATTCAGGGACTGAACATCCAGTATTATAATTGAAGAAAACAGATCAAATTGAAGAGTCCCTGAGGTTAGTTATATTTCAATAGAAAAATTTGAGAATTGATTAAAGAACAAAGAATTAATGAAATCAACGTACCTGTATCAACACTGTCACGACAACGACCGCTTGAGACTTCCGTTCTGATATCTTCCCCTCCATGCGATACTCGCGCTATCTAACCTGAGATGAACTAATTTCAATAATCGAAGTTATTGAACGCACAAATGTCACTGAGATATCATCGGAAACGATTCCTAACCGAAAAGAACTCTTAAACTGTTCATTACAGAGTTCTTCAAAAAACACGAAACGGCGAAACCGTTACACCGGTTAATTTAAACTTGATACTCGAAGTAATATGTACCTGCGATTTTTCATGTCTGTCTAGACCACGAGCAAAATTTTTCTAATCATTATAACCCAAGTGCCCCCAACATGAAGTTGTATCAGATGTAAATAGCAAGCGATACCAGCAATATAATTCATTGTGTACCTCAGATCCCAATAACCATAAATATTAATCATAATGTCAGTATTAAATGATCGATTTTGATAATTACCTGACTTCACTAATCCCTTCAAATCAGGTAAAGACCGTTTATTTCTAAAATACACTTTTTTGTCATATGTTAATCCACTAAATGGATTTTCTAAAAAGTCAGCAACTAAATCACTAGCACTCATTTTAAATTTTAATAATTTATCGAACAGACAAATTTTAATCTAACCTTACATCGCGTGGCGTGACTTAACAACTCATAACAAGCACCGACGCAACACGCACGTGTCGTATTTCATACGACCGACCGTAGTAAACTCAAAAGCGGGCGGCAGGCTAGCCTACTGATAGCGTTGCCATTTCAGCTGTTTTTACGGTATTTAGCAATTGGACCGGGCGGATAAACGGCAACTGTGTTGAGCAACACGTGCTTAACGTTTGAGATATATACAGAGTCTAGCCTCAGGACACTGTTGCCAGATTAAAAATAACTACTGAGAACGGGGAATTAATTGTAAAATTCAAAAAATTATCAGAGAAATAGGAAATAAAATAGAGAATGATCATTAAGATGAATTGGTGATGAGGCTGAGCCTTCTTAGCCTCCTCCGACGACGAGCCACTGGCCGGTACATACGTTTATTCACACTCACCAGTGGCGGCTCCTCGGAGGAGGCTAAGGAGGCTCAGCCTCCTCACCAATTTATCTTAATGATCATTCTCCATTTTATTTCCTGTTTCTCTCATAATTTTTAAAATTTTACACTAAATTCCCCGTTCTCAGTAGTTATTTTTATTCTGGCAACAGTGCCCTGAGGCTAGACTCTCTATATATCTCAAACGCTGAGCATGTGTTGTTCAACGCAGTTGCCGTTTTTCCGACCAGTCCGAACGCCAACTGGGTGAATCAGCGAAAATGGCAACACCCTCAGGAGGCTAGCCTGCGGCAGCCGCTAGCAATCTATGAAATACGAGACGTGCGTTCTGCCGACTGCTGAGTAGGTCAGTCAGTGCTTGTTCATGTGTTGTCACGCCATGCGAAGTAAGGTTAGATTGTTGTCTGTTGTAAATTTGAAATGAGTGTTAGTGAGTTAGTTGCTGCCTTTTAGAAAATCCATTTAGTGAATTAACATATGATAAAAGTGTTTCTTTTAAATAAACGGCCTTTACCGGATTTGAAAGGATTAGTAATGTCAGGTAACTATCAAAATCGATCATTGTTAATACTAATAGTAGTATTGACAAGACGAAGTTTAAAAAAAAATCATTGATTCCCCTGTAATGCTCCAACTCGATGGAATTTTACATCACGTGCAGTATTTACCATCCATAAAAATAAAGACAAATTATTTGAAACATTTGATTTTGTATTAAACAGTGATGACTTTTCAACAGATCAGGTTTCATTGAATGCTGCTGTTGGTTTAAAATCTTATTTAGAAAATGAAGAATTTTTGTTTTTTCTTGATAATTTTAAATTAATATTTGAACAAACTGATCTTATTTTCCAAATTTTACAACATAAATTCATTGATATGATTTATTCAAGAGATCGTTTGAAACATCTCATTGGAATAATTTCAAGTTTCCGTAATACAGAATTTCATTTTAATATTTTATTTGGAAATTTTTCAACTGATGAGGTTCCTCCCGCGAAAAGTAGGAAAACATATAATTTGGTAGACAAGAAACTACATTATAAACAACTTTTTTATGAAATTTTAGATACTATTGAAGGTCAAATTGAGATTCGATTTTCCGATTTACATGAATTGAAGTTTTTTGACTTGACGAATAGAAGATTTTTCGAATCTTTTTCGAAAGAGTTCCCCAATACACTTTAAGATAACTTAGTTCTAAAATATAAATTTTTTGATAAAATTGCACGGCACAATGAATTATGGGTTATATACTCGGATAAAGATATTTTAGGCCAGTACGACATTCACGCCGATATGATAAAATATATGATAGACAATGATTTGCAACAAGTTTTACCTCAGTTTCATAAACTACTTTGTTTGACAGTCACCATTTCTGTCACGTCGGCATCGGTGGAGAGATCATTTTCTACTCTCAAACGAATTAAAACTTACATGCCAAATACAATGGGCCAAAATCGTTTATACAATGTTAGTTTAATATCTATTGAAAAAGATTTAGTAAAACACTTAAAACAAAATGATACATTTTTTGATAATATTATTAGTTAATAAAATTAATAAAAAAAAGCAAAATATGAAAAATTCCAAAAAAAAGAAAAAATATTGAAAATCCAAAAAAAAATAAAAGACAAAAAACGAACAAAAAATTTTCTGCCAAGAGAAACTCTATACCTCCACGTTGGTTCTTGCTGGGTAACAATTAATTTTGTCACTGAAGTAGCTGGTACGGTCGCTGTGCAGAGGTTAAAAGGCTGTGAATAGAGTATATTTTTACAAAAACGTTTTATGTCCAGCCTCCTCTCTCAAAAATTCACGAGCCGCCACTGACACTTACACTCCGAATGCGAGAAGTTCCTAGAATATGTTTATATCAACGTTTCACAGAATACTTTGTCAGCACTTTTCAATAAAGAAACTGAACTAGGCTGTGAGGTAATTCACGTAAACATTTCAAGTATCAAATTATCGTTAGATGGTGAGTACTGGCCAATGAACGTATGCGGTTGGACTTTGCAAGAAACAATTACACTACAACAATAATTAATTATATCCTAGTTATACGAATAGCGTCCCTCATCAATTCATAGAAGCTTCAAAATAGTGCCTTGTATGTCATCGACTGTATGAAACAGGAGGAGGAGGTTATGAAATCATCCACTGTTGATGAACGTCTTGAAATCGAAGCTGATAGGGGATTCCCGGCTAACATTAAAACCTATTACATAGTTGTACATGATTCTTTAATTATATATTTTCCGTTAACTGACGTGGTTAAAATATAATCTAATTATGCGAAAGTGCCAAGAACTTAACATTTTTCCAGTCATCATAGGTATATGTAAACTTGATGGTACAAACAATTTCGATTCTTCAAATAATGTGTCTTATTCGAATCCCCGTAATTATAATAGGAAGAATATGTGTTCAGTATGGATCGTAGACAATGTACAAAAATGGTCGTTTGTATGTTATATTACCGAAATTGTTATGTATTTTCTCTCTTTTTATTTTTTAATAATTGTTTATGTAAATTTTTTTCCTATTTCAATAAAGTGTATGCACATGTCAAACCTGTATTTTATACTATTGATCTGATGCATAAACTACAAACACATTTCTTGTTAGAAGTCAATAAACAAAGTTTTGGTTCCCCATGTTCATCACAGACAGCTGTTTCACTCTTCTCATGAGTTTGTCAGTGAGACGAGGCAGAAGTGAAGTCGCTGATCAACCATCTCCAAAGTCAGTGGGACGTGAAGTCTAAATTATTGGTTTGTCTAACATGTTTTCAGATGCAATTTCATAGTTATGATACTTGCAATTTGTATCTTTAAAAAACAAATTTCAAAAGAAAGTGATCTAATTTCAAAGTTTTGATAGTGACGGCTTTGTTAATTTTTAAAATTTTCAACTATATCATATGATGACTCCAGGCAAATAAGACATTTTCCACAGACCTCTCTGTGCGGCGAGATTTTTTGGTAGAAAAGTGCAGGTTTTGACATCTAAAAACTGATGTCACTGACGCGAAGGCTGGTACGAAGGTGCGTTGTGATATATAGATACATATATATGTATATAAATGATTTATAGCCAATATCTCAAAAGCCAAGCAATGTATCGAAAAAAGTTTCAATCAAAAATTGTATGAAATAAAAATTTCCACAAAAAATTATTCATAACTTTCTTTATTTCCCGCGCGGTTTCCGCGTAAAATGCGTCAAAAAAATTGAGCTTTTTCTTGAAAAAATTTTGAAATAAAAGTTGTTCAAAATGTATTTTCCTTCGAAACAAACCTTATTAGAAAAGTCAGATTTTCCACGGAAAATCGGAAAATCATGTTTAGGCAATAACTCGTTGATGTCTCCATAGATATAACTGAGTATAAAAAATGAAAATTGTTGAAAATTCTTGGAAAATCATAGAATTTTCACTTCGATAACACCTTCAAACGTGTTATTTTCTAGGTTTTTCTAGGTGTAGATTACAAATTTGACAACGTTATCTTAAAATAAGTATGTATTGGGTATATTTATACAGAGTATACTATATATTATAGTTATTTCGCCTACATTGAATATAAATCACCAACGTACGTAACTGTGAGTCTCTTAATATATGAACAGGTGAGTATCCAGAGTGTGGGGGTTTAACTATGACAACGTAATGCCATCCACGCGTAAGATGTTGAAGAAGAAATACTCAAAACAATAACGGTTTAGATTTTGGATAGACGTACATAATGTGATAAAAAAAAATTGTCATAATAATAACAATAATAATAATAAGAAATAATAATAATAATAATAATAATAATGATAATACTGATAATAATTATAATAATATTAGTTATAATGAATATTAATAAATCAATAATGATAAATATATTAATAATGTAATAATGATAAGGTATTAATGTGATAGAAATTGAAAAATTTGTCATCTATAATAAACATTCTGAATTCGAAAGCAAAAAAGGAAAAATTAAATGAGAAAAATATAAAATCTACAATCATTAAAAAAAAACTGTTGTAATCTACACCTACGAAAACCTAAAGAATGCCACGTCTGACACTGATATGAAAGTGAAAATTCTAAGATTTTCCAAAAATTTTACACTATTTTCATTTTTTATACTCAGTCATATCCCTGGACACATCAACGAGGTACTACATTTCTTCTTTAAGGTGTACTGTCTGTCAAATTATCGACTAATTGCGAAAAATATGCCTAAATACGATTTTCCGATTTTCCGTGGAAAATCTGACTTTTCTAATAACGTCTGTTTTGAAGGAAAATAGATTTTGAATAACTTTTATTTAAAAATGTTTTCAAGAAAGAGCTCAATTTTTTAACGCATTTTACGCGGAAACCGCGTGGTGAATCAAAAAATGTTATACATGATTTTTTGTGGAAATTTTTATTTTCTACAACTTTTGTTCGAAACTTTTTTTGAAACATTGCTTGGTTTTTGAGATATTGACTATAAATCATATATATACATATATATCTATATATCACAACACACCCCCGCGCCAGCCTTCGCGTCAGTGACATCTGTTTCTAGATGTCAAAACTCACACTTTTCTATCAAAAAATCTCGCCGTACAGAGAGGTCTGTAAAAGGAGCTTTTTTCGTCTAATTTGCCTGGAATATAAGGATTTAGGAATCTTCTCACCAATCCGGTGTATTCAATGAAATTCTGTCACCTGAAGTAGAGTATGCTTCTGATTTCCTCGGGTATAGCTTTATAGTTTCCAAGGTATGTCCGACAACCAACCGCATACACCCTGGACTGACACTGCACATATATGGGTGTCTATTCTTCCACGTCGCAACCCCTGCATGTGGACTGATCTACTCAACCCATCGTGCAGAGATGTTTGTTGCATCGGATGTGTCCGGTGAGGAATGATACAAGATTCCTTATATCTTGTCTGCTCAACGTAGTAAATTTTTAACTCTAGAAGCTGTAGGTCTCACATCAGTCGCTTGGAGTGTGACATACGGGTCAGTTTCCTCCAATCTAAATAGTGCTCTGCCACAAGCCATTTATTGATTTTAGATTCTGTGGCATGAGATATGCCACAAGTTGGCTCTGGTCCAATCAGGGATTGTCCTGCTTCCGCATTAGTGAGTGCGACGGCTGTTACTCCGCGTCTGGTTTCCACAGACGCCCATACGAGTGCAACTCTATTTGGGTTCTTTACTAGTGCCGTTAGCTCCTCTACACAATCGAGTACACATTGTGAGGTAGTTGTGTATGACTCCAGTGCCTTAAACATTTGTAGATTACTCGCTATGATTGTGATTTGTCTATTCTCATAGGCTCTCCCTCATAATTCAAGCACATGTTGTAATTGCTTGGAATTCAGTCGCTAGTGTTCCTTGTTTCAAAGAATTTCTTCCCCCTTGCTCTTTTGTCTCGACTATTTCAGCACCTGCTCTTTTTTCTATCTTCATAAATTAGGTAAAATATACGGAATCCCCTGGTAACCTATGAGAATTCCCCCAGTGTACTCCCCCACCTTCAAGCGTTGAATCTTGAACGGTACGGCAATGTTGTAAACCTTGACCCTGCCGGATCTCATCTCCAATGACCCAGGTAATTCAAGCAATCCAAGAATGCTCCGGCCTATCTGTCATTTCCTTGCCCAATGAGATCAAAACGATACGCACCTCTTATGGCTGAGGTACAGTGGCTCCAACCCTAACAGCCTTTCCATCGCAGCCGTTGGGGTGGTCGACATTGCACCTGTTATTCACAAGCACTCCATCTTCTCAAATCTGTTTAAGGAATGCTGGGATACTTTGGTTTTTGTTTTTTGCCACCACACGATTGCGGCGTATGTTACAATGGGTCTCACTATGGTGGTGTACACCCAGTGCACCATCCGTTGAGAGAGTCCTCAGGTTCTTCGGACCGTAAGACGACAGGTCGACAAGGCCCTTATTGTTTTATTAGTGGTTTTCTACAGATTCTTCCTAAAGGGTATACTTTTATCTAGACTAACCCGTGTACTTCGTCTATATGTTTTCCCCATACAAAACCAAGTCTTGTATGTTTCCAATATCCTTTACCGTCGTGCAGGGTACAATCGTTATTTTCGAGGGAGTCGATTTGAGTTCCTCCTTGTTGCACCATTTTTCCACAGTGTTCAGTGCTTGCTGCTCCGGAGATGCTACTGTATTCCGGAACTCCTTTGTACTATAATGACGATGTTATCCGCATATCCGATTATGCAAAATCCTTTACTTTCAGGGAGTATTAGAAGTTCGTCCACCACCAGACTACTCTTGAATAGTAGCCAAGATTTTTCAGGACCAGACTACACAGCAGAGGTGACAATACATCAATCTGCGGAAATCTTCCAGCTACCCGTTCCTCTATTTCAACCTCATTGAGGGTTGCTATGAGTGACCTGCAACGAAGCATGCTATCTACACAGCAAATCCTCCATCCCTCGCTCTCGCGGTGAACGGGCAGTTTTATCTGCGTTTTATCTGCTCTCTGTATCAACTCGTATACCGCTATTTAGCAGGATTTCTTGGTTTAGTAGGCATACTGGTCACAATGTAGGAGGTTTCAATGTCGATCAGTTTCTCTAGTTTCCAGGAGAAGCGATGTTAAACTGATCGGACGAGAAGCTTTTGGCTGGGCGTAAGGCTCTCGCCCTGGCTTTGGTATAAAAACCATCGTTCCGCCCTCCACTCTTCCGGTATGTAGCTAAGTGCCAAGCTAACTCTCAGCATTTCACATGGGATGGAAGCCCTATATCAATTGTCTGCTGCAGTAAAGCGGCATCGGTTCCTGGCGACTCATATTAATTTATTGCCTATTTGGTTTTTGATTTGTTAATGATACTCGCAGCCAGAGCCCAGTTTCCTTTCGGCGCTCTCTTCTGAGAACGAGGACTCCCGGTCCTATCATACTACTTATTTTTCAGGACGTGATCCAGAAAAATGAGTCTGGAATGGCAGCTTCAGCATTTATTCCTCTTGTTTTATACGCAGTCAGTGTCTAGCGATATTCATTCTAGTACGTTCTGATTAGCTCAGCTTGTTGAACAGTCTTATTACCGTCTCCCTCATTCGGACAGTTCTGAGCCCCACCAGGAGCAGAGCCTACCTGTCTTTTCGCTTTCATTGGGCATGAGTTTTGAAGGTTGTTATTATGGCTGAGGTAATAGTTGTTACTATTATGTTTAACTTCGGCAGTGTAAGTGCCTTGGTTGGGCAGTCTCCAAGGGCCTCTTGAAGTTCATCGCGATAGGAGTCCCACTTGGTGGCGCTTGGGTTTCTGTACTATAGGCAGTATTATACACGATTGTGTATCGTATGTACATGTGGTCAGATAAACTTCATCCCTCCGCCACCTATGCTTCCTGTGCATACTGTAATATCGATGACCTCCCTTGTCACAATTGTCACAAAGGTCGGTTTATTGCCCTGGTTGCACACCTGTAGGTTGTGAGCCATCAGGAATTCCAACAATGCTCCACCTCGTTTGTTAGTCCAATAAAGCTTGGGATTCCGAAGTCCTGAGATACTCCGCAAGAGTTCTATGTTTTCTTTCCCAGCACTCGATTTTGCAGAAAAGCTAGTTTCAGATATGTTCTTCGAGTGGGATCATGATATCTCACGTGTAAAGGAATAAAGGGCGTTTCTTTTTTCATACCATTTCAATTTCAACATCTTGAAACGGTAATTTGCACTAACTTAACCAGAAAATATCGCCATCCATTACAATCCAACCACAAGAATTCGCTATTGTGAATAAACTTGTTCGTTTCTACACAAATTGTAGAATACACATAATCAGAAAACTGAAAACTATCTAATAATAATGTTAACTTATTATGAGAATTGTTTTGTATTTGAAATTTTGTAAAATTAACTATTTCATATTTATTACCTGTCTATTATTATTATTAAATGACAAAAACTCTAATTCAATTATACGTTCTGTCTCCAGTAGCTATCTTTTCAAGGCCTGAGAGAGGGTTTGACCCCGTATCGACTCTTGATACAAATACATTATTACGCCAATGGTTTTGTCTTGTTTTATATAGATGCGACACAGTTATTAACAATTAAATGAAATCAAAACTAAATAGTTCGTGAATATTTCATATTTGAATTCATCTTAGTGACCCTAGTCTCATTGAGCTCATTAACTTGAGTAGACAACATTATGTCCATTTTGGATGGTATTAAGTATGAAAATCTAAAAATCAACGCTAATAATATTCATGTTTTTACCAACTGTTCAACATAATAACTTCTGCAAATTCAGCTTTATTTTTATAATACATCACGATCTCAATTTCAGTTAAACCGAGGAAATAAGAGTATGTGTGAACAATTATCGTTACTTTCAACAAAATTAGCGAAAATGAAAACCAAGGCAAATTTTGTGAACTTAATTCTACTATTCTCCATACCCATTAATTATTATTTAGATTGAATCTAGGACGACATCCTTATCCACAAATCAATCCGAAGGCCTAATACTTTGATTAATCCAAACTTACAGAATTGTCACTTTGTAGGAAAAAACTGTGTTCAATACAGATTATCAATACATATTGTTCAAATGTATCACAAACTTTTTTTTTAGACTGTGGAACTAGATCCATGTTTAGATGATTGTGTTATGCTGTCGAAAAGACTGAAAGCCTTAAAGAATGATATAAAGCTTGACATATTGAAAGGGTTGCCTCATGGATTCCTAAATTTGTCTATGGTAAGTACAGGTACTATTTAACATAATAAGAATGATTACAAAGTAAAACAAATGACAATAAATTTTCATTGCATTATTGAATAAAATCAGGTCATTGTTTAGTATTTCTAAAATTTCTTGATGTAACGTATTTATTTAGCACTAAATATGAATAAACAGTTTAAGGAACTCGAAATTCCCATGAGATATTATTCAAAAATGCATGTTTTGTTTGAATATTTTGAGGTTCATTCCAACGGAAATTGAGTATTTCAGCAAATTATTTAGTACTTAGTGCGGAATAATATCTGTAATTAAGATTAATATATAAATTGCCTTACTTTAAATCAATTTATAGTTGTTTATTCAAAATATACAATCTAATAATCACTTCCAACTAATAACTTTCATTTTATATTCTTGATAACTTCAACCTATTATTGTAGGTAGTTCATATTTCAAAGTGTTAGTTAGTAACCTGTAACCTCATTACTCACATAGATTAATCATGAGTGCGAAATGAACAAAAAAGGGCTCGGCTGAAGCTGGTGTAGGTGACTTGACCAGCACCTCGATTGGTATAAAAGAACGCCTCGCAAGCGTTGAATGAATATTACGTTTATAGTCAGTGAGACAACAATGATAGTTAGTGAGTTGACTAGTAAAGAATCAGTGAGTGAAAACAACCAATTGTGCCGCCAAAAGTAAGGGTTCCGCCAGTTACCATTGAAATATTAGGTAATTTTGGAAATTGATGGATATGAATAGACGTTTTTAATAATACTCACATGATTATTTGTTGGCAATGCTATAATAAGGAAAATAGCCTGTTTGGACCGGTTTCTCAACAATTATTATTTCTGAGCTTCCTTGTGCTTCCCCCGGGTCGGGATAAATTATTATTATACAGAGAGAGTCATATGCTTATATATGTTCAAGCTATAAATAAACTTATTATTCGGAAGTTCCGTGTTTATCTAAAATGATCTGCAACAGCATTTAAGTGATCAAGAAGGGACCAAGTATTAAAGTCTGCAATTCTTATACTATTCAGTCTGCCCTATTGACCCCTGGTTATTTACTTCACTGACACTACCCTTGGACAAGGCTATCCTTAGATAGCACAGTGATACGCTTTATGGTAAGGGCCCTAGTAGAAGCCCTCAACGAGGAGTAAACCTCCGTTAAAAATCTGGCGCGCGAGAAACCAACGTAAAAGTCAATCGGATTCAGATCTGATAGACTTGAAGGAATGTTGAAGCCGGCGTAAGTAAAAATCGCCAAAAAGTAGCAAGGTCATAACTAGTGAAGTAAATTAATGTGGACCAGCAACTGTAGAAATATAACCATTACAACATCTAATAATAATAGGATTACCAAAACAAGAAACAACATTATAAAAGTAGGAATTGGTAAAATGGGCGACGGTCAGATTTTAGTCTCTTGGGTGGATAGCGTAACGGAGTGACGACCTCTCAAATATCACTCGGATAATTTCCAGATTAGGTTAATGTTCAAATTTGAACATGGTGAAATTCTGACCATTCATTTAAATCGTATTACCTGGTTTCGAGGTCAAAGGTTACACCTCATCTTCAGACATATATAATAATGACTGCATTAGAGAAAATCTGTATCAAAATTTGTTCAAATCGATATTTTAACAAAATTGTGAAATCGTTATAATATTGTATTCAAAATTATTTTTTTGCTACTCTATCAATCAAGCATTCAATCAGAACGAGGGCGGACAAACACGGAGCACTTAGACCGCTTGCTTGGGTCCATTGTGCGTCTCTTGTTACAAGAATCAGCTCAGCAGGCCTAAGGCAGTGCCGTATCTCTTATGGCTTCAAGCGGCATCTGTGTGCTGAGATGTTGTAGTCTAAGAGAAGTCAGTGCTGGACATTCTGTTAGGCTGTGAGAGGCAGTTTCGTCCGCCTCTCCACAACTACTACAAGCTGGGACTTCAACAATGCTCATTGTGTGAAGATGTTTATTCAGATAACAGTGTCCTGTGAGGAGTCCCGTCACCAGTTTTAAGACTCTCCTGCTCATATAGAGTAGGTTCTTAGAGAGTCTAGGCGAAAGCTCCCGAATGTGCAGCTTCGCCTGACCACGCCATACCGATAGCCACTGTCTATCCAGTAGCTCCTTGAGGGTGTGGAGCCCGTTGGTCGATGAAATTCCGATCATTGAATCCGGGCCAGAGGTGCTGAAGGAATCCTGTTTGACCAATTCATCGACTACTTCGTTTCCCTTCACATCATAGTGGGCGGGTACCACTCTAGCTGGAAAACACTTCTGGCTAATCCAGCCAGAGTTTCCCTGCACTCCAACAAAGTCTAGAAAGTCACTCTGTGGGGGCGAAGTGAGCCCAAGACCGCTCGGCAGTCAGTGCAGATGTAAATCTGCCAATTTCGGTAGTTAATCTCAGGTTTTCCAGGGCACAGGTTTGTGCCCTCAACCTGGAAAACGGTCGCGTGGGCACCTAGGGTAATTGAAATCTCCCTTGTGGGTTCTGGGCTCCGCTAGACTCGCCAGTCTTAGACACGTCCGTGAACCACACGAGCCAGAGTTCTTGTTCTCCCAGTTTGTCCAGGGTGTTATGAGGACGTCTGGTGTTTGAAACCTGACAGCAGGTGCTATCGCATCCTGCGTCAGTCGAAGGATCGGCTGCCCAAATCCAAATTTTTCCATGACCGCGAGGCGCAGACCCACCGACCCACTGGCTCAGAACAGCCAGCCGAAGCGCCGCACCCGCGGCCATTGTTTTGATGTGGAGCTGTAGTGTGACGATCCCCACCGAAATCATTAGAGCTTTGGTGGGGGCGGAATTCATAGCCCCCGTTATCCCCACGCAGGCAAGTCGTTTGGCCTTGTCCAGCGGTGGACGGAACTGAGCCGTTTCTGTCATTATGATTGGGCGGATCATGTCCATGTAGATCCAGTGCAGAACTTGTGGCTGTAGACCTCATGTGTTCGCGAAGGCTCTCCTTCATAGCTCAGTTTGGCATCGAGGATAACTCCAAAGTACTTCACTGAGCCTTTCATGTGTATGGTCTTTCCTAACAGACGAATGTCTGGTAGGGGCCCCTATTCCCGTTTCCTCGTGAAAAGAACCACTTCGGTCTATTCAGCATACACCCTGGGTCCTGGAACAAGCGAGCCACTATCGCAAGTGGAGTATTCTGAAGCTCGCACCAGATAGCCGCATGTTTGCCGAGGGTCACAGCTGCCAAGTCGTTTGGGTAGACTTCGTCGTAAAACCCAGCCTCATCCAGCTCGACCATCAAGTTGTTCACCACCAGGCACCAAAGGAGCGGAAACAGCCCTCCTTCTTGAGGGCACCCTCGGGTGACGTGTGTACGTGCAACGCTGCCATTATGGTGCACAGTTATCACGCTCTGCAAGAACATGGTCTCGATCTACCTGACTTAAGTGTGATTGATTCCGTGTCTCTCCGCAACATGACACATCAATTCGAAGGAGGTATTATCGAACTTCGATATCCAGGAAAACGCTTATGGCGCACTGTCCAAGACTGATAGCTCCTTCGATCTAGGTAACCAGATGATGAAGGGCCATGTCGGTTGATTTTCCCGTCTGATAGGCGTGCTGTCGACGGTGAAGCGGAAAATCCTTCAGTGTGCCACCTTTGACGTACCTATCGATCAGTCTCTCTAGCGCTTTCAAGAGGAAGGATGTGAGGCTGATAGGGCGGGAAGATTTGGCTTGAGTGAAGTCGGTTCTTCACGCTTTAGGTATGAAAACGACTTTGACTGACCTCCAAAGTCTTGGTATAAAGCCAGAGGCGATACAAAATCAGAATATCCGGAGCACCGGGATGATGATAAGCTCCAAGCTCCAAGCTCCAAGTCAATCGCCCACGTTGATATGGAATGGGTGGTGCGAGTATGAGGTTGTCATCAGACTCGGGTAAATGCACCGACATTAGATGTCGTAGCGTCTCGTCTGGCGATAACGTGTACTTCCCGGCAGAATCACTGATCCTAGGCTAATCGAGGAATCCTTGGAGAGAGCCTTGCATAGCCTCGCTGCTTACAGAATCTTATTGATGCCCTCAAAGTAGGTACGCCACGATGCTCTTTTGGAGCTCCTCAGAGATTTCTTAGTTTTTTTGGGCAACCTTAAAGATCTCCCAGTCTGAAATACACGAGGTTCTCTCCGCTTTGTTGGAAATTTTTCTCACCCGTTTCCGATGTTCCTACACTTGGGAAGTCATCCAGGGGGTGTTATTGCCTTCCCTCCTTCGTTTAAGAGGATAGCATGCTTCAAAGGCAGAGGTTAATGCCGTGCTGATTCCACACACAGCGGCACCAGCTTCTTCAAGACCTCCTTCAAATGCAGTTCCTCTCTGAATAGGTCCGAGTAGGTGGCTCTCGGATTCCTGCAATACTGTCTGGGTTGAAATCAGACTCCATCTCGTACATAATGTTTCTGTGCTCCGAAAGTGAGACCCCCGTAGGCACGTTGCATCTTAGAACCTAACCGTTAATCGCTCTAGTGCTAAGGGTTAGGTCGATTATTTCCTGCCTGCCTGGGGTGAAGCAGGTTGGCGTTGATCCTTTATTGAGGACCTCCTGCTGAGTTGGGATGACAAACTCAAGTAATCCGGTCCTTCCGAATTGACGTCTGAACTTCTCTACACCGTGTGGTGGGTGTTCGCGTCGCATCGCAGGAGGAGTGACACCCCCTGCATCTCACAACGTGTAACTAATTCGACCACTTTCACAGGTGGAGGTTTGTTGGAGCCATAGGGAAAGTGTTCAGAGCAAACTATCACCTCCGTTCGGACTCCTTCCACGAGGTGCCATATACTAGCCGCAACCAGATCCTTGTGACAGAATTCAGCGGGAAGGCATCGACACCTTTAGTGTCGAAAGTTTCACTTATCATTCCTCAGTAATTAATAAATTCCATAGTTTGTTTTCTACATTTGCAATACAACCAGTTTATACATGTAAGAACAAGCTAAAACATCGTTTTGGCAACACCTTTGACAGAGTTTTCGATTTCGACAAATCAGGGATTTACAAAATTAATTGTGAGTCGTGTTCAAAATGCTTTGTGGGTCAAACTAGAAGGAACATTTTATTTTAACTCGTTATAAAGAACATTTTGCCCATATAAAGAAAAACAATGATGAAAAAACAGCGGTTGCCTACCATATTTTGAATGCAAGTCACACCATTTCTCAAGCAAGTTTATCACTTTTGAAACACAGTACAGATAAAAATATAGGTAATTTAGAAGGGATGGAAATGTACAAACGAAAAAGCAATTTATTAAATTCCGATTCATCTCCAGCTGAGGGTAACCCATTGTTTACAGTATTATACCCACATAGTATTTAAACAGGCACATTTCGATTCATAATTTAGTTCACTCTGATGATGGCTACTTGGTTGCCGGATGGTCCTCAGTACTTTAATATTTTTTTTGCGGATAAGTGTGATTATTTCTTATTAATAGTATTATTATAATATATCCACAGTGTGAACTCTTTATAGTTTATTATAGTGCGTAATAAAAAATAATTTTTTTCAAAGGAATACGATATTGTAATTCCATAATTTCTGGAAAAATGTCGATTTGAACAAATTTAAGAAAATTTTGCAATTGTAGAACAAATTTTGATACAGATTTTCTTTAATACAAGCTATTCTTGTATATGCGTGAGGATGAGGTGTAAACTTTGACCTCGAAACCTGGTAGTACCAATTCAAATGGATTGTGAGAATAAGACCATATTCAAATTTGAATATTAATATGAACTCACACTTGGGTGACACCAATTATTAGATTTAAAATCAAGTAAAATTAGCAGGAGCATTGCAGTATGTCGACGTAATTAGTGCATACTAATAATAAACTGTTTAATTATTTGATCCATAAATATTGAGAAATATTCTATACTAATAATTATTATATAGCTGTGATTGCTTTTGAAATCTCAATCCATAATGCCGTCAAGAATGAGTCGTCTGATGAGACCAATATCGGTTGTTTGTTTCAACTTGGCCAAACATTCAACAACTCGGCTTATCCGAGAAATTTGAAAAATAAGACATAGACAAGCGGTTACAACATATTTTCGTACTGACTTATTTAGATGCAAAGAAAAAAAATGAGTTTAATTTATTAATTTTCGTACAATATATTTAGTTTGTTGTTTTACTTACTGTTGGAAGCATATGCGCACGTGATTAATTGTCTACGGAATATTTAATTTTCCCAAGAAGTTATTGAATAATCAACAGAATTGCTGGCACTCTACAAGTTGTATAACTGTAATGAAAATTCAAAACAGCAAGGTATTGCTGTTTAGCTGTTTCAGTTCATACAAGACAGTTTCATACGAGTCTAATAAAAACAAGGTTATAACAATGACCTATTATAAAATATATCAATAATATATTAAAATCATAAAATGCCCCATGAAGACATCATTGTCGATGTAAAAGAAGGAATTATTCAAGCTATAAAAACACTATCAACTGAACTAAGGACAAATGAATGATCTAAAAGAACAAAGTAAATCAGAAGTATATTCCCGAGACACTCAAATTCAGCAATAAAATATTAGATGTACTAAAATTCAAGAAAATGTTTTGTTCGCTTGAAAGATTTACAAGGAAAAATAATAGTTATTTTTGGACTAAACATTCCGGAAGCTGGATATCAAAAACTCAATTCTAATAAAACTGAACGAATTATTGGAATTAAATCTGAAGTAAAGTAGTATAAATAACATATATAAATAGGAAGGGCGAAAAATTCGATAAAATTAAATTCACTGCATATTTAAAAAAACTTTCTATCTTAAAACAAACTAAAAATTTGAAGCCAACGAGAAAATACTGTATACATTTATAACAAACAAGAACAAATAATTATAAGGCATTTATGAAGAACGGCAGATTTGTAGTAGTGGCACGTATTATACGGCTTAGGAATTGGAGGATTCTAAAGAACAGGAACCAATAGAAAATAGGCCACACAATAGTGCTCCGTCGACACCTACACATTTTAAGCACAGTAAACAAATAAAAGAAGACTTTGGAATTGAGGAAGGTACATCTACACATCAAAGACAATTATTAAACTCACAAGAAATTAGAATCAAACCGAATCAAAATTATAAAAAACAGTACTACAGAAAGCGAAGTGAGACAAAGATTATCATCGACTGACGCAGAACTCTCATCTTCATCCAGACTGTTGAAGGATAGGCAAGAAAAACGACTCTTACAAACTCAATACTCTTATAATAAAAAAAAATGTTTGATCTATTTTCTTATATATTCTTATATTTTGTTTGTATAATATATCTCCTTTGTAACGAATGATGATCAGTTCGAATAATTAACTTTAAATATAGGATAACACCGTAGATGAATTTTTAAATCTGCAAATAAATGATATTGTAACATTCCGCCGAGCGTTAGTCTTTTTTGTAATAAAAAAACTTAACTTAAATTAAATTAGATTTAATATTCCCTTTTTTGTAGAATTTGATGTGTGGATCCACAAATTTCTGGATTTTTTACTTCAATTTACAATCCCTTAGCTGCCATCATATGTAACATTCCGCCGAGCGTTAGTGTTTTTTGTAATAAAAAACCTGAACTTAAATAAAATTAGATTTAATATTCCCAGATAAGTGAATGGGTTCGGAATCCTATCTCACTGCTTGTAACAGTCGGCTGGGTATTATTTCAGGTAGCGTTAATACCTCATCGACGTGTTATATCAATTAAGATTAGTTTGTTGGAACCTGCTCGGGTATCGAAGAACTTAGTTGATCCGTGTACCCTTGAGGTTCTTTTAAAGCTGCCACCACTAGGCGTATATTTCAGCCCACCTAGAAGCTGTTTTTGACTATGAGGCCGCGATCCCTTCCAAGAGACCGGCTCGTACATTTACCTATACTTATATCTTCATATCTATTCAAGCGTAAATTCTGAAGGTCGTATTCGCTGAGAGGTGATTAGGGATTTCCAGTTAAACTCGTAAATCAAATTAAATAATAAATGTATATTGTATAAAACAAAATTAACAAAGAAAAATACATTAACCAACGACAAACGATTATAAAATTAATCCAATATTTGGTTATAGGGATGATAGCATAGATTTCAAAACATCTAATTCAGGTTCACCCCAAAATGGGCACCTGTAAAACCGTTATCAATGTCGCTAGCTCTACCTACCCCTTTTCCAGCGAGCGAGTTCCTGCTCAGGTTCTCTCAAGAGAGATTGAATCAATGTGAGCTAATAAACGCACTCGGAACCGTGATCGCTTTCGCGCTCGATCACGCCAATAAATGATAAATAATGTTCAAAAATTAAAGGATTCCTCCCTCTATAGCAAGCCGGGGTAAACCTAACGACAAGATACTCTATTATATCACCTAAGTGATCACCGATAAGCGGAATTTGTATAGAACACTCCAAATAGCCTGAATGGCAGAAAAAAATTACATTAACAAATAAAACATTGGCGGGAGGAACATGATCTGAATGGTAAATAACCACATTATATTATATTGCCGATTTTGAGGTTGAAGTCAATATAACGGTTGTTCTTTGGCAATCAAAATGCACTTATCCTGTTGGTCTAATAACCCAATTCCCTCTAAGGCACAAATAACTTAGACACTCGATTTTTACGTCGAATTAAATTTGGTATGATGTGGAATTGGCAAAAAAAAAAGATTTTAAATGAGGGAACAAACACTTTACGCGTGATGTAATAATCCGCAAAGCTGGTACTTGGGAGCAACTATTAAACCTATTTATAATGTTATTGCACACAAGCCAGGTATACCAAGTCCAGCTCAAGATATTACTAGGTTATGTTTGTTTACTGTTCCCTCAGGTCAAAGCCTTATGGGATCATATGCTGCTACGGAGAGTGGAAACCTTGCTGTAACAATGCTAGAATAGCTACCCTTACTATGCAACTCGAGGGTTGCGGAGGGTGAAAATTGCAGGGTTGCACTAGTAGGAGTGCCCTGTCGTTGGTAGAATGTTAACGTTATTTAAGGGATGGTGTATCAATGAAGAACAATGCAAACAGTATAAGGTGTATATTGGGAAAAAAAAGTTAATCGTACACAAAAACAATAATACTCACACAGATATATATATAAACATGCAGTGAAAAATATGACAAATTGTCAACAAGAAACAAAACAAAATTTAAATTAAACGAAATTAACTTGGTGCAAGTTTCTGAATGGTTTAAATAAAATATAATATAATAAATTGATAAAACTTTATCAAGTATGATCAATCAGTGAATTATTGATTTGCCTGATATATCGTAGCCAGAGAGTTGTTTCTTTGCAGGCTAACCTTACTTTTGAATTGAATATACCACTCTGATGGAGTAACTAAGGTTATGAAATGGACCAGAGGGGCCACTGATAGTAAGGTTGAGATTCCAGAAGGGTGATTGTCTAAACAAACAGCTCTGATGCCTTTTTGACAACTACCTGGTTCGCTTTGTATTTATTGATCTATTAAATTGATTCAACAAATTAAACAGTATAATGAAACCCTAGTTTCCAAGATGAATTCAAACACTTTCATTCAAGTTCGCCGCTTATGGCTAACTCTCCCTGTCCTTAAGGATCAGGGTCTCAATAGGGGTTTTAAGAACCCTTCAAATTCTGAATAATATACCCTTATGGCAACTTTTAAATGATGATCTTCCCCACTAGACCCCCAAATAATTATATAATTGAACCTACACTTACACTAACCCTAATATCAATTGTACCTATCTTAAGTAGGTCACCTATATGCACTACGAATTATGAGAAATTCGGCCGATGGATCAATACACTTCGAATAAATCAAAATGCTCTATTAATGGTTACGGTCCTCTATAACCCAACACAAAAAACGAGAAAAAAAAGGGGGGGGGGTGCTGACTTCAGAATTTTTGGCTTGAATTCAGACTAAATAGCTTGTTCTATAGACTTACCCTGACTCAGTATTTAATCCTTAATCCACAAAGTAAACCAGTAACACCTGAGTTTACACTTCACGCACGGCCTTCACAAAATGTATTACGCGACGTCTTTTTGTTAAGTTATGAATTACACCCCGGAGCTAGCTCTCTCTCGCACCCAGATCAATTTGTCTAATCGTCAAAGGAAACAAATTTCCCAAAATATCAAATTACTTTAGATTTCTATCATCAAGTTACCAATGACGACAATTTCTTTTACAGGTCATTTTAGATTCTAATTACCAAACAATTTTCACTAAATAGAAAATGATATTAAAGTAAAAAGTAAGTTCTCTTGAAACTGATACTTGGAATTATCTAAGGTGAATGAAAGTACTTTAAGAATGATAAAAATTGATTCGAATGAATTAATTGACTTTGACTAATAAACAAAAGGAAAATATAGTTGAAAAAATAGAAATCTTGTAATTTGCAATACACCAAAAAAAACATCAAATGACTAATTTAAAAATATCAATTAAAAGAATTAATGAATCTGAACTTGAAAGAGAGACGGAGCTATATGTACAAGGAGTGAGCTTACCCAGCAAGATACGACACAGGAACTGCCTTTTTTCCTATGAGTTTTCATTTTTATAATTCGGCCCCCCCCCGGAATTGGCTTCCCTACACGCTAACATAAAATTCAGACGGACCAATGAAGTTGGTTGTATCCCGTTGCACTTTGCCCTAATACACAAATCTGTATTTAGAGTTGCCTGTTTTTCCACATCGAGGGGCAGTGAGTGACCACAAAAAATGATTTCTCCAAACCCTGCTGACTAAGTGATTAACTTCGTCTTCGTAGAAAGTGCAAGGTCCGCGGAATAGCACCTCGAAAGCTCTAATTCTTAAAAATCACGTACAACTTGTAAAAGGTATCGGGTGGCGACTTCATGTCGCCGGCAAGGAATTTCATTATTTAAATCAGAATAAAACTTCTAATTGTTGAATCCAGAATGTCTATGTATAGTCTGTTCCTGTCAGGGATTTAGAATTTTAGGTTTTGAAATGCCCGTAAGGACGGAACTACACGCTACTGAATGATTCGAGATTTACTCTCATGTGTCAAGTATACCTGGTTTACTTAGAGTAAATTAATTTTCAGGAGTTTTCCCCTGCTTACGCTACTTTGATTCAATCGTGAATGCCCCCCAGGGATGTATAACCCTTGTTGCATTGTTAACTCAATATCTATAAATTTCTTGAACTTGATTTGTATATTCTGGACAAACATTATATTAATTATTTGATTTAATGCAACAATGAGCATCCCTGTGAACATAAAGCAAGCTGGCCTTACCGACAAGAACCTGGTGGAGAACTGACTGAGAAGGTGGTTGAGAACTGCCTTTTTTCCTCGAAAGTAATTAGTTTTTATAAAATCATTAAAGCGGGGGGCCACCCCACGTTCAATCTTAGAAAATATGTTCAATTTAGAATTCCGGGATCAAAACACGCCCATGAAATATATTAACAGCCAATAGGAATCTGACTAGGCGAAAGAATTGCTCTGTTCAACTCCACGTAAACTTTTCCTGACTCAGGGAAAAAGTTCCATTGACCTTGTGCAGTGCTTACGTTTGTGAAACATGGTTCATGGCTGACCGGCCAATGATACAGGAAAGAGGACTCAGATTACCGTCGCTAGGTCTGTCATGGTATATCGTGTTCAAGATATAATAATTTATAAAATTTTCAATTTGAATTCAAATCAATATTATTCAAAGGCCCCAAAACCAAAAGTAATAATCCGTCGGATTATTACATCACCCCCTTCTTCTAATAAAGAGTGCGGTTCTGAAAGAACCCACTCCTTTCTCCACCTCTGGTTTATTGTTTTTAAAACCCTTCAGATCATATCCGCCCACCTAGATACGCGCAGGCATCTCTACCGGAGAGCGCTTCAGCAACTCCGCTCATGTAAACTTCATAATTTGCAGTGTACAGCGATTAACGCTATTCCCACAAAACAACCAAAAAAATAAACCCTATATAACTACATAATATAACCTCGTAATACGTACAATGGATACAATTAACAATCTCAGTCATCACTTGTGCGCCATGATTAAGTCCGAAACAGTCCCGCTACCTACGCCACTGATCGAACGGAGAGCGAATCACTCACCCGCACTTACACTAGGTGTCCGAATTCAGTTGCTTCCAACCAAACGGTGTATGACTCGTCGGCAGTAGTCAAGTGTAACTAGCATTCTCGGTCATTTTGCATACGAGGGGAGGCATGAGGTTCTCCATCGGTATACGCGGCGGCTTCAACCATATGAGCGGCAGGTAGTCGACTGGAGCTGGTCCAAGGGTGTTCCATTGCAGGCGGCCAAATAAACCATAACACATATCAACATTCCAATCAACACACGGGTCCAATCCATCCTCCGTGGTTACTGGCCTGCATCCCATTCCTCTTGGAATTCTCTTCTGCTGGTATTCTCCTGGTCTTCTCCATTTCCATACCATAACATAAGTATCCCAGGTCGGTACTCCTCCTACGGAAGTCTTAAGCCTTGCATCGCCTAAATTATAATGCACCCACTAAGTTCTGACTACTACCGATGTCCACACTTAACCATCTTTGGTGAAACTAGTAGCCGTAGTTTACCTGGATCTAGACTCGTTCGTGGTGATCCTTCGTTATCTGTGTCGATCAATTTAAAAAAAAACCATTACTGCGGACCGGGTGTTCCGTAACATGCTGATGGGCCCCGGCGTTAACTTCCATGAACCCTTAATATCGCACAACCAAAAAGAAAATTGTTCCGGTTGTAACCCTAAGCGATGACATGTCTATGTACGTAGAAGGAAAGCTACTACCAGCCAATCACAAAAAAAATTTAAAATAACTGTTCCCTTCATTATGGGAGGTTTACATGAAAATAAATCAAATTCGACTTCCTTCCTCGTAACATAGAAGCGAGGTTACTCTAAAGTTACTTAATATCTAACATGTTACCCTAACACATATTTCGCACATAAAAATAAGATAACAATAAATTCATGCAGGTAATTACAAGCTGCCACACTATGAATACACATGCAACATCACACAAAAAAAGACATTAGGTATAATCAGGCTGCTGCTCTCTGCATGAATGAATTTCCTTGAAAAATTCTAAAATGTCGTACTCGGACATAACAACACTGAAGAAAAAACTCTACCAGAGGCTACCACTTAAACATGTTTATCCAGATCACCTCCCCTCCTCTTTGCGCTAACTATATCCGTGATCGATGGCATAGGTTACCATAAAAAGAACAGGGGGGTGTCGAACATAATCAAACAAAAACATCTCCGGACCACGTGCTCGAGGGCACCGTTCTTTCTCATAAGCGCCTCTACTATCTCGCCTCCTGGGGGTGAAACGTCTCTCTCGTTCTGGACTGCCATCCGCGTGTCCTTACATACTTACCCCAGCATCTTTCTACATACGTGACTCGAGAGGTCACGACTCTTGTTCACTGAATTTACTTAACATGAGCTCGAGGGCTCTTCTTTGCAACAAAATGAAAATAATTTAAACGGAACGCGGTGACTTGAAGAGTCAGAGGTTCCGAATTTACTGACTCTACTTTGTTCATAGGGAACCAAGGCCAAGACTCACAGAAGAGAACTAACTTGACACTGCATAAAAGCTACTTGGTTCCGCTATGACGTCACTCGATCTATCGACTCATTCATTCTCTGGGCGGTATTCTCCTCCCCCCCGCGCACTTCCTCCAACCAATTTCCAGGCCTTACTGACGACTACGCATCTTGCTGTTCATGCAGGATGCCTATCTGCCCACATCACTCATGGGTCTTACCAAACAATCAAACCCTGTACCTGCGCTTGGTACGTCACATTAATGTATCGACCCCAAAATCCTGGTCGACTACCCCTACTGGCGAATTCTACCTGCCAGATTCACAATTGGCCTACCTGGCCTTCCTGTCCATCCTGGACCCAAAACTCACTTCCCAAACTCCGGACTTATTTCTCGTCCTTCTCCAGTGGCACAACTGGTCCATCAGTCCAACCTGGACTTTCTCCCAAAAACAGAAACTTTTCTGGCCTCCCTGGCCTATCCACTTCCAGTTTGCCCCCCTCATGCCAGACCCCTAACTAACCAATCTGGCCTCTTTGTCCCTACTGGACACTCTTGTGCTGACAGCCCTCTTGGGTATGACCTTTACTGACCTTGTGGACCTTTCTCCACAGCATCGGACGCATATTACGATTCAGCCCAATACCTCTCCGAAGATTTATGTTCTACAACCAGTTTTGAGATGCTGGGTAGAGATCTTCCACAACGACCGACTGTCGCCAGGATTCGCGTTGTTCGAAGTATGGGACATCTCCGACGGACGCATATTACGATTCAGCCTAATAGCTCCTTGAAGATTTATGCTCTACAACCAGTTTTGAGATGCTGGGTAGAGATCTTCCACAACGACCGGCTGTCGCCAGGATTCGCGTTGTTCGAAGTATGGGACATCTCGATATCGATATGCTTAGGCCAGTCGGAGCCGATCCTAGCTTCTTCATTACTAGATAAGGTCTACACATTGCCTCGCGTCAAACCCAATGTCCTTAGCACTCGATGCTTCTCCTGGCATCTTGATGGAGTGCGCGAATACCTCTAACACCTACATTCGCACACCATCCACACACTGGAATGAGGAATCATTGTACTGGACCATTCCGGAACAGAAATATAAATCTCTCTAAGTTACCTTTCCATCAGGAATTAAGACAGTCCAATACAGTGACCTCATTCCCACTACGGGGTACAACTAACCTTCCAACCTGGACAATAGGGATATCCGGTCACTATTTTAACTAGAGACAGCATACACCCATTGGCCCAGTCGCTCCTTTTTGGGGGAATCTTACCCCTCAGCCTTGGATTCGGCTACCATCCAATTCTACTATCAGTTGCCCGGGAATGCTACGGGGGTGAGTTCTACGATCTTACATACCACTTTCTCTATTCGGTTAGTTATTTGCTAATATTTTGCGTAGACTATTAATCTCTTGAAGACTAGATAAGCTTGAACATTTACTGATTTGCCGACATAAACAAAACTATACTCATATAGTTTGAACATTCAAAATTCAGGGACTGGTTGCCCACTGTATAGGCGTGTAAAGGTCTACTAATATCTCAATATTATTCGACATCCCATGATTCCATTCCACTTTATCTCTAGTAGGTGAACACAATGCCAATCTATTGATTGCAATACACAAAAACGAAAGTCCGTTCAAATACCTTGGACCTCACCTACTGACACTAACCTTCCCAACATTGAATCACGAATTACGGCTTTATTTTAGATTATAATAGGATAAAAGCGAAAAAAAATAATAGCGGCACACGCCATCTGAATCTCATCAGCCTGTCAGGTCATTGACTTCATACAATGTCATGGCGCGCTAGGCCGCCAAACCTGAATCTACTTGAATCCTGTATTTCAATTTAAAGGGATCCCACGTGACTCCATCAATTATCTAAGCAGGGGAGAGCTCCGTGCGTTATAACGGCCCTAACCTCTGCTTCGCGCTGCTGCGGCAGATTCCGCGAACTCCCCCTAGATGGATAGCGTTACACAATTTTTTTCCCTCTGGGCCAACTTGCGAATACTATGCGAGGAAGAGATCAAGCCTGGACTATCGTCAGGGTGCTTGCTCTTCCTGGTCATCGATCTTCCAAATCGGTGGGGTGTTCCATAGAGTATCCCTTCCATCCCAGGAATTATCCACTCTAAATATGTACACCGGGATAACAATTCCATATCCCTCACTAAACACAGTGTACTCACAAATCCATGCACATACACGTCTCTCGTGTCTGCTGTGCCCATATCTCCCTTAATACCTCAGCCGAACGCTCGCTCGTCCCCACCCTGAACATGGGTTTTGAATTGAAAATAATGGGTACAGTCCGTTTAAATTAAAATCAGTTCCAGTTCAAAAGCAGTAATAAAACATGAACATATAAACATAAAATTTCAAAATCTACTATTAATGACAACTTTTTGCTATATCAGTTTTTCCTAACATGCCCTGTTCGTTGGATATGCTTTACTTCGTTTCTACCCAGGACCAACATAATCCGTATAAACTGGATACCATACGTGAATTTTTTTAACACAAAACTCGTACTCCAGTCCTGGCTGTAACTATACTAGCTAAAAAAAATTACATGAACAAACTGCAATAATACAATTATTCTCCTGGTCCTAGAACAGCTGGTTCCGATGTTTTCGCCTGAATCGTTAGTTCAGTTCAATATACAACAGAAAAAAATAATTCCTGTGAAGCGAGAACATCATGAAGCAAAACTAAAGCACCTATCTTTGACTTCAACTCGGAATGGTTATTTATTTCACAATTGCAGAGTATAGATTATACAATTCAGATTTACTACGATCTATATGCTGATGCGAAAATTCCTTTCGTGCGTAAATACTTAAGATGTATGCAACTGATTCCGCGTATGTAACGCGACTCAATTTAATTGAGTTCAACAACGCCAGTTGATTGTCCTATATCACCTTTCAACTTAGTTCAATTACCCGGTAATCATTTTCTTACGCTTGAATAATACAACTTATTTCATAACTTCTTTTTCTATAAAACGGCGTGAATTCCTTTTTGTAGAATTTGATGTGTGGATCCACAAATTTATGGATTTTTTACTTCAATTTACAATCCCTTAGCTGCCATCATATGTAACATTCCGCCGAGCGTTAGTGTTTTTTGTAATAAAAAACCTGAACTTAAATTAAATTAGATTTAATATTCCCAGATAAGTGAATAGGTTCGGAATCCTATCTCACTGCTTGTAACAGTCGGCTGGGTATTATTTCAGGTAGCGTTAATACCTCATCGACGTGTTATATAAATTAAGATTAGTTTGTTGGAACCTGCTCGGGTATCGAAGAACTTAGTTGATCCGTTTACCCTTGAGGTTCTTTTTTTTAAGCTGCCACCACTAGCCGTATATTTCAGCCCACCTAGAAGGTGTTTTTGACTATGAGGCCGCGATCCTTTCCAAGGGACCGGCTTGTACATTTACCTATACTTATATCTTCATATCTATTCAAGCGTAATTTCTGAAGGTCGTATTCGCTGAGAGGTGATTAGGGATTTCCAGTTAAAGTCGTAAATCAAATTAAATAATGAATGTATATTGAATAAAACAAAATTAACATTAAAAAAAAATACATTAACCAACGACAAACGATCATAAAATTAATCCAAAATTTGGTTATAGGAATGATAGCATAGATTTCAAAACATCTAATTCAGGTTCACCACAAAATGGGCACCTGTGAAACCGTTATCAATGTCGCTAGCTCTACCCCTTTTCCAGCGAGCGAGTTCCTGCTCAGGTTCTCTTAAGAGAGATTGAATCAATGTAAGCTAATAAGCGCACACGGAACCGTGATCGCTTTCGCGCTCGATCACGCCGATAAATGATAAATAATGTTCAATAATTAAAGGATTCCTCCCTCTATAGCAAGCCGGGGTAAACCTAACGACAAGATACTCTATTATATCACGTAAGTGATCTCCGATAAGCGGAATTTGTATAGAACACTCAAAATAGCCTGAATCGCAGAAAAAAATTATATTAACAAATAAAACATTGGCGGGAGGAACATGATCTGAATGGTAAATAACCACATTATATTATATTGCCGATTTCGAGGTTGAAGTCAATATAACAGTTGTTCTTTGGCAATCAAAATGCACTTACCCTGTTGGTCTAATAACCCAATTCCCTCTCGAACCCCCTTGTAGTGATAAGGCACAAATAATTTAGACACTCGATTTTTACGTCGAATTAAATGGTATGATGTGGAATTGGCAAAAAAAAATTATTTCAAATAAGGGAACAAACACTTTAAGAGTGACGCGGAAGACGCGAACAAGTCCAGCGCTGCTTTAGCCCCCCGGGGATGTATAACCCTTGTTGCATTGTTAATTTAATATCTATGAATTTCTTGAACTTGATTTGTATATCCTGGACAAACATTATATTAATTGATTTGATTTAATGCAACAATGAGCATCCCTGTGGACATAAAGCAAGCTGGCCTTACCGACAAGTACCTGGTGGAGAACTGACTGAGAAGGTGGTTGAGAAAACTGCCTTTTTCCCTCAAAGTAATTAGTTTTTATGAAATCATTGAAGCGGGGGGCCACCCCACGCTCAATCTTAGAAAATATGTTCAATTACGAATTCCGGGATCAAAACACGCCCATGAAATATAACAACAGGCAATAGGAATCTAACTAGGCGAAAGAATTGCTCTGTTTAACTCCACGTAAACTTTTCCTGACTCAGGGAAAAAAGTACCATTGACCTTGTGCCGTGCTTACGTTTGTGAAACATGGTTCATGGCTGACCGGCCAATGATACAGGAAAGAGGACTCAGATTATCGTCGCTAGGTCTGTCGTGGTATATCGTGTTCAAGATATAATAATTTATAAAATTTTCAAGTTGAATTCAAATCAATATTATTCAAAGGCCCCAAAACCAAAAGTAATAATCCGTCGGATTATTACAATATATCTAGCATCGAGATCAAAGAACCTATGAATAACAATATGATTTTTCCTGGCTTATCGTCAAGTAATTTCTTGGGAAAATCACTTAATATTCGGAGTTATAGATCAAATTTTGATGAATTCAATGTGTACTTGAATTATTTACAGAATAAACCATTTATTCTATTCCAAATTTGGATTAAAGAGTATGAAACACATTTGTACAATATACCCGGATATACAAGAAATTTTGCATGCAGAAATATCAATAAATGTGGACGGGCTGCCGTCTGTATATCGGACAAAATATATATTCTGAGTTCCGAACGATTCCAATGAGAACCTCAGATTTTGTCGTAGCTTAATATGTATATGGCCTAATCAGTTTAACTATAATAGCAATATAACTTCAGTACGAAAACTAAACGATAACAAAATTCTAACTAAATGGTACACCAAACCTACTTGGTCAGGAAGATATATCTATGTCAATTCTGATATGCCTAAAAAATATAAATAAGAAGAATGTTATTATTATAAATCTGATAGATAGGGCTATCAAACTAAGTTCTCCGGAACTGAGAACTACATCAATTGAAAAACAAAGGAAACTGATGAAGAATGGTTATTCCATTAATTTAGTCAATTCTAAAACTAAAGACAAATACCAGTAATGGGAGATCAAAAAACAAACATTACACATTAGTAACATATATCAATGTTCCCTCTGAAAAATTAAATGTGAAATTTGATATAATTCTTGAAGTAAATCTTCCGATTCTAATATGGAAGGATGTAAAGTCTCTAGTTTTGCAAAAGTAATTGCAGTTACTAATGTTTCTAATATATTTTTATTAGTATTTGCTGTCGTTATCATTTGAATAAGTAGGATTTGAAATACTAGTGCATCTTCAAGCTTATTTTGTTCTAGTTGAGTTTGTTTCAGTTTTTCTGCTATGAATGTAAATTGTTTATCTAATTTTAATTGATTGTTTATCAACCTATTCGTGGTCTCATTGAATTTCATGACTGCTGATTCTGTCAATGTTATTTGTTCATCGAGTAAAGTTTTCATGTTATTTTGTGAATTTGTTAATTGAGTTAAAGCTAAGTCGTATCTCTCAGCGTCACTTTGATCAAGATTTCCGGTAATGGCTTTGAATACTGAACCTATTCCATTAATTAATCCTCTTTTCCTTCGTTGCATTGGTGGTATGATTTGTTGTAATATTTTTTCAGTTTCGCTTAATTCATGATCTAAAAGATTCTGATAATTTACTAATTCTGAACGATATGTATCGCCATTTTCTGTTTGATTGAGATAACTTTCAATTTTGATTGATTGTTCATAAAGATAGTTATAATTGTCTTCTAGAGGTTTTAATTCGAAAGTACGTATAAGATTCCAATAATCGATTGTATTTTGCATATTTCCTATTTTGAGGGTCAGGAGGCCAGGATTGTTTATTATTTTTGTAATTTTGATTTCTGGGTTTGCGATCGAGTTGTCGGTCGTGATGATGAACAATCTGCAACAATAACAGGGCGTCTTAACTGTCGTAAATGTGATTGTTTTGCAGTTTTATCTTTTCTTATTTTTGCGATATTCTTTTCTTTATCTACGTTAATTACTTCGAAAGGACCATCGAATTTAGGTGCTGTTTTAGTGCGACTATCCACCTTGGTATATACTTGTTTTACATTTTCAAATAGGATATTAGATGTATCTTTATTTCGCTGTTCAAATGTTTGTAATTTATGTTTTTCAATCTTCTCTTTAACCTTATCGTAAGTGATTGCTAACTTTCTTTTGTGATTATTTAGATATTCTTGTTATATCTTATTCTGGTCATCTACGTCAAAAATATCTCTATTTTGTGCATGTCCTAAAGTTAATTCAAAAGGCGTGAAATTTGTATTAGAATGTATACTGTTATTATATGCTATGATGATTGCATACTTTATTAAGGATTGGATTGGTTCCATTTCCATACCATAACATGAGTATCCCAGGTCGGTTCTCCTCCTACAGAAGTCTTAAGCCTTGCATCGCCTAAATTATAATGCCCTCACTAAGTTCTGACTACTACCGATGTCCACACTTAACCATCTTTGGTGAAACTAGTACCCGTAATTTACCTGGATCTAGACTCGTTCGTGGTGATCCTTCGTTATCTGTGTCGATCAATTAAAAAAAAACCATTACTGCGGACCGGGTGTTCCGTAACATGCTGATGGGCCCCGGCGTTAACTTCCATGAACCCATAATATCGCACAACCAAAAAGAAAATTGTTCCGTTTGTAACCCTAAGCGATGACATGTCTATGTACGTAGAAGGAAAGCTACTACCAGCCAATCACAAAAAAAAATTAAAATAACTGTTCCCTTCATTATGGGAGGTTTACATGAAAATAAATCAAATTCGACTTCCTTCCTCGTAACATAGAAGCGAGGTTACTCTAAAGTTACTTAATATCTAACATGTTACCCTAACACATATTTCGCACATAAAAATAAGATAACAATAAATTCATGCAGGTAATTACAAGCTGCCACACTAGAAATACACATGCAACATCACACAAAAAAAGACATTAGGTATAATTAGGCTGCTGCTCTCTGCATGAATGAATTTCCTTGAAAAATTCTAAAATGTCGTACTCGGACATAACAACACTGAAAAAAAAACTCTACCAGAGGCTACCACTTAAACATGTTTATCCAGATCACCTCCCCTTCTCTTTGCGCTAACTATATTCGTGATCGATGGCATAGGTTACCATAAAAAGAACAGGGGGGTGTCGAACATAATCAATCAAAAACATCTCCGGACCACGTGCTCGAGGGCACCGTTCTATCTCATAAGCGCCTCTACTATCTCGCCTCCTGGGGGTGAAACGTCTCTCTCGTTCTGGACTGCCATCCGCGTGTCCTTACATGCTTACCCCAGCATCTTTCTACATTCGTGACTCGAGAGGTCACGACTCTTGTTCACTGAATTTACTTAACATGAGCTCGAGGGCTCTTCTTTGCAACAAAATAAAAATAATTTAAACGGAACGCGGTGACTTGAAGAGTCAGAGGTCCCGAATTTACTGACTCTACTTTGTTCATAGGGAACCAAGGCCAAGACTCACAGAAGAGAACTAACTTGACACTGCATAAAAGCTACTTGGTTCCGCTATGACGTCACTCGATCTATCGACTCATTCATTCTCTGGGCGGTATTCTCCACCCGCCCCGCGCACTTCCTCCCACCAATTTCCAGGCCTTACTGACGACTACGCATCTTGCTGTTCATGCAGGATGCCTATCTGCCCACATCACCCATGGGTCTTACCAAACAATCAAACCCTGTACCTGCGCTTGGTACGTCACATTAAGGTATCGACCCCAAAATCCTGGTCGACTACCCCTACTGGCGAATTCTACCTGCCAGATTCACAATTGGCCTACCTGGGCCTTCCTGTCCATCCTGGACCCAAAACTCACTTCCCAAACTCCGGACTTATTTCCCGTCCTTCTCCAGTGGCACAACTGGTCCAGCAGTCCAACCTGGACTTTCTCCCAAAAACAGAAACTTTTCTGGCCTCCCTGGCCTATCCACTTCCAGTTTGCCCTCCTCATGCCAGACCCCTAACTAACCAATCTGGCCTCTTTGTCCCTACTGGACACTCTTGTGCTGACAGCCCTCTTGGGTATGACCTTTACTGACCTTGTGGACCTTTCTCCACAGCATCGGACGCATATTACGATTCAGCCCAATACCTCCTTGAAGATTTAAGCTCTACAACCAGTTTTGAGATGCTGGGTAGAGATCTTCCACAACGACCGGCTGTCGCCAGGATTCGCGTTGTTCGAAGAATGGGACATCTCCGACGGACGCATATTACGATTCAGCCTAATACCTCCTTGAAGATTTATGCTCTACAACCAGTTTTGAGATGCTGGGTAGAGATCTTCCACAACGACCGGCTGTCGCCAGGATTCGCGTTGTTCGAAGTATGGGACATCTCGATATCGATATGCTTAGGCCAGTCGGAGCCAATCCTAGCTTCTTCATTACTAGATAAGGTCTACACATTGCCCCGCGTCATACCCAATGTCCTTAGCACTCGATGCTCCTCCTGGCATCTTGATGAAGTGCGCGAATACCTCTAACACCTACATTCGCACACCATCCACACACTGGAATGAGGAATCATTGTACTGGACCATTCCGGAACAGAAATATAAATCTCCCTAAGTTACCTTTCCATCAGGATTTAAGACAGTCCAATACAGTGACCTCATTCCCACTACGGGGTACAACTACCCTTCCAACCTGGACAATAGGGATATCCGGTCACTATTTTAACTAGAGACAGCATACACCCATTGGCCCAGTCGCTCCTTTTTGGGGGAATCTTACCCCTCAGCCTTGGATTCGGCTACCATCCAATTCTACTATCAGTTGCCCGGGAATGGTACGGGGGTGAGTTCTACGATCTCACATACCACTTTCTCTATTCGGTTAGTTATTTGCTAATATTTTGCGTAGACTATTAATCTTTCGAAGACTAGATAAGCTTGAACATTTACTGATTTGCCGACATAAACAAAACTATACTCATATAGTTTGAACATTCAAAATTCAGGGACTGGTTGCCCACTGTATAGGCGTGTAAAGGTTTACTAATATCTCAATATTATTCGACATCCCATCATTCCATTCCACTTTATCTCTAGTAGGTGAACACAATGCCAATCCATTGATTGCAATACACAAAAACAAAAGTCCGTTCAAATACCTTGGACCTCACCTACTGACACTAACCTTCCCAACATTGAATCACGAATTACGGCTTTATTTTAGATTCTAATGGGATAAAAGCGAAAAAAAATAATAGCGGCACTCGCCATCTTAATCTCATCAGCCTGTCAGGTCATTGACCTCATACAATGTCATGGCGCGCTGAGCCGCCAAACCTGAATCTACTTGAATCCTGTATTTCAATTTAAAGGGATCCCACGTGACTTCATCAATTATCTAGGCAGGGGAGAGCTTCGTGCGTTATAACGGCCCTAACCTCTGCTTCGCGCTGCTGCGGCAGATTCCGGAACTCCCCCTAGATGGATAGCGTTACACAAATTTTTTCCCTCTGGGCCAACTTGCGGATACTATGCGAGGAAGAGATCAAGCCTGGACTATCGTCAGGGTGCTTGCTCTTCCTGGTCATCGACCTTCCAAATCGGTGGGGTGTTCCATAGAGTATCCCTTCCATCCCAGGGATTATCCACTCTAAATATGTACACCGGGATAACAATTCCATATCCCTCACTAAACACAGTGTACTCACAAATCCATGCACATACACGTCTCTCGTGTCTGCTGTGCCCATATCTCCCTTAATACCTCAGCCGAACGCTCGCTCGTCCCCACCCTGAACATGGGTTTTGAATTGAAAATAATGGGTACAGTCCGTTTAAATTAAAATCAGTTCCAGTTCAAAAGCAGTAATAAAACATGAACATATGAACATAAAATTTCAAAATCTACTATAAATGACAACTTTTTGCTATATCAGTTTTTCCTAACATGCCCTGTTCGTTGGATATGCTTTACTTCGTTTCTACCCAGGACCAACATAATTCGTATCAACTGGATACCATACGTGAATTTTTTTAACACAAAACTCGTACTCCAGTCCTGGCTGTAACTATACTAGCTAAAAAAAATTACATGAACAAACTGCAATAATACAATTATTCTCCTGGTCCTAGAACAGCTGGTTCCGATGTTTTCGCCTGAATCGTTAGTTCAGTTCAATATACAACAGAAAAAAATAATTCCTGTGAAGCGAGAACATCACGAAGCAAAACTAAAGCACCTATCTTTGACTTCAACTCGGAATTGTTATTTATTTCACAATTGCAGAGTATAGATTATACAATTCAGATTTACTACGATCTATATGCTGATGCGAAAATTCCTTTCGTGCGTAAATACTTAAGATGTATGCAACTGATTCCGCGTAGGTAACGCGACTCAATTTAATTGAGTTCAATAACGCCAGTTGATTGTCCTATATCACCTTTCAACTTAGTTCAATTACCCGGTAATCATTTTCTCACGCTTGAATAATACAACTTATTTCATAACCTCTTTTTCTATGAAACGGCGTGAATTCTTTTTTGTAGAATTTGATGTGTGGATCCACAAATTTCTGGATTTTTTACTTCAATTTACAATCCCTTAGCTGCCATCATATGTAACATTCCGCCGAGCGTTAGTGTTTTTTGTAATAAAAAACCTGAACTTAAATTAAATTAGATTTAATATTCCCAGATAAGTGAATAGGTTCGGAATCCTATCTCACTGCTTGTAACAGTCGGCTGGGTATTATTTCAGGTAGCGTTAATACCTCATCGACGTGTTATATAAATTAAGATTAGTTTGTTGGAACCTGCTCGGGTATCGAAGAACTTAGTTCATCCGTGTACCCTTGAGGTTCTTTTAAAGCTGCCACCACTAGCCGTATATTTCAGCCCACATAGAAGCTGTTTTTGACTATGAGGCCGCGATCCCTTCCAAGGGACCGGCTCGTACATTTACCTATACTTATATCTTTATATCTATTCAAGCGTAAATTCTGAAGGTCGTATTCGCTGAGAGGTGATTAGGGATTTCCAGTTAAAGTCGTAAATCAAATTAAATAATAAATGTATATTGAATAGAACAAAATTAACATTAAAAAAAAATACATTAACCAACGACAAACGATTATAAAATTAATCCAAAATTTGGTTATAGGAATGATAGCATAGATTTCAAAACATCTAATTCAGGTTCACCCCAAAATGGGCACCTGTGAAACCGTTATCAATGTCGCTAGCTCTACCCCTTTTCCAGCGAGCGAGTTTCTGCTCAGGTTCTCTTGAGAGAGATTGAATCAATGTAAGCTAATAAGCGCACACGGAACCGTGATCGCTTTCGCGCTCGATCATGCCGATAAATGATAAATAATGTTCAATAATTGAAGGATTCCTCCCTCTATAGCAAGCCGGGGTAAACCTAACGACAAGATACTCTATTATATCACGTAAGTTATCTCCGATAAGCGGAATTTGTATAGAACACTCAAAATAGCCTGAATCGCAGAAAAAAATTATATTAACAAATAAAAAATTGGCGGGAGGAACATGATCTGAATGGTAAATAACCACATTATATTATATTGCCGATTTCGAGGTTGAAGTCAATAACAGTTGTTCTTTGGCAATCAAAATGCACTTACCCTGTTGGTCTAATAACCCAATTCCCTCTCGAACCCCCTTGTAGTGATAAGGCACAAATAATTTAGACACTCGATTTTTACGTCGAATTAAATGGTATAAATGGTATGATGTGGAATTGGCAAAAAAAATTATTTCAAATAAGCGAACAAACACTTTAAGAGTGACGCGGAAGACGCGAACAAGTCCAGCGCTGCCTTAGCCCCCCAGGGATGTATAACCCTTGTTGCATTGTTAATTTAATATCTATGAATTTCTTGAACTTGATTTGTATATTCTGGACAAACATTATATTAATTGATTTGATTTAATGCAACAATGAGCATCCCTGTGGACATAAAGCAAGCTGGCCTTACCGACAATTACCTGGTGGAGAACTGACTGAGAAGGTGGTTGAGAAAACTGCCTTTTTTCCTCAAAGTAATTAGTTTTTATGAAATCATTGAAGCGGAGGGCCACCCCACGCTCAATCTTAGAAAATATGTTCAATTACGAATTCCGGGATCAAAACACGCCCATGAAATATAACAACAGCCAATAGGAATCTAACTAAGCGAAAGAATTGCTCTGTTTAACTCCACGTAAACTTTTCCTGACTCAGGGAAAAAAGTACCATTGACCTTGTGCCGTGCTTACGTTTATGAAACATGGTTCATGGCTGACCGGCCAATGATACAGGAAAGAGGACTCAGATTACCGTCGCTAGGTCTGTCGTGGTATATCGTGTTCAAGATATAATAATTTATAAAATTTTCAATTTGAATTCAAATCAATATTATTCAAAGGCCCCAAAACCAAAAGTAATAATCCGTCGGATTATTACAATATATCTAGCATCGAGATCAAAGAATCTATGAATAGCAGTATGATTTTTCCTGGCTTATCGTCAAGTAATTTCTTGGGAAAATCACTTAATATTCGGAGTTATAGGTCAAATTTTGATTAATTCAATGTGTACTTGAATTATTTACAGAATAAACCATTTATTCTATTCCAAATTTGGATTAAAGAGTATGAAACACATTTGTACAATATACCCGGATATACAGGAAATTTTGCATGCAGAAATATCAATAAATGTGGACGGGCTGCCGTCTGTATATCGGACAAAATATATATTCTGAGTTCCGAACGATTCCAATGAGAACCTCAGATTTTGTCGTAGCTTAATATTCATATGGCCAAATCAGTTTAACTATAATAGCAATATAACTTCAGTACGAAAACTAAATGATAACAAAATTCTAACTAAATGGTACACCAAACCTACTTGGTCAGGAAGATATATCAATTTCAATTCTGATATGCCTAAAAAATATAAATAAGAAGAATGTTATTATTATAAATCTGATAGATAGGGCTATCAAACTAAGTTCTCCGGAACTGAGAACTACATCAATTGAAAAACAAAGGAAACTGATGAAGAATGGTTATTCCATTAATTTAGTCAATTCTAAAACTAAAGACAAATACCAGTAATGGGAGATCAAAAAACAAACATTACACATTAGTAACATATATTAATGTTCCCTCTGAAAAATCAAGCAATATAATGAAACCTCAAGATCTACATATATCATAAAAGTTATTTAAATCAGAAAAGTCTTTCCACCACATTAAAAAGCGACGGATCTTCCAAAAAGATAACCCATTATGTATTTGCCATCCCTTATAAAGATTGTGGAAAAGTATACATCGGTCAATCTTCTCAATACCTTGATAAAAGATTGAATGGGCATAAATATACGAGAAATTCATGCACTGCATTTAGTAAACATATAAAAGGCACAAACCATCCATTGACTACAATACAAACATTTTGAATGTTGAACAAAATTATGATAAACATTTAACATTAGAAAGTATTCAAATTAAAAAAAACAATTGTGTTGATAATAAAACTGATTCTAATCTTTCGAAACTTTATAATAATCTGATTTAAAGTTAACCTAATTCGAATATTCTGAATTACCACTTTCTGCAGTCTATTTAATTCAACCTAAAAATATAATTGTTATCTAACATTATTAGATTTATGACAGTGACAGTTTTAAAATAAAAATTCCATAGATCTATTTTAAGTTTGATTAGTTATTATAGTAATAGAAATGAATTGTAATTCATAGAATGAGTAATTCATGAAATAATCATAGTTATATTTGGGTTTTTAAATCATAGAATAGTATCTTAGGTATTTAATTAGCTAGATTAATCCATTTCAAATAAATCAATTTGCAACTAGCCAAACATTACTTTTTTACTCACAACCGATTCAATATTTTCAGCAGTTTTAATTGCATTTCAAAAAACAAGCATTTCATTAATCAAAGTCATGTATTCTTTTCTAAATTACATGGAAATACTAACTAACAACAATGTTTGATAGAGATATAAATAAAATATCGAAACGGCAAAAAGAACAAATCTTATTTCATTTTTCGTAGTATTAAAGAACCAAAATACCAAGAAAACGTAAGATAAAATAAAAATTCTCTTTTTTAACGTTTCGATAATAGCTTATTATCTTTATCAAAATTGTTTTGTTGATTAGTGTTTCCATGTAATTTTGAAAAGAATGTATGATTTCGATTAATAAAATGCGTCTGCAGCCGACTTGTGTTTGAAAATCCAACTAAAATTGCAAAAAACATTGGATCGGTTGTGTGGCTAATTATCAATTTTAAATGGAATGAATTCTGAAGACATTATTTTAATGAATGGAGTAAACATTATGAGTGATCTTTTTGGAATGTTTTTTTTAGTTTAGTAAACAGACTTTTCTGGTTTAAATAACTTTCATGACATATATGTAGGTCATAAGGTTTTACTATATTATACTATTTTTTAGAAAGACCATTAATATATGGTCATATGTAATGTTTATATTTTGATTTTTCTTTATTGGTATTGATTTTACCCGATGAGTTATAAAATTTATGAATTTTGTCCTTAGTTATGGTATTGACTGAATCAATGGGATAACCATTCTTTATTAAAATTTCATTTTCTTTTGTAATAGATATATTTCTCAGTTCAGGAGAACTTAGTTGAATAGCTCTATCTATCAGTGGCAATTATTCGTAAAATAAATGATAAAGAAGAGAAAATAGATGTCAGAATAATAATGTCAATATAAGTTATGCAGAAAAGCATTTAATTGTAAATTCAGCACTTTCAATCTCGGCTTGGATATCTTATCCATTGAGAATGTCCAAGTTTATACCTGCGCAGACTTTACATGGTGTTAGTATTCTCCACTCCCGCGTATTCAGGCTATTGTAGTTCCTCACCTTCTCGGATGTCATCCGTGCTCTTGCATCATCCGGTTTGTATAACACACACACTTAGTAAATAAGTTCCAGCGTCATCGAGTATAACTGAAGAGAAATTTTTCAAACGATGCAGAAATGAGAATCCTTATTGCGTGACCTATGTGTACCATTATAGAGACGAATAAAAATCCAAGTTTTGGCTTTGTTTTTTGAATTTTCAAAGAATATGTGAATTATCTTGATCTAAAAAATCAATTTCTGGTCGTTGGAGTCTGAGTTAATTCCGAATGTATTACCGTAATTTTGAAATTGTAGAAATTCCTCTAATAAACTATTGTTTGCTATCTTCCTTCATCTACTATACTTTTCCAATATGAAGTTGAATCTTGGCTCATGTTCCCACTTGTTAATTCGATGTAATTGAGGAACCAAATGTTTCGAGTAACTAGTCAACACCTAACTAGGATATATAGCACATTGGAAAAGTAATTGGGTTGAAGAGAGATAGGAAACAATTGTCTATCAGAAGGAATTCCGACAATACCTATATAAAGGTAAAACATTCAGAATTATTTTGTGGACTTCATCCAGCAAAATTGGAATTCTTAGATTTTATCGTTAGTGACCAAGTAAATTCTCTGCGACTTAAAATGATAGTGAAATATGAGGAGGTTACATTTTGATACAAATGAACACTACACTGAATGATACACTATAGTAAAACCCCAGATAAACTTTTGTCATGAACAAGAAAACACGACATTTCATGTTTCGCCACACGCACACAATGATTTTCCTTTTATTTTGATAATTAAAGTTTATTTTCGAATTTTTCTGGAGTGATTATTTCATAACTACCTTACCATAGATAAATTACTACGATCGTTATAACTGATGTATGTAAATCATTCAGGCACCAGGCATAAATGTGAAATTAATTATCAATTACTATTTAAAGAGGGGTTCATGATATTCGGGAATATGAATAATTTCAATATTAGGATATTAATGTTAACGTGAGTGTGTTTATAACTTGTGACCACTGAGACGTAACCTTATGTTGATTTGATGACCTGATTTTAATTTAAACATGATAGTAATCGGCTTATATTTTCTGTTTAAACTACAATAATATCTAACATAGCATTAAATTTCAGATAATGAGAAAATGTCGTTGCTAACTACTATTTTATTACAGGTGTCAAAAGAAGCTTACGAAGGATCTAATATTTGCGTCAATCGGATAAAGGAGCTATTAGACTTAGCCAGTTCCAAAAAGTGATGAAAACTAGGTGCAGCCCAATGATAAAATTATGTATTTATATTATCATCTTAGTTGAAACAACCTACAAGTAAAACTAATTTAAAATAACTTCAAATTAAATGTATGTTGTTCGGACCTTTACCATTAAATTAGGCGTTTCAAGGGAGATAATAAAGTCCGTGAAACACGTCCAAAAGTATTTTTATACACTGTTGAGATTGAAAACTATCTTTCCACTCAAATTTTTTTTATTTGCAATAAGCAAAATGCTTAGCATTACTTTTTCAGTCAAATATTTATAGATCTGTCACTGATAACTGTGTTGTCAGAATTGCTTTGAGCCCATTAATTAAATTGCTAAAATTATTCCAAAACGATAAATGGAATCAATTTTTCGAGATTATTCTCGTATGCTCCAATAATAGGGAAGTAAGAAATCGTTTTTTATAACGAATTTCTTGGGTGTGAGGACCCTCACAGTGTAGGCGAGGGTACCTGGAGTCGTCTTGTACCTCGAGCCATTAACTGTTGGTATTTCTCATGAGAATGGTTGCACACCGTAAACTGTAGTCTGAAAGTTCAACTTTGACATCTAGTCGGTTGTGAATAAATGAACGTCATACGTGTTTTTGTTGAAAATTTCGATTTGCGACTTCAAAGTAAGTAATTTATTTTTTACAATTGGCTTTTTTATAGTGTGAAATTTTGTTTTTAGACTAGATGATTTTATGAATTTCTCAATATACTGTCTTCTAGCTTGAGCCTGTAGGGAATTTGTATCTCGAGCCATAGCTCAATGTGCAAACCTAAATAATAAAAGCAATTAATTTTTGTGTTCGCAGATGTTCAGAAATATAACGGGGTAAAGAGACTATTTACGGTTTTTTTGTGAAATGAATGTCGAAACGTATTTCAGTTTCCTTTTTTCTTCATCGCTCAAGGTACATAACAAGGTGGCTCAATGTACATTATAAGGTGGCTCAAGACACAATACCATGTTGTACCTCGGGTCATTTCACATTTAACAGAATAAATGTCAGTTTATTGAAAAAATTAACGACAAATAATGTTATCACATAACCGAACAGGTCTAAAAGTTGATAGGCTTTTGTTCTTTTACTAGACATCGCAAGCATTTCAAAAAACCTGGCATCAAGGTACATCACCCTCCCCTACTCTGAAATTGAATATGCTGATTCCTGGAATTAACATTATTGTAGATATAAGACATAAATAATCTGTTGAATCTGTGACTATAATGTATAATATGTAGTATAAAGATTAATAATTAGTATTAAATAGGCAGTTCATAAAACCATGACTTTCATGTACTGTTCCAGTAAAAAAATATATAATCCATTTAACTATTTCAAATATCTACTAACGAACAAAAATGATCAAATACATATTCTCAATAGTTAGTGTACTACTGAACGCTCACGTTAGAAGTAAGGCATTTCTTACAATAGTAAGTAAGTGTCATATTTGACAATAGTATCGATAATTCATTCCAATATTAGGAACATATAAATAACTCCATCTGAGAAAATTGTATTTTACTCTGGTGCATATTCTTTCATCATAAAATTGCTTTCAAATGTCCAGTTTTTGTTCCTTATATGAAGTAGATTTTCAGGTGTCCACGGGTGTTAGATGTTACACTGGATTTTCTGATTTTCATCAGCATGGAAGTTTTTTTCCATGTCGACGTTTGGTCAGAATGACAGATCTACCATCTTTAGGTCTTGGTTGATCGCTAATCAGTGAATTTGGGGTAACAAGATGCCATATCAACGTATTGTTAATCAAGACTTCAAGAGATGCAATTCTGCTGAAACGTTGTCAAGACTATCATGGCCTCACCAGGGATCAAACTTCTACAAGGAAGAAAATCAGGGAATTCAGTGTAATATGGACATGTGAAAATCAACATGCATATAGGGAGCAAATTTAAAAGCAATTTTATAATGATTAAGAATATGGAGTAGTTAAACTTACATTATATTGTCTATACTCAGTGAAAAGAGATCAGATTCAAAGTATTTTTATTATCATTCGCAAAATCTGCATCACAAAAACCTTCCAATATATAATATTCCTGTTTGCTGAAAATAAGACTAAGATCTTTCGAAAATTTAAGGTACCTTAAAACCCTTTTCAAATGTGACCAATGTAGATCTGATGCCTTCAATTGGAAACGACTGAGGAAATTGACGGCGTATCATAGATCAGGTCTCGAATTCACCATTAAATACATTAAACATCCTACAACTTCTTTATAAGGATATTTTGTTAATAGTCTTATTTCATTTTCAAATTTCAAATTGACCTCTATTGGAGTTTTTACAGCATTACAATTCATCATATTGAATTTTTGGAGAAGTTTGGAAATGTAATGACTTTGATTCAATTTAATTAATTGATTATCTCTATCATGAATGATTTTAATTCCCAGAAAAATATCAATGTTTTCCAAACACTTTATTTTGAACTCTGTTGAGAATATTTTTTATTTTATTCATTTCCTCAGTAGAGTTGCCCACTAGAAGAATATCGTCTACAAAAACTAAAAGATATAAAATGATATTTCCAAAAATCTTGATATAAAGACAATTATCTGATCCACTCCTGCAAAAATTCTCTCTCATCATCACAGAGTCAAAACGTTTATACCAACAACGTGGTGATTGTTTTAATCCATACAAAGATTTATTCAATTTACATACCATGCCAGAATCATCTGTGAAACCAGGAGGTTGACTCATATAGATATCTTCATCTAAATTCCCATGAAGAAATGCAGTTTTTACATCCATTTGAAAGATAGAAAAATTCTTCTGAACGGCCAAAACCAAAAAGATTCTAATTGTTATTATATTTGCTACAGGAGCATAGGTCTCACAATAATCATAACCATATTGCTGACTATAACCTTTTGCAGCTAACCTTGCTTTGTGCTTAGTTTCATTTTTATCAGAATCAATATTCTTAATTGTGAAAATCCATCTACAATCAACTATCTTCCTCCCTTCTGGTTTTTGAACAAGTGTCCAAGTTTCATTTTCGTAGAGTGATTCTAATTCTTCATTCATCGCAGACTCCCACTGTTTCCGACTTTTCACTTCATCATCAATGGTACATTATTATCAAATTCTTCAGCTGAAAGTGCAATTATTACTGAATCTCTAGAAAATGGAAGATCATTTTCACACGATGGAACAAAATGTGAGTTCATTTCAAAATCTTTATGCCCCAAAGGAGATTTTCTAATTCGGGATATGTGTTCTGATGATCCATAATGATTGTAGTCTTCTTCAAAGTCCCTATCACCTTGATTTACTAAAGATTTTCTGCAAACATTTTCATCGCTCTGAATGTCACACATAGTCATTTATTCGGATTCAGTTCTGTCTGCATTAGTCACCGGATGAAACTCATTTTCTTTATTTTCAACAACAACCAGAGGATATGTTTCAACATTTTTCAGGCACTCCATTGATTCATCAAATATCACATATCTTCCAATCTTCACACATTCATTCGCACAATCCCACAATCTGTATCCGTTTGGAGCATAACCAATCATAATACATTTCAAACTCTTCTTATCAAATTTGCTATTTCGAAATTGTTTAGGTTGGTGAAGATATGCTTTACAACCAAATATACGTAAATTTGATAGATTTGGTTTCTTACCATTCCATATTTCAAATGGTGTTTGAGATTTTATAGCTGTTGTGGGAGATCTATTCAACAAATATGCTGATGTTCTGACTGCTTCACCCCAAAAATTTTTATTCATATTTGCACCAATTATCATAGAACGTGCCTTTTCAACTAAAGACCTATTCAGTCTTTCAGCATGACCATTTTGTTCTGGAGAATATGGTACAATATAATCAATAATGATTCCATTCGAATCACAATCTCTAAACTCTTTAGAAACATATTCTCCACCATTATCACATCTCAATTTCAAAATTGATTTTCCTAAATATGCTGTTGTCATATTTTTGAATGATTTAAAATATCCAAATACCTCAGATTTGGAAGACAATAAATATGTCATGCAGAAATGAGAAAAATCATCAAGAAATGTCAAAAAATATCGTTTATTATCCCATGTAGATGGTGTTATTGGACCACATACATCTGTATGAACAATTTCTAGAGGTCTTGTTGCTCTTGTTCTATGTCCTTCATATGACAATTTATGTTGTTCAGCATTCACACAACTCTCACAGAATTTTCTTTCGGTGAAACCATTCAGTTTGAAACCTTCTACCATGTTTTCCAATTTTCTGACATACTGTTCATTCAAATGACCAAGCCGTTGATGCCATATATTATAACTATTATTTTCAGCAATATAAACTTCATTCAAATCTATATCAACATCAAAGATTACTTCACACTGTACTATTATTGACTTTGCTTTACTGTATTTTCTATCAAATACCTTCTTATCATCTTCTTGTTCTGGCCGAAGTTCGGTAAGACATTTCAAAACATCATGTTCCTCTAGAATTGTTTCTACTCGAAACTTCCATGTACTAAAGTCCAAGCCTCGGAAAGGATTAATACCATACTTGTCTAAATTTTTCTCTGGGCCCATAACCTGTTAATACTCAGTGAGAAGAGATCAGATTCAAAGTATTTTTAATGTCAATTCTGACAGACAGTCAATCTATTAATTAATTACAAAAGAAGTCATAAACATGGATTACATGATCAAACTAAATATATCAACATATATCACATTATAATAATCTGATTGAAACATAACCAAATTTTTATATTTGAAGTATCACTTTTTTTTTCAACTCAATTTAAACTCAAAAGAATCATGCCAATATTGTATTATCTATCTGATAAAGCTTACTAATCAAATTCTACAGAATTATTGCAGAATAAGGTATCCTGTGAAATTTTCTTAGCTATTCAGGCATATGAATGTCGTAGAATAGTAACTTGATTCATAGAAAACATGGAAATTCAAAACACGGATATGCTATAACACAATAGATGAGAAACAATCACTCTTATTTACTTAAAATATTGTTAAAGTACTGAAGACCTTTCAGTTACCAAGTAGTAAGATAAATTAAAAATCAAAATGTACATGTCTAAATGCTATTTGGAATTAAAAGAGTAAACAAGGATTACCCCTAGCTGGAGATGAATCTGAATTAGTTCAATCGCTTTTTCACTTATACATTTCCAACCCTTTCTAAAAGATGAACTTTCTTGGGAAATGGTGTGATATGTATTTAAAGTATGGTAAATGGTAACATTTTTTCTAAATGACTTCATGAATCAATTTAAAAAAATTATCAAAATCGGTTCATTCGATTTTTTTTCACTTTAGCCTTTTTTCTTTAATGTGAATATTTTTAGAGGTTCCCGTCCCATCTCAGTCTAAATCATTTCATTTATATACCTTGTGGATTTGTTTATTTTCAGATTTTAAAAATTTTAGAATTGAAAAATATTTACCAACACAGTTAGTAGGTCTACGCGCAACATTTATGTCATACTTTTTCTGATATACAGTGATTTGTAAAATATATTAATTACTTCTTGAGCTAAATTTAATTTATAAGCTTGGAATATCAGAAATCATTCTTCAACGAAATAATGTCAACATGAATTATCTATGAAACATTGGGGTTTTCAAGTGTAGAGGTATTTGCTAGCATATTGGATGTATTGTCAAGAATTATAGTTCAAGAACGACTTGGAGTGGTATTTGATTCTCGTTCTGTTACCTAAACAGAGCTATCTACTTACCCAGATTGATTCTCTTTAGTAACGTACCACTCGATTGTTATCCGAGAAGATGGATTGAAGTACATTCTAATATCATAGTAGTGTACCAAAGTTGTTTGTATGTGCTCATGGAAGCCCAATCTACAATAATCATATTTCGTTGTCATATTGCTAGAGTTCGTCGGGTCGCGAGGATCAGCAATAGTAAAAGTAGAAATTTATGTAAGTGTCTTATAATTTTGATATTTCTGAAGATATATCTACCACGTTCATGATCAAAGTTCCCACCATATACAATTCCGGTATTTACCCTCTATAGACTTCACGTACTTTGGTAGAATCGTACCCAAGCTAGGTATCTTTGATCATTCAGCAAATAAGTTTCCCCAAGAGGGTACTGTACCATATTTGTGAAGATTTAAGGGCTAATAGATAACTGCTAGCCTAGAATGTTAGTGTTTTTCCATATATTGCTATATCTATAACTGGATAACTGGGGAAAATATCATTCGTATTTTTGTCAAGATCTTTTACTAAGAAAGGCTTAAAGAATAACAATTGTAATCACAATGTTTGTCTTTTTCCGTTAATGTGGATTCATTAGAAGTTTGGTATACCAAATTCATAAGCAAGATTGAATAAAATCCTGACAAATTTTCTTCTTTTAAAGTCAAAAATAATTTGATTTTCAAGTTCATTCCTTCGATAAGTCCCATAAATTCAAATGTAAGAGGATGGAAATAACTAGTGTCAAAAAACTGTAATGAACGAGTTTTAAAAGAGGCTCATGATGATCCTTTATCATCATTTTGGTTTTTTGAAAACATATAATAAAGTTATACAAAAGTTATTATTGGCCAAAATGCGTCCTGTCACCTTGAAGTATGTAAAAACTTGGTAAAGAGCAGGAAGTTCCAAACACAGGTTCTTATGGATTAATGGGTAAGGAGATACATGTCAATTTCCCTTGGCAAATAGTAGCAGCAGATATAATAGGTCCATCACCTAGATCTAAATAAGGTTCAGTAGTATCTGACTGGTTAACTATATATGTTTTATTACATCCAATGCGCGATGCTTCTGCAGAAAACGGGTCAAAATTTATGGAGGAAAATGTTTCCTTAGTTTTCGGTGTACCTCAGTATATATTAGACAATGGCGTTTAATTTGCCTGAAAAAGTCTCCAATAAATTAGCTCAAGAGTATAAAATTCAAACGATTTGGTGTAATGCTAGATATGCACAAGTTAACTTTGTGGAAAGATTAAATAGGACAATCATGACGGCTATACGAAGTTATATGAATGAGAGTCATAGGGATTGGGATAATCATGTATATAGAATAGCTCAGGCTATGAGAACGGCAGTAAATCAGACAACTGGATATGCTCCAAGCCTTTTGAATTTTGGTGGACACACTTTTCTAACTGGTGAGTATTATGAAAAAGTGATAGATACAAAAAACTTGTGAAGTTAAGTCCTGTGAGTAGAAGTCATATGTAGATGATTCAAGTAAACAGCCAGATATTTATAAAGACGTTTAAAAAAAACTTGATATCGTTCATAACAAAAATTGTAAGACTTACAATTTGCGGAAGAAAGATGTTTGTTTGAAGTTGGTGACAAGGTTTGGAAGAGAGCAAAGTCTTCGTCCGATGCCGTGAATTATTACTCAGCCAAACTTGCACCAAAATATGAACTTGCATTGTTATAAGAAAGCTTTGAAAGGTTGTTTATGAGTTGGAAAATAGTAAAGCTAAAAATGTTGGTATTTGTACGAAAAGGATTTGAAGGTTTGTTTTGCGTCAAATTCAGACATTGCACTAAATTAGTCAAATGTGTTTCAGTAAAGTAGTGAAAATAAATAAATTGTGTTAAAAAATTGATATTATAAGATTTTGTTTTGATTGGACTAGTTATCAAATTGTCAGAACCGAGTAAATGACTTGATTACATCTAGATTTGTCCAGATTTATATAAGTTTGTCCAATATTGGATTCATAATATGTTATGTAGTGTAATGTTTGCTTTATGGTTGACACGTTGTTTCTATATTGAAAATTACAACATTGTTTAACGAAGCTTGAATTTTGAAATATCGTTTATTTTAGATCAGGCAATAAATACGGATATTACATGAAAACTCAGTTTGAACAGTTCATTATTTCCATAGATATGCGTGAACTCCGAATGTGTATTCCGTGATTGTTACTTTTCTAAATCTCCGTAATTTTGAATAAGTGTACGTAACATTTGTTTATTGCGCCGAGAGAAACTAGTGGAGCATCATGAGCGCGAATTTTAGATCTAAAAAGTAGCATCACTTATAAGCATTGTTCGGAACATAAGTAGGAAAACCCTCGGCACAAAATAAGGAATTGGTGGTGCGGACTTGACCAGAACCTCGAAAACATATAAAAGCAGTGACAGACAAAAGATCGTCCTCTTTTGTGATTTTGATTAGCAATCAGTACTGTTAAAGTGTGACTCTCTTTTGTGATTTTGATTAGCAATCAGTACCGTTAAAGTGTGACTCTTTTGTGATTTTGATTATCAATCAGTACCGTTAAAGTGTGATTATCATCTTACAATCAAAGTGAATTAATTATTGTCAGAGTTCAAGTCAGATTTAAAATTTGAATTAACATCAGTGTTCCGTTTCGTGAATTTTTTTACATAAGGTAAATGATAGCTTAATAATTTATATTTTAGGGCATTACGATATATTGATTTCCGTAGTTTGTGATTGGTAACCGTGTTTGTATGATATCTGAGATCCGTTGCTTTCAGTAATTTAAATTGTTATATTTGAGTTTATCCCGTCATAGGTCGGACCGCGTACGATTTGAATCCGCATGTGAGTCGTAATATTTAAGTAATTGTATGATGTGTACAGAGTGTGTATGTTTGAACGACAGGGGCGTCTTTGTCATATTTGTGCACGCTGTGCCGATACCGGATGTATAAGTATATCATAGACGACCAAACCGTCAACGGCTTGTGCACGCTGTGCCGATACCGGAAGTATAAGCTGGGGTGGTTGTGTGATTGAGAATCGTAATAACTCCTTATTCGTATGAGGAGCCGTGGATGTAGGGGTTATTGCAAATACGATAGTTAGGGTTTGTGCACGCTGTGCCGATACCGGAAGTATGAGCCCTAATTGTCTAAAATTCTGAATCTGCAAACTCTATGAAATCTAACACTGTCATACAATTACCGAGCACTCCGTGGATAGCTAGTACAGGGGTGGGTGATGTGACAGAATAAACTCAATCAGAGTAATTATCCGAAAATACTGTGAAATCTGATATCGTACAATCGGAAAACTAGTGCAGGCCAATATTTTTCGATCCGACCGAATTTTAACCGTTTAATATATCGTAGTGTGTAATGAACATTTCAAGTAATAATGCTATCTGAATAATTACCGAACACCGCTTATTACGCTGGGATCTGTTTGATTTGTATTTTCCGCAAATTGATGAATGTGAATCATTCATCAACCGATTCCGTACCGTTCAATTGGAATTAAATACCGAACATATCGTAAAAATAGATATGCTGTAACAGTTTTCATATACCGCTTGAGCTTCATTACATTTTCTACCTGGGTGGATTTTTGTTAAATTTAGCGTTCAAGTGTATTCCACTAATTATTCTGAAAGTGTACTTTTTATCATCATTATATATTTTAATATTTGGAATTCCACGTTTTATTAAATTATTTCTGCTTCATCTTCAAACGAGCTAAGTTTTAACCAGGTATCAATTGTGATTGAAGCCTACAATTTTGATACTGTTTTCTGCCCAATGGGCCCTGGTTTTACTTCACTGTAGCTAACCTAGGCACAAGGCTATCTATAGATAGCATAGTGACAAGCCTTGTGGTGAAGATCATAGCAGAAGTCTTCAAAAAGGAGTAAACCTTTAGAAAAATCTGGCGTCCGAGGATTTGAAGTTTACCGCAATGAGCAGTTTACCGAAAAGTCGCAAGCTAGACGTCATAAGTATTTAGTTTAGGCATATTGATGCAAGCTTTGTGTAAGATAATGTCTCAATGGATGTGTTTAATTGTTGATTATTATAAATGTAGCAACAAAATGTTATTTTTATTAGTGTGATGCATCATAGAAGTTTTAATTAAGTGAAAATAGGGTTTGGGCATTTCAGAGCATTGTTATAACGACGGGATCAAACATATCTTGGACATTTTCGCGACACTTCCTTTGAAGCTATCTGGAAGACAGGGCTTACCAATTGACCGGAAGTTTGTTAATGTTAGGAATATTTGAATTTGAATTTTCTGAAAAATCGTAAAAATGTGATTCCCTTGAGGTGTCTGTCACGTGGATCTTCAACGAGATGTCATGGCGTATATCAAGGGAATTTCAAACGAGGTGTCTGTCACGGAGGATCTTCAACGAGGTGTCATGGCGTATGTCACGTGGGTCTAAACGAGATACGAAAATAGTGATATAGATATCTACTGAGTATGCAGATATGTCATTATGCATATATCTTTTTAAAAATACACACGTAGACTTTGCGAATTCGTGGATAAAGTTTATAAACTAAGAAGATTTAAACTACTCTGATTTATGCAAGACTTTGATTGTTTCCTGCTTGGATAACAGGCACCTAGATCTCTCGATTATAGATTTTGTAATTTCATTCTTATTATCATTTATTCTATTTGCCAAATCACTTGAGTCCATTTCCTGAATACACGTGGGATTAATATATCGTATATTTTTTTCTCTAACTCTTCGTCATACGAACAACGTAGCGTTATCCAAATCGGAAAGGTACGAAACATTAGAGAGTGGGCTAGAACAAACCACTCCATATTTATAATTCCACGAGCCTTGTTTCCAATACCTTCGATTATAGAGATAACGTGAGACTTGTTAAAAAATTCCTTAATCGTAATAAAGAGTCTTATTAATACGAAATCCACCCACGTGGTTCTAGGAATCTCTGAACTTTAACTCATGACTAACTTCAAACTCAATTCATTTTTCTCTAACTTTGTTTAAATTCATTTTCTTAAAATTGTAGTAAATTCTTAATAATTGTCACATATTAAATTAATTTGTAATTGTAATCATAATTTATCTAACTTAACTCGACTATTCACAGTCTCAATACTGAGCCATTGCACGTATTAAATTTTACTTCTTTTGTGGACATCCTACTCGTGTATTTTCTTTCTTTTTCGATAGGAGACCTCGCGGAACCATCATCAGGACCACAGGAGGATTACAGAGTAATTTTAATATCTCTGTTGCAACTTTCATTACCATGATGAATTAGATGCTGGTCGTAATTGCTGAGTCAAAGTAGTTTGATTACCTTCATTTACAATTGTTTCAGTTTTATATCGGTGCCCCGAAAGGGCATGCGAGTTTGTATACTTATTTTTTCCTATTGTTCATTAATAATTGAATATATGTTATTGTTTTTATATGCTTTCTTTCTTTTCCTTTTTACTCACTACCAATTCAATGATGCTTATCTCTTTATTTATAACAGCCTGAAATTCTTCTCTTTTAACTCGTGGTGGCGCCCAGGGTTTGTTGTTTGAAAAGTAATAGGGCGAGTATCATCATTGTTAACGTAAAGGGCCGAACAACCACGAATTTGAGCTAGTTTTGGAAATATTAGTAACTTGGGTAAATTCATCTTTTCGATTGATAGAGAATCGAGGGAAGGTGGAAATTGTGTAGCTTACAATTGTTTTATTTTATTTGGCACCCAACAATTATTTCATTACATTTGCCGACCAACTTGGTTAAAGATTTTACATTCACACTTACGGCATTTCATTACAACTGTTGTCGTTCTATTTCGATTAAAATAATCTTTTTCTTCAATCCTGTATCAACAGGAACGACTTGCTATCGATTGGGGGCAATTATACTCAGTTTTCCTTTTTCATAAATCAGCAGGAAAAATATAATCAGTTTCCTTTTAGACGGGAAATCTAGATTGATATGTGTATAATAATCTAACAAGTTCTAATAACATGCTGATATAATATCACAATCAGTAAACAGATTGAAAAATAGCATGTATATTCTCATTTTTGTTAGTAATGTTTCAAAGTTCAAACAATCAATAGCTTCTAGTAGATACAAATGGCTAGTTCTACGATCAAGAACCAAGATGGCGGCCATAGGGGTGTCGGTCCGGTGATAAGGATATGTTGTTTGTAAAGAGTATACAGGGTGCGTGCAAAAAGTGTGTCACATGAAAGAGTATACAGGGTGTGTGCAAAAAGTGTGTCACAGGGTCACGTGACAGCTGTCATGGCGGACCTTTGGTACAGATTGCGTTGTAGAGGTGTCGCCACCACGTGACAGCTGTCATGGCGGACCTTTGGTACAGATTGCGTTGTAGAGGTGTCGCCACCACATGACAGCTGTCATGGTGGGCCTAAGGTACAGATTGCGTTGTAGAGGTGTCGCCACCACGTGACAGCTGTCATGGCGGACCTATGGTACAGATTGCTTCGTAGAGGTGTCGCCACCACGTGACAGCTGTCATGGCGGACCTATGGTACAGATTGCTTCGTAGAGGTGTCGCCACCACGTGACAGCTGTCATGGTGGACCTAAGGTACAGATTGCTTCGTAGAGGTGTCGCCACCATATGGCAGCAGTCTCATGGCAGACCAAAGGTACAGACTGCTCCGTGGAGGTGTCACCACCACGTGACAGCTGTCATGGTGGGCCCAAGGTACAGACTGCTTCGTGGAGGTGTCACCACCACGTGACAGCTGTCATGGTGGACCTAAGGTACAGATTGCGTTGTAGAGGTTTCACCACCACGTGACAGCTGTCATGGTGGACCTAAGGTACAGACTGCTCCGTGGAGCTGTCACCACCACGTGACAGCTGTCATGGTGGACCTAAGGTACAGATTGCGTTGTAGAGGTGTCACCACCACGTGACAGCTTTCATGGTCGACCTAAGGTACAGACTGCTCCGTGGAGGTGTCCCCACCACGTGACAGTCTGTCATGGTGGACCTAAGGTACAGATTGCGTTGTAGAGGTGTCACCACCACGTGACAGCTGTCATGGTGGACCTAAGGTACAGATTGCGTTGTAGAGGTGTCACCACCACGTGACAGGTGTCCCACACATTTGTTTCTCCAGCGAACACGCTTCAAAAATTCCACGAATGTAGATATATATATATATAAGAGTTTCAGGTGGGGAAGGCATTATGTTAGATATATATATAAGAGTTTCAGATAGGTTAGGCATTATGTGTAAAGTTGTCTTAGACACGTGTTCAGTCACATGCTCAGACACGTGCTTCAATACTCAGACACGTGTTAAGCACGTGCTTCAACATTCAGACACGTGCTCTACTCAGACACGTGTTCAGACATGTGCTTCAACATTCATACCTATTTAACACGTATTTGATACTTGCTTTTGACAGAAGCGTAGAAGTTTTTAACCGCGTGATCGGACATACACAATATAACATCATCAACTAGTATATAAACAAATGCTTATTAACATATGATTCAGTATGATTTCGATTTACCTTCAGGCATGATGAAGATTGTTAAGCAAAAAGACTCGTTGAATATTATGAACTTAGGATCAAGCATTGAGAATGTTGAACAACCACAACGTCACAGCTCTTTGCTGCCAAATACTCTACGAACAATAATCTGTGGTCCAAGTAATTGTGGGAAAACAAATGTAATGTTATCTCTATTGTTAGATGCAAACGGCTTGAAATTTGAAAACGTGTACATCTATTCGAAGTCTTTACACCAACCAAAATACCAGTTACTGGAGGAAACATTGAAGAAAATTGCTGGGCTTGGATATTTTCCATACACTGAAAGTGATAACGTCATAGACCCCACAGAAGCGAAACCTAATTCGGTAATAATATTCGATGATGTAATGGATGAGAAAACTGATAAAATTCGTTCTTATTTTTCAAGAGGTAGACACAACTCAATTGATAGTTTCTATCTTTGTCAGTCTTTTGCTAAATGTCCAAAACATGGATTGCGCGACAATGCCAATTGCTTGATTATTTTCAAACAGGATGAACTCAATTTGAAACATATATTTACCGATCATGTAAGTACCGACATGTCACTCGAGAAATTCAAAGAGATATGTAGCGCATGTTGGAAAGATAAATATGGATTCCTTATGATAAACAAAGACTGTGATATGAACAAAGGACGTTATCGCAAAAGTTTTGATAGCTATATATACATCTAACATGTATATATACTATCATATCACCACGTGACAGCTGTCATGGTGGGCTCAAGGTACAGACTGCTTCGTGGAGGTGTCACCACCACGTGACAGCTGTCATGGTGGACCTGAGGTACAGATTGCGTTGTAGAGGTGTCGCCACCACGTGACAGCTGTCATGGCGGACCTATGGTACAGATTGCTTCGTAGAGGTGTCGCCACCACGTGACAGCTGTCATGGCGGACCTATGGTACAGATTGCTCCGTAGAGGTGTCGCCACCACGTGACAGCTGTCATGGCGGACCTAAGGTACAGATTGCTTCGTAGAGGTGTCGCCACCATATGACAGCAGTCTCATGGCAGACCAAAGGTACAGACTGCTCCGTGGAGGTGTCACCACCACGTGACAGCTGTCATGGTGGGCCCAAGGTACAGACTGCTTCGTGGAGGTGTCACCACCACGTGACAGCTGTCATGGTGGACCTAAGGTACAGATTGCGTTGTAGAGGTTTCACCACCACGTGACAGCTGTCATGGTGGACCTAAGGTACAGACTGCTCCGTGGAGGTGTCACCACCACGTGACAGCTGTCATGGTGGAACTAAGGTACAGATTGCGTTGTAGAGGTGTGACCACCACGTGACAGCTTTCATGGTGAACCTAAGGTACAGACTGCTCCGTGGAGGTGTCCCCACCACGTGACAGTCTGTCATGGTGGACCTGAGGTACAGATTGCGTTGTAGAGGTGTCACCACCACGTGACAGCTGTCATGGTGGACCTAAGGTACAGATTGCGTTGTAGAGGTGTCACCACCACGTGACAGGTGTCCCACACATTTGTTTCTCCAGCGAACACGCTTCAAAAATTCCACGAATGTAGATATATATATATAAGAGTTTCAGGTAGGGAAGGCATTATGTTAGATATATATATAAGAGTTTTAGATAGGTTAGGCATTATGTGTAAAGTTGTCTTAGACACGTGTTCAGTCACATGCTCAGACACGTGCTTCAATACTCAGACACGTGTTAAGCACGTGCTTCAACATTCAGACACGTGCTCTACTCAGACACGTGTTCAGACATGTGCTTCAACATTCAGACCTATTTAACACGTATTTGATACTTGCTTTTGACAGAAGCGTAGAAGTCCTTAACCGCGTGATCGGACATACACAATATAACATCATCAACTAGTATATAAACAAATGCTTATTAACATATGATTCAGTATGATTTCGATTTACCTTCAGGCATGATGAAGATTGTTAAGCAAAAAGACTCGTTGAATATTATGAACTTAGGATCAAGCATTGAGAATGTTGAACAACCACAACGTCACAGCTCTTTGCTGCCAAATACTCTACGAACAATAATCTGTCGTCCAAGTAATTGTGGGAAAACAAATGTAATGTTATCTCTATTGTTAGATGCAAACGGCTTGAAATTTGAAAACGTGTACATCTATTCGAAGTCTTTACACCAACCAAAATACCAGTTACTGGAGGAAACATTGAAGAAAACTGCTGGGCTTGGATATTTTCCATACACTGAAAGTGATAACGTCATAGACCCCACAGAAGCGAAACCTAATTCGGTAATAATATTCGATGATGTAATGGATGAGAAAACTGATAAAATTCGTTCTTATTTTTCAGGAGGTAGACACAACTCAATTGATAGTTTCTATCTTTGTCAGTCTTTTGCTAAATGTCCAAAACATGGATTGCGCGACAATGCCAATTGCTTGATTATTTTCAAACAGGATGAACTCAATTTGAAACATATATTTACCGATCATGTAAGTACCGACATGTCACTCGAGAAATTCAAAGAGATATGTAGCGCATGTTGGAAAGATAAATATGGATTCTTTATGATAAACAAAGACTGTGATATGAACAAAGGACGTTATCGCAAAAGTTTTGATAGCTATATATACATCTAACATGTATATATACTATCATTTGAAATAGACAAACCGCTCAGCATGGACGTGGGTGTGAGTAACATGTTGAAAGAAAAACAACAATTGAAGAGAAAAATTTGGGAGTTAGCAAACGTTGTGAGGAAAAAATATATGGCTGTGAAATTGGGTAAAGCTGAAAATGATGAGATTCTGGATAACATGTTCAGGAATGTATCTAAACCTCTGGAGGAAATTGCGAGAAATGCTGAAATAATCAAACAAAATTCGTTGGTTAAACCTAAAAGTATTGTTTCCACAGCAACACAAATGGAAAACATACCAATCCCAAATATTGTAACTGAAGGAGAAGAATTCGTATATAACCCCAAAGATACTGAGGAGGATGTGTTTACCCCAGAACATACTATCGATCAGATTCGTGAAGAATTCAGAAAACTTAAGAACGATAATGCAGCGGCTACAGAAGAGTTTCTGCAACAATACCCCACATTAGCACGTTATTACTTGGAAGGATTCCTATTGGATGATGATGTCAAGAAATACGATGATAGAATGGGTTTGCAATATAATTCAACTTTAGACAAATGGTTCATGGGTAATCAACCTATAGAAGTTGATAGTGAGAGTAATATAATTATCAAGGGTACTCCGTTCAAGGGTACCACAGGACTGTATAATTTGATATTTTACAGAGATGTTCTACCTGATACTTACACTGTGGAAGATGGGAAAAATTACAGTCAAATGATGGAAATGACTAGTGCCCATAGACGTAATAACGATCCAGCTGATCGAATAAGAAACATTGTAAAATACAAAAATGTACTGAAACCTTTGATTAATTCCATGAAAAGACCAAGGTCCAAAACATACACTGGAAATGCAAATATGAAAAATGATATGCTTGAATATAACGAGAAACCTATCGAATATGTTTATTGGGATGACGTTAACGAAATTGTGGATAGACTGAGACTTCTTGTTGCATCCTCGCACGCTGGTAACAATAACCATCACAACGAGATAGTCTTTATAATAGAAGAATTGATAGAGGCTGGTGTAATCGAACAAAAACCGGGTGTAAGGCAAATTCATCACAGTTATAAAGATGGTTCCAATGGATAAGTTTGGCAGAGCCTCCTCTTCCATGTGGATATATGATACAAATGTATTTAATAATAATTTCAAACAAGTTCACGGACAAGGATTATTCCTAACGAGGGATGGAAGTTATGATATGGAAAATCGTAGATTGTGCAACGTAAAATCACCGAATGATGATGGAGATGTTGCAAATAAAGTATATGTTGATAAATTAACACACAAACTGAATCTGAAAACGGAAACCAGTCTTAAAGATACCTTCAATGTTAGGGTTGATAATTTGATCAAAGATATCAACAAGGATCTGGATGAACATAAATTAACGAATGAGAAGGTTATTCTCAACATTGATAAACATCTGATGAACATTCAGAATAAATATAATGGAATGGGAATCTATATGAAATCAGAGTATAAAACAATCAGTGATAGTGTTAGGGAAAGCAGAAATGAATTGAAAGAGATCAATAACACATTTAACAGTGTGAACATGCGTCTAAATGACATTACTAGTAAAGTGGAGGCGTTAGAACGACGGATGACATCTGTGGAACCTTCTAAGAAGAGACCCTCATCATCCACAACAACAACAAAGCAGCGCTCTGTGAAACGTATAACTCCAAATCCTGTGAATATACCCAAAAAATTAATTCTAAACTAGATTTCCGCATTGATAAGATGAGTAGAGAACAAGTTGTGCATGAGCTTCATAAGCCTAGTAGGAAGAATTTTAAACGTCGCAGACCAATAAAAGGGTTGGATGACTTGTGGCAAATGGATCTTGCTGAAATGGGTAATTATGCGCTCGAGAATCGAGGGTTTAAATACATTTTGGTGGTGATCGATTGCTTCTCGAAATTTCTATGGACTCGACCGTTGAAAACGAAATCTGCCGAAGAGGTTCGGAAAGCTGTCGGTTCTATATTGTTAGAAGGACATCGTAAGCCTAGGAATCTGCAAAGCGATCAGGGAAAAGAATTCTTCAATAAACACTTTAACGATCTAATGAAGAAACATAATATCAATCATTATAATACGTATAGTGTGAAAAAAGCAGCCATTGCTGAACGTGTCATTCGAACGTTAAAGGAGACGCTCTACAAACATTTCAGTCTTAGCGGGAAATACAAATGGCTTGATATACTTGAAGAAATCACAGAAAAATATAATAAACGTAAACATAGTACTATAAATATGGCTCCAATAAAAGTGACGAAACAGATTGAGAGCGAGATATTGAAGCGATCCTACTCACACATCAAGTTAGCTCTACCTCACAAATACAACGTTGGAGATGTGGTACGAATAAGTAAGGCTAAACATATTTTTGAGAAGGGATTTACGCCCAATTGGAGTACGGAATTATTTAAAATCATCAAAGTAAAAATTACCAACCCGGTCACATATCTACTAAAAGATATGACCAACGCACCAATCAGCGGTTGTTTCTACGAGGAAGAATTACAGAAAACAAAACAACCCGATGTGTATTTAGTCGAAAAATATTACGAAAGAGGAGGGGCCAACAGTATGTGAAATGGTTGGGCCTAGATAATAATCACAACAGTTGGATCGATAATTCAGATCTCGTTCAATGAACCCATCATTAAACATTTGGAGATTATTAGGAACAAACAAATAGCTGGAATATTATTGACTCGAGGGTATGGATATTATAATAGAACAAAATTCCGTGACTATGAGGGTGAATCAAGAGTGAAGATTATAATATTTGAAACATATGTTGTTAAGATTATACTCAAGTCTTTTGTATTGAGAAAATTTTGAAATTAATAAAAAATATTACTTTGAGATCTTTAGTTTTTTTCCCTCCCCTCGTTAAATAACGGTGCAATCTTGAATTCTCATCAGTCTGTATGGAAGCGTACGTAGGAGAAGGTTTTCTCAATACGCTTATAAACAAGCTACCGTTTGAACTTCATATTCCTGGTTATCAATTCTGTGGTCCCGGTACAAAATTAGAAGAACGGTTGAGAAGAGGAGATTCAGGTATCAATCCACTCGATAAAGCTTGCCGCCAACACGATATTTCATATCTGCGAAACGCTAGTTTGGAAGGACGTCACGAGGCGGATAAAATATTAGAGAACGCTGCTTGGCAACGTGTCAAATCTGAAGACACAAAATTTGGAGAGAGGATTGCCGCTTTCGGTGTGAATAAAATTATGAAGGCAAAGAGAAAATTGGGGATGGGCATGAGAAAGAAGGTTGGGTTCGGAAGTGCAATTGTCGATGGGGTGAGAAAAGTTATGAAGAAAAAGTTTGACCCCACCAATCTGAAGAGAACATCTCAATCAGCGTTGAAAGTTGCACGAAAACAATTCAAAAAAGCAGGTGGTCGGAAAAATGTTCGATTACCAAGAGTAATTCCTATTCCAAAGACTGGAGGATTTTTACCATTTTTAATACCTCTATTTGCCGGCTTATCAGCTGCTGGAGCATTGGCGGGAGGTGGTGCTGGCATCGCTAAGGCCGTCAACGACAGCAAAGCAGCTCAGAAGACCTTGGAGGAAACGGAAAGACATAATAAAACAATGGAAGCTATAGCTTTGGGGAAACAAGGATCTGGTCTATATTTGAAAAAGTATCGCAAAGGTCTTGGTCTATATTTAAATAAACATCCAAAAAACTACCAGTAAACCTACCCAGAAGACCTCTGACCAATCTCGATCTACGAAAACTAGCAAAAGCTCTGAAAATTCTCCATTTTAGAGGAGTATTTATTCGTGATGAACTGCCATCCAACGGACCATGGAAAAACGAGCGTGGAATAGTTAATTTAGATAGCTCGGACAATGAAGGCACTCACTGGGTTGGGTTTGAGAAAGTCGGTGATACAGTCTTTTATTATGATAGTTTTGGCAATTTACGCCCCCCTCACGAACTGGTGGATTATTTCAAAAAATGTAAGATATTATTCAATCACGACAATTTTCAGCAATATAACACTTATAATTGTGGCCAGTTATGTTTGAAATTCCTCTCTAATTCTTCAGTTGTGGTCGACTAACCCTGCATTTATTAGTATATAAATAGATTGTTGGTAAAGTTTTCATCAATCATGTCTCAGACGTACACTATCACGGGTAAGAGCTCCCGCTTATCTGTAGATTTTCACCCACCTATAGAACTAGATCCTTATTCATATTATTCTATCGCACTTGTTGGTTTGCATACGTACAATAGCATTCCAAACATTGAAGAAGGTTTTAATAAATTTTATTATAAAAATGTGAAGGGTGAGGAAGAAGTAGTAACTATACCTACGGCGTCCTACGAGTTGACAGACATCGAGGATTCCATGCAAAGTGCAGTTTGTGGGATAGGAGTGAAGCAAGAAGAACGTGACCGGAAATTATCAATAAAATCTAACAACAACACTCTATACACAGAGCTGAAGAGTGATTTTGAAGTGAATTTTATTCCCAAAGATAGTATAAGTGAACTGTTGGGATTCAGCAAAAAGAAATTGACATCTCGTGAACTACACGTATCTGATCGACCCATAAACATAATCAAAGTTCAAACTATACGCGTGGAGTGTAACTTAACCGCAGGAGCATATTATAACAATAAGATGGCTCATACGATATATGAGTTCTCACCTCTTGTACCACCTGGGTTTTCCATTGATATAGAGCCGAAGAATCTTATTTATCTACCGGTCATCAGCAAGACGTCCTTCGATAACATCACACTGAATATTTTAGATCAGAATTGGAAACCGGTAAATTTTCGTGGAGAAGAAATTATTATACGATTGGAATTGAAAAAGATCGCTAGGGATTATGGCTTCCAACAATAAATAATAATCCAATACTCACCACCACTCATTATATGAAAAGAATTCATCTGAGAAGGTTGTTGTTGCAGTAGCCATCACTTGAGAACATGGATTTGGATTTTAGCAATAAAAGACATCTCCATAGTGGTCGTCAGTCATTATCTACAACGAGTTCAAGGGAGAAGGTTGCTTCTGCATCACTATCATTGGAAAATATAAATTTTTTGAAGTCCCTTGGTTACAATGTCGGAAAAACTTCAAATATTCAACGAGCCAAATTTCATTGAAGACATCATCCGGGAAGAAACTCATACCTACTATCCACACACAACATCTTTTGGCAACAGCGATGAAATTGATATATTAATCAATCAACAAGATGTATTGGTAGATTTGGCCTCATCTGCTTTATTCATAGAGGCAGAATTCCAGCCAGAAGCAAGTGGTGATGGTGAATGTAAACTAACGAATAATTTCGGAGCGTTTCTCTTCGAATATATCAGTTATGAATTGAATGGAAAAGAGATAGACAAAGTACGTGATCCTGGTATTGTCAGCACCATCAGAGCTTATCTAACATATGCCAAACATGAATCTATACCTCTAGCTATTTCTGGATGGTCATCTAAGGATGCATTGAGTTCAGTCTACAATAATAAAATCAATTTATGGATACCGTTGAATTTTCTACTAGGCCTATTCATTGACTATAACAAAGTTTTGAGTGGAAAACATAAGCTGCGCTTGATAAGGTCTCGAACCGATAACGATTGCTATACTAATAGCACAGGCACGAAAACGGCTAAAATAAATGTGAAGACGATAGCATTGAAAGTGCAACATGTGTTTCCAAGTGATCAAGTTAAATTTCAAATGTAATTCCTATTCCAAAGACTGGAGGATTTTTACCATTTTTAATACCTCTATTTGCCGGCTTATCAGCTGCTGGAGCATTGGCGGGAGGTGGTGCTGGCATCGCTAAGGCCGTCAACGACAGCAAAGCAGCTCAGAAGACCTTGGAGGAAACGGAAAGACATAATAAAACAATGGAAGCTATAGCTTTGGGGAAACAAGGATCTGGTCTATATTTGAAAAAGTATCGCAAAGGTCTTGGTCTATATTTAAATAAACATCCAAAAAACTACCAGTAAACCTACCCAGAAGACCTCTGACCAATCTCGATCTACGAAAACTAGCAAAAGCTCTGAAAATTCTCCATTTTAGAGGAGTATTTATTCGTGATGAACTGCCATCCAACGGACCTTGGAAAAACGAGCGTGGAATAGTTAATTTAGATAGCTCGGACAATGAAGGCACTCACTGGGTTGGGTTTAAGAAAGTCGGTGATACAGTCTTTTATTATGATAGTTTTGGCAATTTACGCCCCCCTCACGAACTGGTGGATTATTTCAAAAAATGTAAGATATTATTCAATCACGACAATTTTCAGCAATATAACACTTATAATTGTGGCCAGTTATGTTTGAAATTCCTCTCTAATTCTTCAGTTGTGGTCGACTAACCCTGCATTTATTAGTATATAAATAGATTGTTGGTAAAGTTTTCATCAATCATGTCTCAGACGTTCACTATCACGGGTAAGAGCTCCCGCTTATCTGTAGATTTTCACCCACCTATAGAACTAGATCCTTATTCATATTATTCTATCGCACTTGTTGGTTTGCATACGTACAATAGCATTCCAAACATTGAAGAAGGTTTTAATAAATTTTATTATAAAAATGTGAAGGGTGAGGAAGAAGTAGTAACTATACCTACGGCGTCCTACGAGTTGACAGACATCGAGGATTTCATGCAAAGTGCAGTTTGTGGGATAGGAGTGAAGCAAGAAGAACGTGACCGGAAATTATCAATAAAATCTAACAACAACACTCTATACACAGAGCTGAAGAGTGATTTTGAAGTGAATTTTATTCCCAAAGATAGTATAAGTGAACTGTTGGGATTCAGCAAAAAGAAATTGACATCTCGTGAACTACACGTATCTGATCGACCCATAAACATAATCAAAGTTCAAACTATACGCGAGGAGTGTAACTTAACCACAGGAGCATATTATAACAATAAGATGGCTCATACGATATATGAGTTCTCACCTCTTGTATCACCTGGGTTTTCCATTGATATAGAGCCGAAGAATCTTATTTATCTACCGGTCATCAGCAAGACGTCCTTCGATAACATCACACTGAATATTTTAGATCAGAATTGGAAACCGGTAAATTTTCGTGGAGAAGAAATTATTATACGATTGGAATTGAAAAAGATCGCTAGGGATTATGGCTTCCAACAATAAATAATAATCCAATACTCACCACCACTCATTATATGAAAAGAATTCATCTGAGAAGGTTGTTGTTGCAGTAGCCATCACTTGAGAACATGGGTTTGGATTTTAGCAATAAAAGAAATCTCCATAGTGGTCGTCAGTCATTATCTACAACGAGTTCAAGGGAGAAGGTTGCTTCTGCATCACTATCATTGGAAAATATAAATTTTTTGAAGTCCCTTGGTTACAATGTCGGAAAAACTTCAAATATTCAACGAGCCAAACTTCATTGAAGACATCATCCGGGAAGAAACTCATACCTACTATCCACACACAACATCTTTTGGCAACAGCGATGAAATTGATATATTAATCAATCAACAAGATGTATTGGTAGATTTGGCCTCATCTGCTTTATTCATAGAGGCAGAATTCCAGCCAGAAGCAAGTGGTGATGGTGAATGTAAACTAACGAATAATTTCGGAGCGTTTCTCTTCGAATATATCAGTTATGAATTGAATGGAAAAGAGATAGACAAAGTACGTGATCCTGGTATTGTCAGCACCATCAGAGCTTATCTAACATATGCCAAACATGAATCTATACCTCTAGCTATTTCTGGATGGTCATCTAAGGATGCATTGAGTTCAGTCTACAATAATAAAATCAATTTATGGATACCGTTGAATTTTCTACTAGGCCTATTCATTGACTATAACAAAGTTTTGAGTGGAAAACATAAGCTGCGCTTGATAAGGTCTCGAACCGATAACGATTGCTATACTAATAGCACAGGCACGAAAACGGCTAAAATAAATGTGAAGACGATAGCATTGAAAGTGCAACATGTGTTTCCAAGTGATCAAGTTAAATTTCAAATGTAATTCCTATTCCAAAGACTGGAGGATTTTTACCATTTTTAATACCTCTATTTGCCGGCTTATCAGCTGCTGGAGCATTGGCGGGAGGTGGTGCTGGCATCGCTAAGGCCGTCAACGACAGCAAAGCAGCTCAGAAGACCTTGGAGGAAACGGAAAGACATAATAAAACAATGGAAGCTATAGCTTTGGGGAAACAAGGATCTGGTCTATATTTGAAAAAGTATCGCAAAGGTCTTGGTCTATATTTAAATAAACATCCAAAAAACTACCAGTAAACCTACCCAGAAGACCTCTGACCAATCTCGATCTACGAAAACTAGCAAAAGCTCTGAAAATTCTCCATTTTAGAGGAGTATTTATTCGTGATGAACTGCCATCCAACGGACCTTGGAAAAACGAGCGTGGAATAGTTAATTTAGATAGCTCGGACAATGAAGGCACTCACTGGGTTGGGTTTAAGAAAGTCGGTGATACAGTCTTTTATTATGATAGTTTTGGCAATTTACGCCCCCCTCACGAACTGGTGGATTATTTCAAAAAATGTAAGATATTATTCAATCACGACAATTTTCAGCAATATAACACTTATAATTGTGGCCAGTTATGTTTGAAATTCCTCTCTAATTCTTCAGTTGTGGTCGACTAACCCTGCATTTATTAGTATATAAATAGATTGTTGGTAAAGTTTTCATCAATCATGTCTCAGACGTTCACTATCACGGGTAAGAGCTCCCGCTTATCTGTAGATTTTCACCCACCTATAGAACTAGATCCTTATTCATATTATTCTATCGCACTTGTTGGTTTGCATACGTACAATAGCATTCCAAACATTGAAGAAGGTTTTAATAAATTTTATTATAAAAATGTGAAGGGTGAGGAAGAAGTAGTAACTATACCTACGGCGTCCTACGAGTTGACAGACATCGAGGATTTCATGCAAAGTGCAGTTTGTGGGATAGGAGTGAAGCAAGAAGAACGTGACCGGAAATTATCAATAAAATCTAACAACAACACTCTATACACAGAGCTGAAGAGTGATTTTGAAGTGAATTTTATTCCCAAAGATAGTATAAGTGAACTGTTGGGATTCAGCAAAAAGAAATTGACATCTCGTGAACTACACGTATCTGATCGACCCATAAACATAATCAAAGTTCAAACTATACGCGAGGAGTGTAACTTAACCGCAGGAGCATATTATAACAATAAGATGGCTCATACGATATATGAGTTCTCACCTCTTGTATCACCTGGGTTTTCCATTGATATAGAGCCGAAGAATCTTATTTATCTACCGGTCATCAGCAAGACGTCCTTCGATAACATCACACTGAATATTTTAGATCAGAATTGGAAACCGGTAAATTTTCGTGGAGAAGAAATTATTATACGATTGGAATTGAAAAAGATCGCTAGGGATTATGGCTTCCAACAATAAATAATAATCCAATACTCACCACCACTCATTATATGAAAAGAATTCATCTGAGAAGGTTGTTGTTGCAGTAGCCATCACTTGAGAACATGGGTTTGGATTTTAGCAATAAAAGAAATCTCCATAGTGGTCGTCAGTCATTATCTACAACGAGTTCAAGGGAGAAGGTTGCTTCTGCATCACTATCATTGGAAAATATAAATTTTTTGAAGTCCCTTGGTTACAATGTCGGAAAAACTTCAAATATTCAACGAGCCAAACTTCATTGAAGACATCATCCGGGAAGAAACTCATACCTACTATCCACACACAACATCTTTTGGCAACAGCGATGAAATTGATATATTAATCAATCAACAAGATGTATTGGTAGATTTGGCCTCATCTGCTTTATTCATAGAGGCAGAATTCCAGCCAGAAGCAAGTGGTGATGGTGAATGTAAACTAACGAATAATTTCGGAGCGTTTCTCTTCGAATATATCAGTTATGAATTGAATGGAAAAGAGATAGACAAAGTACGTGATCCTGGTATTGTCAGCACCATCAGAGCTTATCTATTATATGCCAAACATGAATCTATACCTCTAGCTATTTCTGGATAGTCATCTAAGGATGCATTGAGTTCAGTCTACAATAATAAAATCAATTTATGGATACCGTTGAATTTTCTACTAGGCCTATTCATTGACTATAACAAAGTTTTGAGTGGAAAACATAAGCTGCGCTTGATAAGGTCTCGAACCGATAACGATTGCTATACTAATAGCACAGGCATGAAAACGGCTAAAATAAATGTGAAGACGATAGCATTGAAAGTGCAACATGTGTTTCCAAGTGATCAAGTTAAATTTCAAATGTTGGGGAATTTGAGTGCAGAGAAGCCTATTTTGATTCCATTCCGTAGTTGGGATCTGCATGAAAATCCGTTGATGAAGGAGAGCCCTCGCGACATTTGGGCTGTTAAAACATCAATGAATTTGGAACGTCCCATATATGTGATTCTAGCTTTCCAAACTGATCGAGAAAATAATCCTATCAAGCACAGTGCATATTTCGATAATATAAACTTGCTAAATGTAAAATTATACTTGAATTCAGAGTGTTATCCATATGAAGCAATGAAATTGAATTTCACCGACCAGCAATACGTGGAAGCATACCAGATGTACTATGATTTCCAGAAATCATTTTCAAATAAAATAGTAAGCGAACCCATGTTAGATTATATAGCATTCAAGAATAGAGCAATTTTTGTGATTGACTGTTCAAAACAAAACGATGCTATAAAGTCATCAACAGTTGACGTCAAACTAGAGATGGAAAGTTTCCTTAAGTTCCCCAAAAACACCAGGGCTTATTGCATCATCATTAACGATCGTATAATGGAGTATTCTCCGATTACAGGATCAGTTCATAGTTTAGTGTGAAGAACCATGAATCATAATGTTATTATTTTAATTCTAAATGATGTACTATCAAGATGTATTTTTCTAAATAAATGTTATTATTATTATTTTTGGTATTTTATTTCTCTCACTTTCCCGCAAGACATCACAATAATGAACGAGCCGTTTGGTAAAGTACAGTCCCTTGGATCAACCCATCAGGATTGTAATCTAAATTATAAATATCGCTTCAGAGTTAGAAACAAAAAAATTTATGTTACTGTCTAATTAATAAATATAAATATACTTTTGTTTTATTACATGTTTACATATAATGTTCCTCAAAAAGTGATTCAGATTATTATGTTATCTTTTCAATTATTATAATATGTAGTAGTGGTTATAAGACAGTTTGCGGTAAATATTCTCTCTTATTTCGAGTGTTGAAGCCGATAAAGTTGTCGCATTCAGAATAGCGTATATGAAAATAATAAATAACCTATCAAATCGTTGAAGCTTCTTTCTTCATGTGGGTTATCAATCTCAAACTTGAAGAATCTCAAATGAGTCTCTACAGGTAATAATAGTCAAACATATTCATTTAGCCCGACCAACACACAGGCCCTCGTAGGCTCGCAAATGATAACAATGTCGCATACAAAATAGCTTTAGGCAATAATCCGTTACATGGGAAATATTCTCAAATAAAAGGTAATAATAGTGGGGTAATTTCTACAGCTGATTTAACCTCACATCCTTGACATCAATGAATATTCGATAATTCCAACACACAGCTCTTCTTTCGTGGAATTTCCTTGAGAAATATCTCGAAAAAAGGGGTAACTTGTGAAAATTATAGAACTACACGATTTTTCGTCGTTTTTTAAACAGTGAATTTTATCAGTAGGATTGGGTTATATGGTAGGATGAGGAATAAAACTCTTTATATGCATTAATCTTTATTGAAATTACATATTCCAGAATCCTTGGGTACATTAACATTTATTGAAATTACATATTTCTGAAGCCGGGAATATCTTCTTCATCTACAAATGTTAATTTACAATTTACTATACAGTCTATTGTTGATTTGTACAGATGATGTAGATTTATTTTCGATAAATGGCGGCTTATCTGAGTATCCTTTGATGAAACACATGTTCACAACGACATTCCCGTCTTTTTCTATCTGCTCCATCGGCCTCCAAATAGGCTCAACTATATTTTCCGTAGTCCATTGCTGACCTTGAATTTCCACAGTATCGAAAAGGTGAATGTTTTGTGGTGTACAATATTGGAATTTTGCCTCTATCCTCGAAACATTCTGTATGTTTTTTTCCTGAGAGGTTATGTTCAATTAGGAATTTTTGACCTAGGGCTCCGTAGGGTGCCTTCTGGAACGCCCGAAGCATAATTTGATCAAACTCCGGTGTAAACTGCATCAGGAAAGATAATTTCATATCTGTGGTTAGTTTATACCTTTTCACATCGTACTTTCTAGTATAGCTTTTTTGACATAACTCGCAGCTCAGCGTCTGTTCGCTACGGCGACTGATTAATAACTGATACCTCCATTGATCGCTCCAATACTCAAACCACCTGCTGTTGTTGTTGTTCAATGTTTGTTTCTTCTTTTTCATCATCTTCCTCTTCTGGGAAGAGTAGGGTTTCGGGTGTATGTCTTGATAGAATCTCACGCAACAATTCTTTCAACTGGTCGAGCAAGCTCACATTTGGACATTGTATTCCGAAAATGTTTGGATTGAATTTTTCCACTTTCACCAGGGTATGAAGAAACTCGTTATATTGATAAACCATATCCTTCTGGAAAAAATATAGTATTCCGTCGATGTAGCGAAATGCGGCCGAGATGGGTGTAGGGGCAGTATAAAAGAGTTTTGTTATCAGTCCGTGATATTTCGTTGTGAAGTCACACTCGTTGATTTCGGCGAAATAATAATTGTTGTAAAAAATATATGTACGCCCTGTATATGAGCTCACCACTCCTTGTATATGAACATTAGGTACCCTCAATGCATTTGAATAGGATTTTGGCCAGCCTTTAATCAACTGTAAGCTAGGAAATTCCATCATATATACCATTCTATCTATGAAGAATACAATCTCTCCTGAGGGTCTTTGATAAATTGCAGATATTTTTCGGAAGTTGGCCGGTAAAAACGGTAGCCATTCGGTAATTAACATTGGCTGCTCCATAATTTTCGTTTCTAATTCTATCACCCAAACCCACTTTCCATAGAAAATATACAAGCGCTGGTTCACCACCAGGAAGGTGTGCAGTCTCTTCATAATACATATATCTGGAGGGGTGGGTGGTTTGGTTGTAGTAGTGGTAGTAGTAGTGGTAGTGGTGGATGTGGGTTTTGGGGACACAGGCCTATTGGTCGTTGTTGTTGTTGTTGGTGGTTTTCCATACAGGCTCTGTACAGCATAAATATCATCGTTACTCAGGGTGATATTAGAAAAGTCTTGAGGCTCTTCGTAAAATGCAAACATTACAGACTCATTATCGCCTGTATGTGCTAATCCTATTGCATGTCCGATTTCATGTAATAGTACAGCAAACAAACTTGATTCGTTATAAGCAGGCTCCGTTTTTGTTTCACACCAGTTTTCATCTCGATCCAGATGTATTTCGACCGTTGACCCATCACTTGTTGGAAAATCCGAGTGTGCGAGAATCGTTCCAGGTCCATCAAACAACCCTGAACACACCCCATTGTTCGTAACTCTACGATGCATTCCTCTCTGATACGAAATGAGTATATCGGCTGTGTTACCACCTGTATATTCAAAGTTCAACCCCGAATATTTGCTCCACACTTCAAATACCTCCGTGGTCAATCTGAGCAGTTGAGTTGAGGCAAATCTGAATCTCCATGTCAATTTCGACTTCAACCATCTGGATGTTGTTCTGTATTGAGAAGGATCATCAGCCACTCCGCACCTTTTCGTATTCATCAATTTCAAAGTCTCATTATTTAGGGTACCGTCTATTGGCAATCTATAGAATTCTTGAAACACTCTCAATGCATCCTCTGTTTCACTCAATCCGTTGGAATTTTCCGTCATATATCCATATTTTACTAGATATTCGTTCGCCTGGACTCCGACGAAGCATAGAATGAATAATAACATGTTGCTCTATCGACAACTTTACACATAATGCCTTACCTATCTGAAACTCTTATATATATATCTAACATAATGCCTTCCCTACCTGAAACTCTTATATATATATATATATATATATATATATATATATATATATATATATATATATATATATATATATAAAGTAAGTTGTGGGTTCTCTTAGGTTTTTCAGCAATTTTAAATGAATTATCTCAATGAAACAATCTTTTCATTCGACGCGTTTCGGCTTTCGCCTTCTTCAGGAATTTATTCATTGTTTACATTATGAAGTGAGTTGATTTTACGGAAGCACACACTCATCATGGCTTTGAAATTCAGACTTTGAAATTCAGTCTGAATTTCAAAGCCATGATGAGTGTGTGCTTCCGTAAAATCAACTCACTTCATAATGTAAACAATGAATAAATTCCTGAAGAAGGCGAAAGCCGAAACGCGTCGAATGAAAAGATTGTTTCATTGAGATAATTCATTTAAAATTGCTGAAAAACCTAAGAGAACCCACAACTTACTTTAGATAAACCAGCAAAAGAAAACCACAGCGAATTTATATATATATATATATATATATATATATATATATATATATATATATATATATCTACATTCGCGGAATTTTTGAAGCGTGTTCGCTGGAGAAACAAATGTGTGGGACACCTGTCACGTGGTGGTGACACCTCTACAACGCAATCTGTACCTTAGGTCCACCATGACAGCTGTCATGTGGTGGCGACACCTCTACGAAGCAATCTGTACCATAGGTCCGCCATGACAGCTGTCACGTGGTGGCGACACCTCTACGAAGCTATCTGTACCATAGGTCCGCCATGACAGCTGTCACGTGGTGGCGACACCTCTACAACGCCATCTGTACCTTAGGCCCACCATGACAGCTGTCATGTGGTGGCGACACCTCTACAACGCAATCTGTACCAAAGGTCCGTCATGACAGCTGTCACGTGGTGGCGACACCTCTACAACGCAATCTGTACCAAAGGTACGCCATGACAGCTGTCACGTGACCCTGTGACACACTTTTTGCACACACCCTGTATACTCTTTCATGTGACACACTTTTTGCACGCACCCTGTATACTCTTTACAAACAACATATCCTTATCACCGGACCGACACCCCTATGGCCGCCATCTTGGTTCTTGATCGTAGAACTAGCCATTTGTATCTACTGCTCCTTTTTTGTGTTTGCTATGGGGAATGATTTGATGGGACAACCAACAAAAAGATATACACCACCGGTTGATCCACCTGCACATTTATCTGAAAAGTAAGTTTTATTAAGAAATATCCATTAATAAAATTTCATTTCTTTTTACTAATTTTTTCAGCTGTTATATTGTATGTATGAGGAAGAATGATGGGACTATTTCAAAATATAATGATGACCCTGTAGGGTCTCATAGCACATTAGTAGTTTTGAATGGGAATAATTCGATTAGAGGGTATGTTATTATTTACATCATTCCAAAGATTTTTAATTATAATTTGTTGACAGTAAATTAACGATGAACGATGAGGAAATAGAGACGTGTGTACCCTGGAGTACGGGACCGAGATTATTCTTAATGAAGTACATTCAGCTGATTGTTATTATGCAGGGAAAGTTGTAAAATGTCATTTAGAAGATGGGAGTGAAGAGGTTTTAATCAATGAATTGCCTAATGTGTAAGTTCATTAAGAAAAATATAATCAGTTATTGTTAAAACTAATAATAAATTTCTTATAGACCTTACAATAATAACAGTGTTGACAGGGAGCAATTATCAACATCAACAAGGATTAGAAATAAAAAGTGAGTTTCATTCTGTTGTTTTCAATATTCTTCTTTCAATTCTTCAATGCAATTTCAGTGGATGTAGAAAGAGATCAACCACCTCATCAAGTATTAATAGGAAGAAACAAAAAAGACAGTTCCCACTTACTCCTATCACTTCTATCATAATTGATGATGATGATCACATAAGGTTAGTTATTTAATTTTAATCATTATAGGAACATCATTTTATTGTTTACAAAGATCAATCAACACCACTTCCATCAACCTCCAGCTTGAATCTAGCACCATTACCACCCTCAACAACACTATCATCATCAGTTGATGAGAAAGAAGAAGAAGAAGATATCGATGAGCTGTGTATATATGGCATGGGTGAGGATTCAGCAGTTTTGATTGTGGAGGTATGCACATTTTCAGTTTATATATTGATTATACTAATATATTTTTCATTCTTCCACAAGAAGATGTGCTGCACCGGTTCTGGCTCAAAATCGACCTTTTTTGCTTGTAAATTCCCATAAGGAAATCTAAGGTTCAAATTGTGTAAAAACGGTCCCCTTCAAGGTCATCCACAATCACGCATGCCGATGTAGGTCTCCACTTCCGGTCTGGCGATGTGTGTTATCGGGTAGATAACGTTATCGGCTAGATAGCGTTATCAGTTACTAGGTCTGGCATCCAGTGTGTGTAATTAGTGTTATCGGGTAGATAACGTTATCGGCTAGATAGCGTTATCAGTGACTCGGTCTGGCATCCAGTGTTATCGGATAGATAACGTTATCGGGTAGATAGCGTGGTTGCGAGTTTGGTTGTTTGTAAAGAGTGTGTTATGTTGTATATTACAGGTTGTTCGTAAGAGAGGTCCTAGACACGTGGTTTCATGTCAGCTATCACGTGATCCTTCAATGTCATGGCGTCTGTCACATCTACCCTATCTATGACCTGAACAATCTGAAGTCTGTGAACTAATCATCTGTGTATGGTTCTTCTCTAACTATGGTCTGGATAATCTGAAGTCTGTGAACTTGTCATCTACCGAGATTCGAACCCGGGAAATAAACTCTAAAGTTAGACGACTTAACCGCGGAGGATTTGAAACAATTTAATGTACTTCTACTGAAAATGAAATATTTTTCTACACACACGGGAATCGAACCCGAGAAATAATATCCAAAGCCGGCTCCTTCACCGCTCAGCTATGGAGGACTTGAGAACAAGCGATTTTAATGTTGTAGATGTAACCGCGGGTCTGAGTGATAAGTGTGAGTATATTGCAGTCTATGTGGTACAGGTAGTTGTTTGTACGTCAGTCATGCGGGTATCTGAACATGCGGTGTATGTCACACAGCGAGGTATGGAATGTGAGGCTGCTTCTTCATAGGAAAAACGATCAAAACGACATGAAAAACGATTAAAACGACATGAAAAACGATTAAAACGACATGAAAAACGATTAAAACGACATGAAAAACGATTAAAACGACATGAAAAACAATTAAAACGACATGAAAAACGATTAAAACGACATGAAAAACGATTAAAACGACTCGAAAGCGTGACCAAAACGACTCGAAAGCGTGTGGGCCGTACAAGGCGTGGCAGCCCAACGAAATTCCACGAGTTAGTGTTTGTAACATATAGTTAGAACTCACATAATATTATATCATGGGATATAACCTGAATAGATAGATTACCTTATTGCAACTACCATGATTTACAAAATTTTAGACTTATACCTAAACCCACCCCTTAAGCTAGATTATAAAATACATAGCTGCTGCTGAATATAAGCATATTTAACATTTAGTTATTGAAATAATAATTATTGTAAGTATGATTTCACATTCTTAGAATCTAATGGGATAGTCCGAACCAGCCATCAGTTAGAAAAGAAAATACACATAGAAAATATACAATTTTCCACTAAACTCTCTCTCACAGAGGTGAGTTACTTGTTTGTGAGACACCATTGAATATAATCACATGTTGTAAGCAGCTTATATGGTTAGTGTGTGTTTCATTTTATGTAATATTATTGATATCTATTCACATGTAGCTATTATTATTGATATCTATTTACATATTATGTGTAAAGTTGTCGATAGAGCAACATGTTATTATTCATTCTATGCTTCGTCGGAGCCTTTTACACAACCTCATATAAACATATTTGTGACTCTGTCAAGCAAATAGTTGAAAGTGGGGAAATAAACTGCATTTACCTTATCGCTCTATACCGTTGCAATAAATAGTGTACAAAGCCTGTATGGAAAACCGACAACGGCCAATATGCCTCAAAATACACTGCAACCAAAACTCTTCCAGATAAATATAAAGACACCTTCAGTGAGGTTTCAGCCTGTATGTTTGTGAACATCATGAAAAATATTACGCTGCAGGAGTTGTTATCGAAAACGGTTGTACGAAACAAATAAATCATTGTACCTTATCTCATGGTAGCTTGCGATAATTATAAGAACAAATTGCGATAAAATGACTGTCTGATATACGAGCAGGCTCCGTTCAATTAACAAAACAATGGTTTTTACACAGCCGTGTGAGGAAACTGAAGATCTTCATTTCTCAGGATCCAGTCAACCATAAGTGTATGTGTGTGCTCGAAGGTAAGCATTCTTTTGATATTTTCAGCTTATTGATATAATAAATGTTTCTAAAAGAATCTGGTTCTATGGAGATAGAAATATTTTTGGATTCTCAGTACGGTGAAATAAAGTCAAGACTTGTTCCAACCTTTTTGACATTCTGAAATAGGCTCTTTCAGAGTTGGAATGAATTGTGAACCGAACATTTGCCACATGAAAATATGACACGACTACAGTTTAATAACTTTTTAAAAAAGGGGCCGAATATTATTCTGAATTTTTATTTGAACATGTTTAAAAGATGATGAACATCGATACATAATTATCTATTCATATGTAAAATTATTCTGAAAGCCTCACTATATGTATTTTTCTTTTTAGTGAACGAATTTCCAACGAGTTACAGTTATTCAATTCTCTATTTGAACACAATTTCTTATATATATTTTCATTGAACGTATATTTGCTAAGATCAATAGTGTGTTCTGTTTTAAAATATAATTTTAGAAATTATTCAATCATCTAGAAAGATAATAAAATAATAAAATTATTCTGAAAGCCTCACTATATGTATTTTTCTTTTTAGTGAACGAATTTCCAACGAGTTACAGTTATTCAATTCCCTATTTGAACACAATTTCTTATATATATTTTCGTTGAACGCATATTTGCTGAGATCAATAGTGTGTGTTCTGTTTTAAAATATAATTTTAGAAATTATTTAACCATCTAGAAAGCTGGAATAAATTGCTGGTAATAGAAATATTTAGGCCAAAAATACAAAGAAAGCTTCACTATATGTTTTTGGTTTTAAATGAACGAGTTTCCAACGAATTACTCACATCTATTCACAGTTGAATTAGTAATATTAAAGATCAGCTAGGTATTAGTATTTTGTCATTCACAATGGCAATATAAAAGAGACTACATTAAGTTATTCAAAATTTTCTTTTTGAACAGCGTTTCTTATAATTTTTCCTGAAATTACACTGATTCTATATGTTATTCGCTGAACACAATGTATATAGGTCCTTGTTCAACTACATAATTTTGATACTGAGATATAAGTTGAGGGTTTCATCTACAAGTATTTTGTAATATAAAAGAGGCCGGATTTCATAAATGTGAAAACTTCATCCGTAGATGAATTAGTAATATATAAAACAAATGTGAAGATTTCATTTCTTACAGGTGTTGGATAATATAAAAAGTAAATTATCAGAAATTTCTTATATTTTACCCGTAATTATTCAGAATCTATTTCGTTGAACATAATATATCCTGAGATTAGTACCTGTAGTGTGTGGCCTGTTTTTAAATTATTCAAGCATATAATTTTGAAGACTACAACATCCCGAGAGGGATAGTCAAACACCTCGGGTCAGTATTTTTTTTTTCCCTGTTAAATTATTCCGAAAACGTAATTTTATAGGATTATCATTTTATAATCTATGTTTGACATATATACATTGTTTCCCACACCACAGGCAAAAATGATGATTCAAGACATACCTAAACATCAAGCTCAAAATGAATGAAAAACGTTTCAGTGTATGTAATATCTTCCTGACTTGAATTTATGAGCAATCTTTCTGAATCACTATTTCTGACTTGAATTTATAAGCATTCGACTGATTCTCATTATTTTACTTATTTACCATTATTCCATAATTAGCTAATTCAATTCATCGGATTATGAAATAGAGAATGATTCTAGTAAGCTTTTTTTTTATTTGTAATATACAATTCATAATTCATAATTCAGGATATATTAAGGGTATCTAAACATTACACTACCATGTTTATCTCCATGATTGATACACCCACATTTTGTAAGCAATTTCTCCGAATCGGTATTTGAACAAAATGCTGAAAATTGATTCATCTTCTTGGTATGCATAACCAATTTTGCTGCATATCCTTTTTTACGGTACTCCTTCAAGGTATAAATGAAATTCATCGTCTTTGGATTGGTATGTTTCCCCAGAGGATCATAATCCATACTAGACATTAGCACGAAAGAGGCTGGTTTATCATCTATGTATAATACATAACATGACACCCTCTGATCCTGACACCACATCTCGATAATGATGCGTGTAATCATATCCTCTTCTAGATGAAACTTTCGAATTTCTCTAATAGCTTTCTCTCCATATAAAAATGTTATCTTCTCCATGAGCCTCTCAAAATGGAATGTTTATAAGGATATTAAATTACCTACTTCTGAGGTGGGGGCGCTATTGAGATTATGAGTATATTACACGCTGGTATATTACTTCATCAACGACCGAATATTGAACTTTTTTAAAATTTGTTTATATCAACCCATACGCATTGTTTTTACATATATAAACTATGTAGTCACTTATTCTACATCTACAGATATAAAACAGTTGCACCCTATCCCATTATCTTCCGATTCTGATAATGTCATATTTATGCGCTCCCCTCCAATTTTACATATAGATTTTTTGTGTTGAAATTCATATTCTACACATCAAGGCCTTTTATTCAATACCCATGAAGCTATGGTTGCCACAAAATTTACAGTTTTTCCTTTTTATACCCTCGATATTAGATTTTTCTCTATGTAAACCATAAAATTCATACTCTACTTTTTGAGACCTTTCATTTGATACCCATAAAGCCCCACTTTAAAAAATAAAAATTTCAAATCCTTATCGCGAGAGATCGGCCAAACTGATTGACATATAAATAGTATATTCTTATTCAGCACATCACATGCATTCTGAATATGCAATAAAATCACCACTTCCGGTCTCACTTCCGGTGTGACAATGTGTCGATTATATAATCTACTTCCGTTAGATGCACATGAATGTCTGATTTTTTTTTGAAATTAATCAATTTAATATATGTGTAAAGCAACAATTTTTGAATGCAAAGGCACAAGGCGGTTCTTTCATAGCCGTCTGGCAACAGTTCCCGTTAATGCTGCTAAAGCAAATGAAAAACACTGTTCATACCTAACCCCTGATGGTAACAACCCATTTTGTAAGCGGGGATTACAGATACCGAAGTTGATACTCTCTCTCCCCAAAAGGAGATACCTGGCGTGTTTTCATTTGGGAAAAGTCGACCACCCTTTAGACCTCGTGATGGAGGGTGAAGCAAAAAAGTGGGGGTGTAAGGCAGAATTTTTTGAATGCAAAGTCACAAGGCGGTTCTTTCATAGCCGTCAGGCAACAATTCCCTTTAATGCTGCTAAAGCAAATGGAAAACACTGTATATACCTAACCTCTGATGGTAACAACCCATTTTGTAAGTGGGGATTACAGATACCGAAGTTGATACTCTCTCTCCCCAAAAGGAGATACCTGTCGTGTTTCCATTTGGGAAAAGTCGACCACCCTTTAGACCTCAGGATGGAGGATGAAGTAAAAGAAAAAATGAGGTAGAAAATATGTTAACTTACATCATTCTTACACTAAAGCACTGGCACTTGATTGAAAGTTTTCCACAAAATATATTTAACGCACTAAACACAGAATACAGGTTGGAATGATCCAAAGTACGACTTACTTGTTCCGAATCAAGCTGTTGAATAATTTGAATATGTTTAAGCACTAACAAAACACGTCTACTTCCTCCTTTTATAGGAACTTCCGTCACGTACACCGTTCATGAACGATGTCACGTCCATCGTTTATATTCTGTGTTGATGAATTTGTTGTTGTAACCACATGCCAAAAGAGCACAATGATTAAGTTTCGTTAGATCCATCATAAATCTGAAACAATATGAATAAGAATTGAAGATTTTTAAAACTCGTAATACACACACCAGATTGAAACATTACCTAATTTATAAAAGTTAATTAATTAATTTTGTACTTGTTATTTTATGAATATGAATTGAATAATTTTGTAACTGTCTCAATGCTAATAAGAGGTTTATTCTGAATAAGAGACAAATCAAGTATGTTTTATGGCAGTGAATTAAATAATTGAGTTAAACTTACATTTTCCGTTCAATAGAAGACACACAGGATATGTGAAAAACGATGTGTTTCGTTTTTGAGTTGTAACAGATTACTGAGGAAACGAGAATTGAATTCGTAGTCAACATAACTCTCAGTTCTAATTCGCTTACTAACAAGTCTAGACTTGTATATCACTTATTGTTATTTGTTTACCTAATGACTGAGTCCATTGTATTCAATTGTTCTAGTATAAACTGAATGTGATGACGCAGGTGCATGTAAAATGAACTAGACTTGTACATCACTCATTGTTATTTGTTTACCTAATGAATGAATCCATTGTATTCAATTATTCTCGTATAAACTGAATGTGATGACGCAGGTGCATGCAAAATGGATTGCTTTCACGTGTTCTCATATACTCAATATGGTTTCTGGTGTAATAACTTCATTCAATAGATAGTGATATAGCTATAGAATTAGTAATATTTTGAATTGGGGTCTCATAGATGTCGTCCTTTGAGATTAACACAGGGCAAAATAATTTTGATTGACTGTCATCATCAACAATTTCTGAATATCAATTGTGATTCACTATGATCCATAAGATTATGAATATTTACTTTTTTTTTTCAACTACATGTATATTGCGTAATTCTTATTTCGATTAGAGAGGGGGTACATCGTGCATGATCTTATGACACCAAACATACAGGATAATATAGACGCCTTGGAACTTCTGAATATCATCGAGATCTACATCAATTAAATATTTTCCATACACCGAGAGTGATGAGGTTATAAAGGGGTACGTCAAGGAAAAGATTCCCGAAATTTTGGAGGATATGAAACTACTTAAGAGAGAAAATATACCAGTGTCAGTATTGTGATTATGAATATCATAGAGATCTTCATCAAAAAGCTATATATCTTAAACAAAAGGGTGATCTTGACCCTGGTACTCGTGCATTTGATCGAATATCAGAAACCTAAACATGTATTTTAGAAAAATGTCTTTAACGGAAATCAATTTGTAACATCTTTTCACGAATTACCTCCGGCTGCCGGAGTGTGAGGAAGCACTGCGCGCTCGCACTGAAAACTGATTTTGCGCGTTTAAAGTGGCTTGTGCTTGCAAAATCTTCAATGTTTCAGCTTCTGGATAACATACAAAAATCTTTTCGAACTTAATCTGGGGAAGCTCGATGAGATAAACACGAATATCGTATTTATTTCGGTCTTAGAATCTCGAATATATCAATTTTTTTTTTACATTTCCAATTTGTTTTACTTTTTATGTCATTTAAATTACGATTTATTAACAAAAAACAGTTTTTTTTTTAACAATGTATGATCATATTTTTCGTAATGAACTTACACATTAGGTAATTCATTGATTAAAACCTCTTCTAAGTGACATTTCCCTGCATAATAACAAGCAGTTGTATGTACTTCATTGATAATAATCTCTCTCCCGTCGTTCAGGGTACACCTCTCTAGGAGAAATTTATTATTAGTTTTAACAATGTATGATTATATTTTTCTTAATGAACTTACACATTAGGTAATTCATTGATTAAAATCTCTTCTAAGTGACATTTCCCTGCATTATAACAAGCAGTTGTATGTACTTCATTGATAATAATCTCTCTCCCGTCGTTCAGGGTACACCTCTCTATTTCCCCATCGTTCATCGTTAATTCACTAATGGTGAGAAACTACCAGAGAACACCCGGGGCAAAGCCCTACCAAGACTACTCAGAAGAGAACATGCAAAAAGCCGTACAAGCTGTTAAGGAGGGGATGTCGAAAAAATTAGCTGCTGTCATGGCGGACCAAAGGTACAGATTGATTCGTGAAGATCTCACCATGTCATGGCGACCCTTGGGTACAGGCTGCTTGATGGAGATGTCGCCACCACAGGCCGCCCACAAAGTTGTCCGAGGTACCTGATACGTTTGCGCAGCTAATTTTTTCGACATCCCCTCCTTAACAGCTTGTACGGCTTTTTGCATGTTCTCTTCTGAGTAGTCTTGGTAGGGCTTTGCCCCGGGTGTTCTCTGGTAGTTTCTCACCATTAGTAAATTAACGATGAACGATGGGGAAATAGAGAGGTGTACCCTGAACGACGGGAGAGAGATTATTATCAATGAAGTACATACAACTGCTTGTTATAATGCAGGGAAATGTCACTTAGAAGAGGTTTTAATCAATGAATTACCTAATGTGTAAGTTCATTAAGAAAAATATAATCATACATTGTTAAAACTAATAATAAATTTCTCCTAGAGAGGTGTACCCTGAACGACGGGAGAGAGATTATTATCAATGAAGTACATACAACTGCTTGTTATTATGCAGGGAAATGTCACTTAGAAGAGGTTTTAATCAATGAATTACCTAATGTGTAAGTTCATTACGAAAAATATGATCATACATTGTTAAAAAAAAAACTGTTTTTGTTAATAAATCGTAATTTAAATGACATAAAAAGTAAAACAAATTGGAAATGTAAAAAAAAAATTAATATATTCGAGATTCTAAGACCGAAATAAATACGATATTCGTGTTTATCTCATCGAGCTTCCCCAGATTAAGTTCGAAAAGATTTTTGTATGTTATCCAGAAGCTGAAACATTGAATATTTTGCAAGCACAAGCCACTTTAAACGCGCAAAATCAGTTTTCAGTGCGAGCGCGCAGTGCTTCCTCACACTCCGGCAGCCGGAGGTAATTCGTGAAAAGATGTTACAAATTGATTTCCGTTAAAGACATTTTTCTAAAATACATGTTTAGGTTTCTGATATTCGATCAAATGCACGAGTACCAGGGTCAAGATCACCCTTTTGTTTAAGATATACAGCTTTTTGATGAAGATCTCTATGATATTCATAATCACAATACTGACACTGGTATATTTTCTCTCTTAAGTAGTTTCATATCCTCCAAAATTTCGGGAATCTTTTCCTTGACGTACCCCTTTATAACCTCATCACTCTCGGTGTATGGAAAATATTTAATTGATGTAGATCTCGATGATATTCAGAAGTTCCAAGGCGTCTATATTATCCTGTATGTTTGGTGTCATAAGATCATGCACGATGTACCCCCTCTCTAATCGAAATAAGAATTACGCAATATACATGTAGTTGAAAAAAAAAAGTAAATATTCATAATCTTATGGATTATAGTGAATCACAATTGATATTCAGAAATTGTTGATGATGACAGTCAATCAAAATTATTTTGCCCTGTGTTAATCTCAAAGGACGACATCTATGAGACCCCAATTCAAAATATTACTAATTCTATAGCTATATCACTATCTATTGAATGAAGTTATTACACCAGAAACCATATTGAGTATATGAGAACACGTGAAAGCAATCCATTTTGCATGCACCTGCGTCATCACATTCAGTTTATACGAGAATAATTGAATACAATGGATTCATTCATTAGGTAAACAAATAACAATGAGTGATGTACAAGTCTAGTTCATTTTACATGCACCTGCGTCATCACATTCAGTTTATACTAGAACAATTGAATACAATGGACTCATTCATTAGGTAAACAAATAACAATAAGTGATATACAAGTCTAGACTTGTTAGTAAGCGAATTAGAACTGAGAGTTATGTTGACTACGAATTCAATTCTCGTTTCCTCAGTAATCTGTTACAACTCAAAAACGAAACACATCGTTTTTCACATATCCTGTGTGTCTTCTATTGAACGGAAAATGTAAGTTTAACTCAATTATTTAATTCACTGCCATAAAACATACTTGATTTGTCTCTTATTCAGAATAAACCTCTTATTAGCATTGAGACAGTTACAAAATTATTCAATTCATATTCATAAAATAACAAGTACAAAATTAATTAATTAACTTTTATAAATTAGCTAATGTTTCAATCTGGTGTGTGTATTACGAGTTTTAAAAATCTTCAATTCTTATTCATATTGTTTCAGATTTATGATGGATCTAACGAAACTTAATCATTGTGCTCTTTTGGCATGTGGTTACAACAACAAATTCATCAACACAGAATATAAACGATGGACGTGACATCGTTCATGAACGGTGTACGTGACGGAAGTTCCTATAAAAGGAGGAAGTAGACGTGTTTTGTTAGTGCTTAAACATATTCAAATTATTCAACAGCTTGATTCGGAACAAGTAAGTCGTACTTTGGATCATTCCAACCTGTATTCTGTGTTTAGTGCGTTAAATATATTTTGTGGAAAACTTTCAATCAAGTGCCAGTGCTTTAGTGTAAGAATGATGTAAGTTAACATATTTTCTACCTCATTTTTTCTTTTACTTCATCCTCCATCCTGAGGTCTAAAGGGTGGTCGACTTTTCCCAAATGGAAACACGACAGGTATCTCCTTTTGGGGAGAGAGAGTATCAACTTCGGTATCTGTAATCCCCACTTACAAAATGGGTTGTTACCATCAGAGGTTAGGTATATACAGTGTTTTCCATTTGCTTTAGCAGCATTAAAGGGAATTGTTGCCTGACGGCTATGAAAGAACCGCCTTGTGACTTTGCATTCAAAAAATTCTGCCTTACACCCTCACTTTTTTGCTTCACCCTCCATCACGAGGTCTAAAGGGTGGTCGACTTTTCCCAAATGAAAACACGCCAGGTATCTCCTTTTGGGGAGAGAGAGTATCAACTTCGGTATCTGTAATCCCCGCTTACAAAATGGGTTGTTACCATCAGGGGTTAGGTATGAACAGTGTTTTTCATTTGCTTTAGCAGCATTAACGGGAACTGTTGCCAGACGGCTATGAAAGAACCGCCTTGTGCCTTTGCATTCAAAAATTGTTGCTTTACACATATATTAAATTGATTAATTTCAAAAAAAAATCAGACATTCATGTGCATCTAACGGAAGTAGATTATATAGTCGACACATTGTCACACCGGAAGTTTTATTGCATATTCAGAATGCATGTGTTGTGCTGAATAAGAATATACTATTTATATGTCAATCAGTTTGGCCGATCTCTCGCGATAAGGATTTGAAATTTTTATTTTTTAAAGTGGGGCTTTATGGGTATCAAATGAAAGGTCTCAAAAAGTAGAGTATGAATTTTATGGTTTACATAGAGAAAAATCTAATATCGAGGGTATAAACAGGAAAAACTGTAAATTTTGTTGCAACCATAGCTTCATGGGTATTGAATGAAAGGCCTTGATGTGTAGAATATGAATTTCAACACAAAAAATCTATATGTAAAATTGGAGGGGAGCGCATAAATATGACATTATCAGAATCGGAAGATAATGGGATAGGGTGCAACCGTTTTATATCTGTAGATGTAGAATAAGTGACTACATAGTTTATATATGTAAAAACAATGCGTATGGGTTGATATAAACAAATTTTAAAAAAGTTCAATATTCGGTCGTTGATGAAGTAATATACCAGCGTGTAATATACTCATAATCTCAATAGCGCCCCCACCTCAGAAGTAGGTAATTTAATATCCTTATAAACATTCCATTTTGAGAGGCTCATGGAGAAGATAACATTTTAATATGGAGAGAAAGCTATTAGAGAAATTCGAAAGTTTCATCTAGAAGAGGATATGATTACACGCATCATTATCGAGATGTGGTGTCAGGATCAGAGGGTGTCATGTTATGTATTATACATAGATGATAAACCAGCCTCTTTCGTGCTAATGTCTAGTATGGATTATGATCCTCTGGGGAAACATACCAATCCAAAGACGATGAATTTCATTTATACCTTGAAGGAGTACCGTAAAAAAGGATATGCAGCAAAATTGGTTATGCATACCAAGAAGATGAATCAATTTTCAGCATTCTGTTCAAATACCGATTCGGAGAAATTGCTTACAAAATGTGGGTGTATCAATCATGGAGATAAACATGGTAGTGTAATGTTTAGATACCCTTAATATATCCTGAATTATGAATTATGAATTGTATATTACAAATAAAAAAAAAAAGCTTACTAGAATCATTCTCTATTTCATAATCCGATGAATTGAATTAGCTAATTATGGAATAATGGTAAATAAGTAAAATAATGAGAATCAGTCGAATGCTTATAAATTCAAGTCAGAAATAGTGATTCAGAAAGATTGCTCATAAATTCAAGTCAGGAATATATTACATACACTGAAACGTTTTTCATTCATTTTGAGCTTGATGTTTAGGTATGTCTTGAATCATCATTTTTGCCTGTGGTGTGGAAAACAATGTATATATGTCAAACATTGATTATAAAATGATAATCCTATAAAATTACGTTTTCGGAATAATTTAACAGGGAAAAAAAAATACTGACCCGAGGTGTTTGACTATCCCTCTCGGGATGTTGTAGTCTTCAAAATTATATGCTTGAATAATTTAAAAACAGGCCACACACTACAGGTACTAATCTCAGGATATATTATGTTCAACGAAATAGATTCTGAATAATTACGGGTAAAATATAAGAAATTTCTGATAATTTACTTTTTATATTATCCAACACCTGTAAATGAAATCTTCACATTTGTTTTATATATTACTAATTCATCTACGGATGAAGTTTTCACATTTATGAAATCCGGCCTCTTTTATATTACAAAATACTTGTAGATGAAACCCTCAACTTATATCTCAGTATCAAAATTATGTAGTTGAACAAGGACCTATATACATTGTGTTCAGCGAATAACATATAGAACCAGTGTAATTTCAGGAAAAATTATAAGAAACGCTGTTCAAAAAGAAAATTTTGAATAACTTAATGTAGTCTCTTTTATATTGCCATTGTGAATGACAAAATACTAATACCTAGCTGATCTTTAATATTACTAATTCAACTGTGAATAGATGTGAGTAATTCGTTGGAAACTCGTTCATTTAAAACCAAAAACATATAGTGAAGCTTTCTTTGTATTTCTGGCCTAAATATTTCTATTACCAGCAATTTATTCCAGCTTTCTAGATGGTTAAATAATTTCTAAAATTATATTTTAAAACAGAACACACACTATTGATCTCAGCAAATATGCGTTCAACGAAAATATATATAAGAAATTGTGTTCAAATAGGGAATTGAATAACTGTAACTCGTTGGAAATTCGTTCACTAAAAAGAAAAATACATATAGTGAGGCTTTCAGAATAATTTTATTATTTTATTATCTTTCTAGATGATTGAATAATTTCTAAAATTATATTTTAAAACAGAACACACTATTGATCTTAGCAAATATACGTTCAATGAAAATATATATAAGAAATTGTGTTCAAATAGAGAATTAAATAACTGTAACTCGTTGGAAATTCGTTCACTAAAAAGAAAAATACATATAGTGAGGCTTTCAGAATAATTTTACATATGAATAGATAATTATGTATCGATGTTCATCATCTTTTAAACATGTTCAAATAAAAATTCAGAATAATATTCGGCCCCTTTTTTAAAAAGTTATTAAACTGTAGTCGTGTTATATTTTCATGTGGCAAATGTTCGGTTCACAATTCATTCCAACTCTGAAAGAGCCTATTTCAGAATGTCAAAAAGGTTGGAACAAGTCTTGACTTTATTTCACCGTACTGAGAATCCAAAAATATTTCTATCTCCATAGAACCAGATTCTTTTAGAAACATTTATTATATCAATAAGCTGAAAATATCAAAAGAATGCTTACCTTCGAGCACACACATACACTTATGGTTGACTGGATCCTGAGAAATGAAGATCTTCAGTTTCCTCACACGGCTGTGTAAAAACCATTGTTTTGTTAATTGAACGGAGCCTGCTCGTATATCAGACAGTCATTTTATCGCAATTTGTTCTTATAATTATCGCAAGCTTCCATGAGATAAGGTACAATGATTTATTTGTTTCGTACAACCGTTTTCGATAACAACTCCTGCAGCGTAATATTTTTCATGATGTTCACAAACATACAGGCTGAAACCTCACTGAAGGTGTCTTTATATTTATCTGGAAGAGTTTTGGTTGCAGTGTATTTTGAGGCATATTGGCCGTTGTCGGTTTTCCATACAGGCTTTGTACACTTTTTATTGCAACGGTATAGAGCGACAAGGTAAATGCAGTTTATTTCCCCACTTTCAACTATTTGCTTGACAGAGTCACAAATATGTTTATATGAGGTTGTGTAAAAGGCTCCGACGAAGCATAGAATGAATAATAACATGTTGCTCCATCGACAACTTTACACATAATATGTAAATAGATATCAATAATAATAGCTACATGTGAATAGATATCAATAATATTACATAAAATGAAACACACACTAACCATATAAGCTGCTTACAACATGTGATTATATTCAATGGTGTCTCACAAACAAGTAACTCACCTCTGTGAGAGAGAGTATAGTGGAAAATTGTATATTTTCTATGTGTATTTTCTTTTCTAACTGATGGCTGGTTCAGACTATCCCATTAGATTCTAAGAATGTGAAATCATACTTACAATAATTATTATTTCAATAACTAAATGTTAAATATGCTTATATTCAGCAGCAGCTATGTATTTTATAATCTAGCTTAAGGGGTGGGTTTAGGTATAAGTCTAAAATTTTGTAAATCATGGTAGTTGCAATGAGGTAATCTATCTATTCAGGTTATATCCCATGATATAATATTATGTGAGTTCTAACTATATGTTACAAACACTAACTCGTGGAATTTCGTTGGGCTGCCACGCCTTGTACGGCCCACACGCTTTCGAGTCGTTTTGGTCACGCTTTCGAGTCGTTTTAATCGTTTTTCATGTCGTTTTAATCGTTTTTCATGTCGTTTTAATTGTTTTTCATGTCGTTTTAATCGTTTTTCATGTCGTTTTAATCGTTTTTCATGTCGTTTTAATCGTTTTTCATGTCGTTTCAATCGTTTTTCATGTCGTTTTGATCGTTTTTCCTATGAAGAAGCAGCCTCACATTCCATACCTCGCTGTGTGACATACACCGCATGTTCAGATACCCGCATGACTGACGTACAAACAACTACCTGTACCACATAGACTGCAATATACTCACACTTATCACTCAGACCCGCGGTTACATCTACAACATTAAAATCGCTTGTTCTCAAGTCCTCCATAGCTGAGCGGTGAAGGAGCCGGCTTTGGATATTATTTCTCGGGTTCGATTCCCGTGTGTGTAGAAAAATATTTCATTTTCAGTAGAAGTACATTAAATTGTTTCAAATCCTCCGCGGTTAAGTCGTCTAACTTTAGAGTTTATTTCCCGGGTTCGAATCTCGGTGGATGACAAGTTCACAGACTTCAGATTATCCAGACCATAGTTAGAGAAGAACCATACACAGATGATTAGTTCACAGACTTCAGATTGTTCAGGTCATAGCTAGGGTAGATGTGACAGACGCCATGACATTGAAGGATCACGTGATAGCTGACATGAAACCACGTGTCTAGGACCTCTCTTACGAACAACCTGTAATATACAACATAACACACTCTTTACAAACAACCAAACTCGCAACCACGCTATCTACCCGATAACGTTATCTATCCGATAACACTGGATGCCAGACCTAGTAACTGATAACGCTATCTAGCCGATAACGTTATCTACCCGATAACACACATCGCCAGACCGGAAGTGGAGACCTACATCGGCATGCGTGATTGTGGATGACCTTGAAGGGGACCGTTTTTACACAATTTGAACCTTAGATTTCCTTATGGGAATTTACATGCAAAAAAGGTCGATTTTGAGCCAGAACCGGTGCAGCACATCTACTTCCACAGTTGAGGAATATTCAATCTAAGACTGGTGGATTCTATATCTTTAACTGGAGGTGAACGTGACTAGGGTACTTCCTTCTTGTTATATCTATATATGTTTATAAAATATATTATTACTAGGCAGAAATAAAATTATTAATTTTAATGTATTTTTATTGAAAATAAAATTTTGAGTATAGGAAGCACAGTTTTATTAATTAATCAGATCAAATGAATAGGTAGGTAACAGCATGTGTTGTTGTCGAACCTGTTTGATGCAACAGAACTTGTATCTGTTCGAACAGCTCTGATAGCAAATGTCACCAACAGATGTGTATGAAGATGTCTGTATCTGTTAACAGACGCTGCTACTACTGTTCATTTAACACACCACGCTGTCTACAGATGGCGCTACTGTCATCTCTGTCATAGCGCAACAGCCGCCATCTTCCATCACTTCATCCAATCCCTCTCTCTCTCTCTCCCTCTCTTATTACAACCAATCACAACAAGCCACACTCATCCATGTACAATACAACTCCAACAACCAATCACACACAAGCCCACTCCATTACCCCATCCAATCTATCTCTTATCACAACCAATCATAACAAGCCACACCGATCCACATACAACTCCAACAACCAATCACAGACAAGCCACGCCCCTCCCCAAACATACTACAATCACAACCCAACTCCCTATCTCTCCAATCAGCAAGAGCGGATCACTTCCGTGGTGGATGTAGCTAATACTACCTACTGACTTTACCCTCTATCTCAGAAAACATATGAAATAGCTTGAAGGTGTAAGAATATGAAGTATCTCTTCGGATTCTGCGCATGCTCATTATCTCACATCGGTACGGTAGAAGTGCGATCCGATAAAAATCAACATCAATATCATGTAGCACTCTAAAACAATCAAGAATATACGATCCTGGTTTCGGAACGATGTAATATGATTTTATTTATTCTCCTGTTTATATTTGAACTGGTCTCCAAAATTCATATCAATTATCCTCTGGAGGTGGATCGAAATCTCCTCCGAAATAGAAAATATCAGCAAACGTCCAATCGGTTGAGGCTCCAACAAGAAAAGTTATAAATTCCGCAGCCGTTATCCAATTTTTAGATGGTAATTGTAATTCTTCGAGGATTTTCATTAAACTTGGACATACGCTTATTACGTGATGCACGTGACAGCCACCATGTGACACACGTCACAACCATCATGATAGTTCACGCGATAGCCACCTCTCTCAAAACCACGAGACTGTGACCTGTCTCTTGGAAACAACCTGTATATACAACATAACACACTCTTCACAAACACCCTGTATATACATTGAAACAACCAGACTCGGAATCACTGATAACGCTATCTACCCGATAACACAAATTACAAACAACGGATGCCGATCGCCAGCACAGACCGGATGCCCAGACCGGATATCCTGTCGCGAAGGTAGCCATCTCAATCTACTCGCGAGCTCTAACTCAACACTTCTGTCGCTAAATCGCCGGACGATTCTTATCAAACACGCAAAAACGCATCAACGCATGCAATCTGCGTGCACTCAGTTTGCATATAAACCTCTATGTGCCTGTGTGTCACGCGGGAATTTATTTTGTAAACTTTTCATTCATGTGTGCATGAAAATAATAATAATAATGATAATAATCTTTAATAATAATAATAATAATCTCGGTCGACGAAATTGTCCCGTCGCAGTTTTCACGGTGGCTAAGCGTACGTGCTTATCGCGTCCCGAGTATATCTCAACGACTCGACCGAGAGGCCATTTCAACGGGGGAACGGAATCGCATTTGATTAAAACCTAATCGTTCAATTCATCTCCCAATACAGGTTTAATTCACTTGGTACGCTGATGCAAGGTATTAAGATTATAACGTAGCCTTGTCGCTTTTCGGTAAATTGCTTACTGCGTAAGCTTCGAATCCTCGGGCGCCAGATTTTTCTAAAGGTTAACTCTTCTTTGAAGACTTCTGCTAGGGTCTTCTCCACAAGGCTTGTCACTATGCTATCTAAAGATAGCCTTGTCCCAAGGGTAGCTACAGTGAAGTATAACCAGAGTCCAATGGGCAGAAAACAGTATCGAAATTGTAGGCTTTAATTACAATTGATACCTGGTTATAACTTAGCTCGTTAAAGATGGAGCAGAAATAATTTAATAAAACAGGGAATTCCAAATATTAAAATATATAATGATTTTAACAAGTTCACTTTCAGAATAATCAATTTAAATGCAATTAAACGATATTATTTCACAAAATTACACCCAGACGGAAAATGTAATGAAGCTCAAACGGTAAATGAAAACTCTTTCAAGATATCAACTCTACGACAAGTTCGGTCGCTAAATTTAATTCGGTGGTACGGGATCGGTTGATGAATGATTCAGAATGATCAATTTGCGGAAAAGTACGAATCAAACAGGTCTCAGCGTAATGAGCGGTATGCGGTAAATTTTAGATAGCAGCACTAATAAATGGAATGTTCAAATAACACTACTATATATTCGGTTATTAATTCGGTTTGTTCAGAAAATATTGTTTGCACTAGTTTTCCGATTGTACGATATCAGATTTTACTATGTTTCGGTTAATTACTCTAATTGAGTTTATTCTGTCATCTCACCCACCCTTGTACTAACTTTCACGGAGTACCCGGTAATTGTGTGACAGTGTTAGATTTTATAAACTTTACAGATTCGGAACCTAAATAATTAGGGCTTATACTTCCGGTATCAACACAGTGTGCACAAACCCTAATTATCTTATCTGCAATAACCCCTATATCCACGGCAGAGGACTTCTTATAGTATTAAGGGAATTATTACGATTCTCAATCGTCACACAACCACCCTCAGCTTATACTTCCGGTATCAGCACGGCGTGCACAAACTGTTGGCAGTTTGGTCGTCTATGATATACTTATACTTCCGGTATCAGCACGGCGTGCACAAATATACCCAAAGACGCCCCTGTCGTTCAAACATACACACTCTATACACACTACACAATTACTTGAATATTTCAATTCACGCGCGAATTCAAATCGTGCGCGATTCGACCTACGATAAACTAGGATAAACTCAAATTCACCAATTCAAATTACTGAATACTACGGAACTCAGGTATCGTACAAACGTCCACCAATTACAATAACAATCATAAATAACGGAATACAATATATCGTAATGCTCAAAATATAAACTTATTTGCTATCATTTACCTTCTGAAACAATTCACTTGCACGGAAAACTATTATTAATTCACAGTTTAAAATATCTGACTCACACTCGAATGAATTAAAAAAAAAACACTAGAGAGCTACTTTACTGATCAAAATAAAAAACACACAAAAGAGCTACTACTTTGATTGAAAATCAAAAACACAAGAGAGCTTCTATACTGATCAAAATTCAGAAACACAAGAGAGCGATCTTTCGGCTGTCACGGCTTTTATATGTTTCCCGAGGTTCTGGACAGGTCTGCTCCACCAAATCCTTATTTTTGTGCCAATGGTTTTTACTTATGCCCCGAACAATGGTTAAAAATGACGCTACTTTTTAGATCTAAAATTCGCGCTCATGATATCATACCAGTTCTTCCCGGCGAACTAAACAAGTGTTATCCGAGTTTTTATATTGTTCGCCCTTTTTATACATAAGGCTGCACAAAGTTTGGTGTCTTAACTGGCCAGACCCCTGTTTTTGCAACATATTTCATCGGAATTAAATGCAATTTTGAACGGGCATGAATTAGATTCATCTATTTGAATAATTATACTTATTTGAAATTACGGAGATTTAGAAAAGTGACAATCACGGAATACACATTCGGAATTCATTCATATCTATTGAAATAATGAACTGTTCACACTGAAATTACATGTAACATCCGTATTTATTGCCTGATCTAAATTAAATAATCTTTCAAAATTTAAGCTTCGTTACATCCCCCCCTAAGTTCGGTTAAAAATGAAAGAATCTGATTCTTTCATTTTTCAATTCTCATCCGAGAATTCATACAAAAAAAAATCCAATGCAAAGGTAAGATACCTGACGATGAAACTTACTTGGAACATAAAATGAAAATTCTGCTGCTGAACGGAGGACTGTACTTCTTCTTCGGAATGGGAAAACTCAAAACTTCTTCTTCACAACGGAAAGCTTGAAACTTCTTCCTCTTCGGAATGGAAAAACTTGAAACATCTTCTTCGGAACGAAACACAAAACTCCTTCTTCTTCAGAATGGAAAAACTCAAAACATCTTCTTCGTTGGAACGGAAAACTTAAAACGTCTTCGGAATGGAAGCACAACTTGGAAACAGAAAACAAAACTTCTTTCAAACGGAAAAACTTGAAACTTCTTTCTTTTCGGAATGGAAAAACTTACAACATCTTCTTCGGAACGGAAAACTTAAAACTTCTACTTGGAAATGGAAAACAAAACTTCTTCTTTCAAATGGAAAAACTTAAAACTTCTTCCTCTTCAGAACGGAACTTAAAACTTCTTCTTCATAAACTTGAAGACTTCTTCTTCTTTGGAATGCAAAAACTCAAAACATCTTCCTCGGAACGGACAACTTCTTCTTCAAAACGGAAAAACTGACTTCTTCCGCGGATCGGGATACTTGAAGATTTCTTTGGAATGCCAAACTTCTTCTTCGGAAACTTCATTTTCAGAACGGACACTCGAAACGTCTTCGAATTGGAACATTTCTTCTTCGGAAACTTCAGGATGTATTCTTCTTTGGAACGGAAACTTCTTATCATTTTGTTGACATGGGCACGTTCGGCAGCGTACGCACCGCGGTCTCGGTGGTACTACAAAGGATGGACGCGCTGTCTGGTTGCACCTTTCTCTCCGGTGTCCTGGATCTCCACATAGCTCACATAATCCCCATAACTGGACGGGTACGTAGACCAGGTGCGTCGGGGTTGTCGGCGTACCTGGGGTTTTCTTAGCTTGGACTTGTTCGGACTGTACCTCTTCCGGTTTCGGCGGAGATGATGCGGCATCCAACATGGTTGTTTCCGGTTGAACCTCCATATTTTGCAGTGCTTCATCTCAATGAAATCGGACGGTTCGTACGACATATTATCACCTGTGAACATTGAATCATAATAATGGGTAATTGTACTACTTGATACTTTGTCCAACGGTATCTATATCTTTCGGTACCTCGATTCATTTCAACTTCCCGGAATGCCAGGAACATCATACGGCTTCAGATCTTTGACATGAACATGTTTAACTTGCTTGCCATCTTCGCCTTTCAGGTCGTAAATGACCGGAGAAATTACTTTGATTACCGTAAACGGACCGGTATATTTTGGGGCCAATTTAGCGGCAAAATGTCGAACACTAGCAGACAGATGATGCTCTACCTTCATTACTTTATCATCCACGTGACAACGCCAATCTCGACGACGGAGATTATAATAACGGCTTTGATGGGTAAAAGCACGGGATAACTGGATACGCACCAGTTGGAAAGTTTCACGTAATTTGTCTAATCTAGTTCGGTGTTCTGAAATCTGTCCACGATTCGGATCCGTAGGAATATTTCCCTCGGTCTCTACCGGAGCGGTAAAGGAACGGACTATCGAATTTGGAACTTCAAGTTCTCGGCCAAAATTCAAAAAGGCAGGTGAAAATCCGGTGGATTCATGTGGGGCAGAATTTAGGGCAAATAGAAAATCGGATAGAAACTTATCCCATTTTCTGTGGTCTCCATTGCTAAATTGTGTAATCATCGTCTTTAAGGTACGGTTTGTTCTCTCCACGGGATTGTTTTGTGGAGTATAAGTAGGAGTGAGGCGATGCCTAATCCCAAACTCCTTCAGGAGTGTCTTGAAAATTTTACTTTCGTACTGCGTTCCATTGTCGCTGATAACGGTTTCCGGACAACCAAAACGAGTTATGATCTCTTCGTAGAAGGCTTGAGTTACCGCCTGCGCGGTAGCCTTTCTCAACGGCTTACACTGTACCCACTTCGTAAAACGGTCCTGCATGACAAGAATAAAATTGTTTCCCTTGGCGGATCTTGGTAACGGTCCTACCAAGTCGGTGCTCACACATTTCCAAGGAAACTGATTTACTGTCGGCTGCATGAATCCAGGCTTCTGCTGTTGAGACACTTTGAAAGCTTGGCACTGCGTACATCCACGCACGTACTAATAATACTTGTGGGATATTCGCGCAATCGTCTTGGCAATACCTAAATGTCCTGCAGTCGGACTGTCATGGTTTTCTTTCAGAACGTTCAACCGGAGCGGTTTCGGAACGCAAAGCTTCCACGGAACTCTCATTTCCGGTTCGGACAAGTCATTAGAGTCCCAGAAATGGCGGTACAACCGATTATCTTTAACACAATAATCTGGATACGCTTCTGTACTCTTTTCAACTTCGACTTTCTTTGAATTGTACACGTTGCAATTCACGGGGTCATTCAGCACGAATAACTTTTGATTGTCATTTGTTTCCTCCTTGTTCGGTAACGGATCGCGTGACAGGGCATCAGCCACACGATTCAACACTCCTCTTAGGGGACTTCTACCCCAGGCGGGATTGACCGTTGGCCTATTCGTAACCCGGAACCAACACGGGGCTAGAACACTCTCATTTTTCACTTTACTGTCTTCCGTCTGTATAGCGGTATCTACTTCAATTTCACTTTCACAGTTATTCGGTAATTTCGGTTTATTATCGGTATTACAATTAACGGTATTTTCAACGGCACCGGCGGACTCCTTATCCGCGGTGTGGTTCACAACAGTGGTGCGGTAAGCGGTTTTCACTTCCTCCGTTGAGGCCTGTTCAACCGGGATCTGCTTCGGCCTAGCTACCTCGCACTCCCGCGGACGTTTCCCTGTCCCGTACATGGACAATCACGCGACATTATCCCAGGGCGGCGGCATCTTGAGCAAAATAATTTCGGCCGATTCCGACAATTATTTTTGTCATGCCCGGTTTCCCCATATCTCCAACATGAGATGGGCTGTATTGCGGTATGCGGCTTCAGCCTGGTAGGGCACTGCGTCCTGAAGTGGCCGCGGAGACCACAATCCCAACAAGTCTGCTCAGGGATCTTCGGTATCCCGGACTTGACTGGCGATGACGGTTCAGGTGCAGGTTGCCTACCCTGCGGCTCCATAGTCCTTACTGTTGGACTGGGAATTTGTGCCTTCACTGACACTGGATACATCCTCTTCTGCATGAGTTTCTGCTCAGCCTGCAGATTCTCATATTCTTTTGCTTGTAGCATTAACGACGGCACGTCGTTAAAAGTCCCTTGCCGGATAAATTGCCTATACTCTGGCAATAAATTTCGGTGCAATCAGAACAATTCCCGTTCTGCGGTCATTGCACCATGTCTCCTGATCAGTGTTTGCATATCCACAACATATGCAGCGGCCGTCTCATTCATGCGTTGATGCCTGCGGCTGATCTGTACTTCCAGATCAATGTGGTAGTTGGCATCCATGAAAAATAAGGTGAAGTCTCTTTGGAAATCGGCAAACGTAGCCCAGCGGCTACGATTATTCCGATACCACAATAGTGCGGTGCCATCCAAAACTTCTGGTGACAATAGCAATAATGAATCCTTCGATGTATTTAGTTGCATTGCTATCTCATCTAGGCGTTCCAGGAACGTAGCGGGATCTGACGTTCCATTGAATTGAATTATGTATTGATTCAAACGCGGAGCACTGTTCGGATTTTGAAAATTAAATCCCGGTACTTGTTGAATATGACTGAACGGAATATTGTACAACAGTTACAGTAACAGTAACCGGAACATAGTGGGCAGGTGCTTGCGGAACAAATGGTACCTGCGGAACCTTAGGGGATTGTGGAACAAATGGTAACTGTGGAACCATCGGTAATTGCGGAACGGTCGGTAATTGACTCCACGCCGGTGTCACATCTGACGACGTGGTCCTATAAATCGGGGGGTTCATAGGATTCGGCGGGGAAGAATAGATCGGCGTTTGAATCGGTGGTGCCGTCATTACCACAGTGTTCGTGTATGTCACTGTATTCGTAGTGGACGTAGTTGACCAATACGACGGCTGTATCCTCGGTGTGCTCCTTATTGCCGGTCTTGATTGAGCCCCCGAAGGACTAAACGTTGGTGTTGTGTTTAGTGCCACTTCGGTTGTCAAAGCCTTGGTTAGCGTTGCCATGGTACTGGCAATCTTTTCCAACATCCCACGCGGAGGGCGTATTATTCCTTTACGGCCCCCCTTTACGCACCTACGGCGTAAATCTTCGGCGAATCCATTATGGTCAATATCATGATTGGCCAGGACTTCCTGAAGTTGTGCTTTCTTCAGTAAGTGAATCCAGTTGACTTTCGAATCAACTTCCGTAGTCTCAGTCTGGCTATCCTCGGTATTAGAGCAGAATTGCGCCATTTCGTCAAAATGTGCTGGCATTTCCTCCATACTGATAGGCGCAGGCTGTGGCACCTTAGGTATAGCACCTGTATACCCAGGGAACTCCATTTTCCAATCCAATTCAAAATCAAAATTTCCAACGCCAAAAATAAATTATTTTTCTCAGGGGTAGGTAACGGAGGAGGGTGCGGTAACCATAACCTGTCCACACCTTCCTTCCAATAAGGCAGAAGCAATCAAATCACTTGCCCCAATTTGGGCAACGTAACTTTTATTTCGGGAGGTAACTCCAAAACGGTTGAGCCAATTCGCCCAAAAATGTTACCAACAGCTTCCTTGGTATCGATTTATTCGGAAAGAATCTATGACTTGCCCAATCCGGGTTAAGGTTGACTGGGAAAATCAAAGGGCAAAATATGGGCAAAAATCAAAATTTGGGCAAAACACTGAGGTGTGGTTAACAATTCTACACCTCACGGAACAATCGATTTTTCAGTCAGATTCTCTGTTAAAAACTTGATGTTTCCCCTGAAACGGGGGACGGATCGAAAAACTAATTTCACCAAACAACCGTCGAAACTTTTCCAAATTTCCAAAATTCAAAAACAAACTCTTGGGGATGGATCGAAAACGTATTCGAAATGTCGGTGTCTTGAAGCTTGTTCTTCTGTCACACCATATCTGAAATTTCATTCAAAACGGACTACCGGTTCAAATGCATTAAATTATCCAACATTTCACTTTTGGGAATAAACAAAAAAAAAATTCCTGCTGGCTCAATTTTCAAAAGTCCCTGCTCGGGCGCCATTTTATAACGTAGCCTTGTCGCTTTTCGGTAAATTGCTTACTGCGTAAGCCTCGACTCCTCGGGCGCCAGATTTCTCTAAAGGTTAACTTCTTTTTGAAGACTTCTGCTAGGGTCTTCTCCACAAGGCTTGTCACTATGCCATCTAAAGATAACCTTGTCCCTAGGGTAGCTACAGTTAAGTGTAACCATAGTCCAATGAGCAGAAAACAGTATCGAAATTGTAGGCTTTAATTACAATTGATTCCTGGTTATAACTTAGCTCGTTAAAGATGGAGCAGAAATAATTTAATAAAACAAGGAATTCCAAATATTAAAATATATAATGATTTTAGCAAGTACACTTTCAGAATAATCAATTTAAATGTAATTGAACGGTACTATTTCACAAAATTACACCCAGACGAAAAATGTAATGAAGCTCAAACGGTAAATGAAAACTCTTTCAAGATATCAACTCTACGACAAGTTGGGTCGCTAAATTTAATTCGGCGGTACATGATCGGTTGATGAATGATTCAGAATGATCAATTTGCGGAAAAGTACGAATCAAACAGATCTCAGCGTAATGACCGGTATGCGGTAAATTTTAGATAGCAGCACTAATAAATGGAATGTTCAAATCACACTACGATATATTCGGTTATTAATTCGGTTTGTTCGGAATATATTGTTTGCACTAGTTTTCCGATTGTACGATATAAGATTTTACTATGTTTCGGTTAATTACTCTAATTGAGTTTATTCTGTCATCTCACCCACCCTTGTACTAACTTTCACGAAGTACCCGGTAATTGTGTGACAGTGTTAGATTTTATACACTTTACAGATTCGGAACCTAAACAATTAGGGCTTATACTTCCGGTATCAACACAGTGTGCACAAACCCTAATTATCTTATCTGCAATAACCCCTATATCCACGGCCGAGGACTTCTCATAGTATTAAGGGAATTATTACGATTCTCAATCGTCTCACAATCACACAATCACCCTCAGCTCATACTTCCGGTATCAGCACGGCGTGCACAAATATACCCAAAGACGCCCCTGTCGTTCAAACATACACACTCTATACACACTACACAATTACTTGAATATTTCAATTCACGCGCGATTCGACCTATGATAAACTAGGATAAACTCAAATTCACCAATTCAAATTACTGAATACTACGGAACTCAGGTATCGTACAAACGTTCACCAATTACAATAACAATCATAAATTACGGAAATCAATATATCGTAGTGCTCAAAATATAAACTTATTTGCTATCATTTACCTTCTGAAACAATTCACTTGCACGGAAAACTATTATTAATTCACAGTTTTAAATATCTGACTCACACTCGAATAAATTTAAAAAAAAACACTAGAGAGCTACTTTACTGATCAAAATCAAAAACACACAAAAGAGCTACTACACTGATTGAAAATCAAAAACACAAGAGAGCTACTATACTGATCAAAATTCAGAAACACAAGAGAGCGATCTTTCGGCTGTCACGGCTTTTATATGTTTTCCGAGGTTCTGGACAGGTCTGCTCCACCAAATCCTTATTTTTGTGCCAATGGTTTTTACTTATGCCCCGAACAATGGTTAAAAGTGACGCTACTTTTTAGATCTAAAATTCGCGCTCATGATATCACACCAGTTCTTCCCGGCGAACTAAACAAGTGTTATCCGAGTTTTTAGGTTGTTCGCCCTTTTTATACATAAGGCTGCACAAAGTTTGGTGTCTTAACTGGCCAGACCCCTGTTTTTGCAACATATTTTATCGGAATGAAATGCAATTTTGAACGGGCATGAATTAGATTCATCTATTTGAATAATTATACTTATTTGAAATTACGGAGATTTAGAAAAGTGACAATCACGGAACACACATTCGGAATTCATTCATATCTATTGAAATAATGAACTGTTCACACTGAAATTACATGTAACATCCGTATTTATTGCCTGACAAAAATAAATAATCTTTCAAAATTTAAGCTTCGTTACAAGATACTCGGAGGAATATCTTTTCCAAAAATCAGCAACTATTTTTTGAATTAGTTGCCAGCGATCTAGCCGGTTTATCTTTATTACCGACATGTCAGGTGCACGAATTGCAGGAACTAAATTTTTTAGTGTAATGAAATTTGCAGGTGTCAGAGAGATCAAATCGTTGAGATCTGACTATTGAGAATTTGAAGGACTGCTTCAATTCCACATACGAGTGTGTGCATTCCGTCATAACAAAAAATTTGCTGGCTAACTACACGGAGACCGTGTAGATTCTGCTAGTCCGTTAAAATGGGGTTCAGTAAGTGGGGAAAATTCCTCTTGATGGAAAGTTTTTCTGAAGCTTCTTTGGCAAGCTCAAGCAGCGGCCGCTATCCACCAACAAGATTTGTACCGTTGTCACTTTGCCAACTGTGCCACGCCTGGCAACAAATCGCCGAAAGCACGCGATGAAGCTGTCCTTTGTAAGATCAATGGCAAGCTCTAGATGAATTGCAGTTGTTGACGTATATACAAATACGCAAACATACGGTTTGAATTTTTCAGTGATCCTTCAACCCCTTCAAGGCGAAATTCAGAGAAGTCCGCGGAAATCTGTAGCTTCATGAGATAATGCAGCTATTTGGGAAATTCTGTAGTGACGCAAATCCGTCATAGTAGGGGGCATGTATGCTTTGGGACGTACTCTGTAGCATGTTATGCAACGACTTAGTGTTTTTTCTATCGTTCTTCTAGCCGAAAAATTTAAAATTGCTGCAAAAGTAAATGTTGTAACGTTATTAACCCTGGATGTAGGTATTTTTTATGAAAATGTTCTATCATTATTGTGGCAAGTCTATGTGAACTAGGCAATGATAGGGGATGCCTCATAGAAAGAGGTAAGTCGATTGCATTTCTCAAGCGACCCCCCGCCCCGAGAAAACCATCGGAGTCAAGGAAAACAGCAGGTTTTCTGAGTGGCTTTGGAAGGATTTTATTTTTGCTCATCATACAAATGATGTCGGCGAAAATTATGGCTTGAACGTGTTCAACAAGCCACTTCAAATCTCGATGAGCCTCATCTGAGATAGGTACACCAAAATATATTTCTCCTGGAATATTCCGTACTTGAAAATTCGTAAAAACTCGGATACAGTAAGAAAAAATATTCTGAATAGTAACCGAACTCGAATACCTTTACAGTGAGCTATCTGAGAGATGAATCTCAATCATGACATTCAACACCGTTTTTTTTCTTCACTAAAAATTACATCACAAAATGATTCGTCATGTTGTTTGGAAAATGATTTTTCATACCAATCGTATCTTGGTAGAGAAAAGTTGAGACACAACAGATTTGGAGGGGTTGTTCCTCTAGAAGCGACATTCGCTGGGATTTCTGCGGACGGAATGAATCTCCAAGGAGAGTATTTCTGAAAATTTCTTGAGCCTTTAAATCTTCGGGGAAGTAAATAGTTTTTGACGATTGTTCGATTTTCCAAAATTTGGGAGTGTGGTGCTTACCATTACAACCGCTCACCCTACACCGATAACGAGAGGTACAAGAGTATTTAATAAATATAGATAGCACTAGAATCAACCACAATTAACAAATACATATTTAAAATTTAACAGTATATACAAATTTGCATTATAAAAAGTTTCATTGAGATAATTTTGAGATCTAGAAATTCTTGAATTGAATAGAAAGCGTTAAACATTAGAAAATTTTCGATGGTGATTTTAAATCTTTTCTGATTCATATTTCTGATATAAAAAGGACATTTATTAAAAAATTTGAAACTTAGTACATTATGACCAGTTTTTGACTTGCTCAGCCGATGAAATTGGGTATGAACATCCATTTTACCACGAGTATCGTGGTCGTGGACGTCAGAATTTAATACAACATCACCAGCAAGGAAAGCATGTTGCGCATATAAGAGACATTCTAGAATGAACAGACTTGGAAAGGTTAAAATTTTTAAATCTTTGTATGTATTTTTGACACATTCACGATATCGTTTACCTCCTAGGATTCTGATACCTTGTCTTTGAAAACTGAAAATTCTATCAGCTTCGGAGCAGTTACCCCATGAGATTAGACCATATCTAACATGCGATTCCAAACTTGCGAAGTAGGTAGAACGTAATACGTGAGTGGATAGTGAATTTGACAGGTTTCTTAAGACAAAAAGGTTTCTTTCAAGTTTCCCAGCTAGCTGATCGACATGCATCTTCCAGGACAGAGAAACATCCACAAAAAGACCCAGAAACTTGGTGTGAGCATTTTTATCTTGATTAAAAGTATGGTTTTTCAAGGTAAATAAAAGTTTTACAGTTTACCTTGATTAATGGCCAGTTTATCAGCAGAAAACCACTCGAGGGCTCTCGACTCTACCTCCTCACCCAAAGCCACTACGCAATCAGAATCAGCATGAGAAACGGAGATGGTATTGTCATCTGCGAAGAGTTCAATAATCGCACCCGGTAGGTAATCGAGGAGATCATTAATAAACACGAGGAACAATGGGGGTCCCAGAATCTTACCCTGGGGAACCCTACCTCAATCAATGACCTCTCCGAACACCCACCGCCCGCAAAAACAGTCATAAAACGGTTTGACAAATACGATGTAATAAGCAGAAGACTGTTTTCACTCTAACCATACTGCCTCAGCTTGCCCAGCAGAATCGGGCGGGAGACACAGTCGAAAGTCTTCGTCAGATCTAGAAAAAGTGACAATGAATGAAGTCCTTTCTCGAAGCAATGTAAAGTCAATTGAATGAAATGCAGAATGGCGTCGATTGTGCTTTTGTTTTTTCTGAACCCAAATTGGAAACTTGAAAGAAGTAGTTTGGATTCAAAAAATTCTAGCATTTGAGAGCACATAACCTTTTCAAGAACTTTTGATAAAACGGGAAGAAGTGAGATGAGTCGATAATTTTCGGCTTGGTTAACATCTCCCTTTTTGTATAATGGAATGACTTTGGAAATTTTAAGACATTCAGGAAAAATACCGCGCCTCAGGCATATATTTACCAATTTGGTCAATGGACTAATTAAATTATTCATATTTCTTTTCAAAAGATAAGGCGAAAGACCGTAAATATCAGTTGCCCTACTATTTTTAATGGATACAAATGCTTCTCTCACCGTATATTGAGAAACTTCTAAAAAAGAAAATGATAGATCTTTTGATACTAGCTTGCAGAAAACATCCTTGAAATCTTCATTCGAAGGGGGGTTGCTGGCAATTATTTTTTGTGGAATGGAACTAAAATATTGTCTAAAAGTATTTGCAGAAATGCTATGTTTAGGTTTATCCTTATTTTGAGATTTCTTTTTAATTAAAGACCACATTGTCTTTCGTTTATTTTTTGAATCTAAAATTACCCTGTCATTTGCTTGAATTTTCGCTGATTCAAGAACTTAATTGTATTCTAGCCGAAGTTGATTACGGGTGTTTTTTAAGGGGTCTGTTTTATAGAAATTAAACATAGAATGTACAAGTTCTAGATGATTACGCATGTTTTTAGATCATCATTGAACCACTTAATGCCTGAATCGCAGGATTTACCTATTATGACCTTTTCAGGGAATGATATAAGGTAAGTATCTACAACGTTCTGTTGAAATACTCCAAAAGAATGCTCAATATCATTAACATTGTTCAGAAAGTTCCACGAAAGTTTTCCTAAAATATCATGCATCACATCAAATCAATGAGCAGTCAATGGCCTACATTCAAAACTGGAGGTGGATGTGTTCTTGCCCGGAAGATGTGTACAAACCTCTTGGGCGTCATGGTCAGAAAATATGGTACTTACCACTCTTGCACTGCCGATGAGCTCAAAATAAATAAAAATGTTATCGAGGTAGTTGGAGCCTCTGGTGGGCTCAAAGATTAACTGCTTAAGGCCAAATGTGTTGAGCAAGTCACAAAAGGTCCGCGTATTTTTGTCCGGATCAAGAAAAGGTAAGTTAAAATCACCGCAACATATTATTTAATCAGTATTTTTTAAAGATGAGAGTACATGATCTACTGTAACACCGAGCCTCGTCAGATGTAGAGCGGCAACTTCACAAGATATTTCCGTCGAGAGGTTATTTATTTCTTCAATACAGGTAAATTCCTTTTTTTATGAATATTATTACGCCACCATGACTATGAGTGGAACGGGAGAATGAAGATGCGTTCTGCCATCCATATATTTCTAGTATGGAGGCCTCCACCGAGCTAAGAAATAATTCAGAAAAACAAGCTACATTGTATTTACCATCTTTGTTGAGTAATGTTTCAATGTAATTTAATTTACTTTTGATGCCTTGGGTATTGTAGTGTAATAAGTTAAAAGGGAATACCTTACGATTTGATGAATTTGTTTTGTCAGGAGGTAATTTATCAGTTAGTGGGATTCTTGGGATTCCCCTGTTGTCATCTTTTTTATCTGCTGTTTGTTGCTATTTGTTCCCTGAATAATCTATTCTCTTCCTTTCAGCTTCAATTTTTTTCTGTAGGACTGTACATTTAGTTATATCAAATGCAGAGTGATCCCCATTCATATTTAATTTGGGCAAGTTAAAATATCCTTTTGACAGTAAGGTGATTCATGAGAATGATCGCCACATCTAAGACATATTTATTTTTTATCACATTTATTAGCAGTATGATAAAAGCCAGAGCATTGGTAACATCTTAAAATATTTACATGTTCGTATACTGGACAGGGTGCTAATTCGATGCATACTACACCATTTTCAAGAACTGTTTTAAATGTTTCAGCATCACATTCAATAATAGCCATAAACCTCTTTTCCATTTTTTTATTGTTAGAACTTTTATGTCAGCATCCTCTTTTACGAAAGTGTTTTGACTCTTTATGATGTTTATTAATTCATCTTTCTTTAATTCAAATTCTATTCCAACTATCTTCAGTTGAGGTTTCTTCAATTTTGATGAATTAATATTATGATAATTTCCTAAATTTGATTTTGTAACTTCTTTTATTTTCTCCATTTCTTCTTTATTTTTACATAGAACCTTGATCCCGCCTTTGTTGATATTTGTTACTTTTTCAATAGCTATTTTGAGATCTCCAGGTTTAACGTATTCTCGAACATCCATTCTAGTTTTCGTGTTTTCTTGAGTACTATTTTTTGGTTTAATGATTAACACATTTTTGTTTTGATCCCCTTTGGTTACACTAGCATAAGGATGTTTGGCTAAAATATTTTTTCACTATCATTTTTGAGCTGTTTCAACTATTTCATGCTTCATTTTCGCAATATTCATTTTATTATTTTCAAGGTACAATAGTTTATCCTTTAGGAGATTATTTTTTTCACTTATTCTCTTGATTATAATATCTTTGGCATCAATTATTTTTGTGTACAATATATCAAATTCGTTGGTATTTTTGGAGGTTTGGGTGTTTTGAGAGCATTTGATTTTATTAATTTCTCTGTCAGATTCAAGATCATGTATTCGTTTCCCCAGCATTTTATTTTCATTTTTGGCGACATTGTATTCATTAGATATCTTTTTATTGTCTAAAGTCAATTCATCATTCTGTACTTTGTCTATGAAGTTTTCTCGGTTATCAATTATTTTTTCCTTCAATTCGGCAATTTCTTTCTTCAATTTTATGTTTAAACTCATAAGAGTTTCTATTTCAAGCTGTTTATTTAGATCTAAACAAACTTTGCAATAATATCTTATTTTTTAGTTCCAAGCATCTAAGTTCAGTTGAAGAAACACCTGTACATTCTTTACAACAGAAGTTTTTGCACCCATCACATTTAAACTGAGTTTTTATGTCTCCAATGTTCTTGCATTGTGAACAATTCATTCTGTTCGCTGTCCGGACAGATGTTTTAGTTTTTATAACGCGAGAAAAATCGGATTTACATATCACGTGTATTTATATCCACTGTTCCAATTTCACTGCTTTGTAATTACTAATTACATCAATATAACTGAAATCCCGCAATTTTTAGCTAAAAAACTGGCACCATATTATAGTTCAAGTATTTAGAAATGTTTTAGGCCAAAATTTGGAAATTTATGGTCCCTTTAACCAATCAAAATATCAATTTTCACTTTAGCGAACTCACGATCGATACGACACACTGGAGAGATAATACTGTCACGAGACCATGATAAAGACTTGTTCCTACCCTGTCTCCTCCAAGAATTTAGGGCATTCGGAAATAGTGTGGGATTGCTTGCAGAAATAACATGAAATTGGAATTTTTCAACTAATTTGTCATAACCCAACACATAACTTTGGTCAGAAATAGTGAGGCCTGAAAGTAATTTTTCAGCTCCTCCTTCCAGGTAAGAAAGAAGATATTCCAATTTTGACGCATTGCAAAACATTGAATTATTATGCACAACTTGATTGAACATATTGAAAAATGAGGGCTATAGATTCAAGTCTCCGTTAAACTTTGGAACGAGCAATGTGGGGAGAGCCTCTGACTTAAGAGGCAAACCCATGTTTGTCGGAGAAGAAGACGCTGCTGATTTTGCAGCTTGTTTAACTGCGTCTTCATTTTCTAGTGGCGTACAAAGTCGGTTATAGTAATTTTTTTCCTGAGAATAGAATGACTTGGCATTTTGTCGGACTTTGTCTCCTGGCAGAAAGTCGGCGTCTTCTTCGATAAGAGCTAGGTGTCGTTATGATATGAGCAAAAGGTTTCAAATCTGTTTATTTTCCTCCAAAAAGCTATTCACATCATCAGTTTGTGCCAAGGTAAGCCTGGCTACCCTGTATACTTCTGAAATATCGCCTGAAGAATTATTGTAAGCTATAGTATCTATTTTACTAGATCCGAAAAATATGATTCTTATCCTGAAAACTTTTGGTGTTCACTCTGAAAGAAATAGTTGTAGTCTGTCTACAAACTCTGAAATTTGTAGTTTTGAACTACCAGACTGAAATTAGCTCCAATTTAGAAAACTTACTACAATGGCTGGAAGGAGCGGACAAACTGCTGTTCACCTATCCCAATATAGCATCGGTTTCGTCGATATGTACAGTGGAATAGCTCTGATTTGGAAGTCTGTCGTGTAACGTTTGAATGAATCGCAAGTGAAAAAACTGAAATTCGTACGAATGTTATGTGACCTATTCTCGAAAATGTATATATAATATTAATGAATGTGAGAGAAATTATCTTGATGCATGACGGGAATATAAGAATGATATAGAGAAAGCAAAAGATAGAGATTGGCAGGAGTTTGTATCTAGGCAGGGTAACATGAATTCATGGGGAGAAGTGTATAAGATTTATAGAGGAAGTAAATTAAAGAATGCTCTTTCCGTGAGATGCAGGTGAGATATTGATGATGAATGAAGAGAATAGAATGCGAGAGGAATTTGTCTGGGAAGAGATAAATATGCCTGTAAATGAAAGGCTCCAGGGTGTGGATGGATTCAGAAGTGAATGGACTAAGAGAGTTTGGCAGGTATGTCCACTCTATTTGAAAGCGCTTTATGATACTTGTTTGAGTGAAGGTGAGGTTCCTAAAGAGTGAAAGCTCAGTAAGGTTGTTGATAGGCGGATAAAGATAGAATGTGTGTAAGCTCGTATAGACCTATTTATTTGCTAAGTGTGTTTGATAAAGTGTTGGAATGGATGATGATACAAAGAATGAAGAAAATGGAAAGTAGAATGAATCTGAGTCAGTATGAATTTGTTGATAGGAGAGGCACAGAAGATGCATGGACTACGTTCTGTCGCGCGCGACATTGTTTTGGTGGCAAAAGAGAGGCGACATCAGCGTGATTTGTGTAGAGGACGAATGTGTAGTTAGAGGAGTAAGTCCAGGTACGATGGAGAATATCTTGTATCTTGGAGAATGTATGAATGAATAAATGGCAGAATGAATGAGAAACGAATGAGAATGGTAGGGTGCTATATGAATATATGAGCGATGTTAGAAAACTTGAGAATTGTGCATGGTTCTGGTTAGATTTGTATGCCGTACTTCTGATGACTGGACATGGAAGCATGCATGCATTTTTGTACAAAAGAGGTCTAGCGAAGCACTCAAGCTGTTAGTGTGGTGCAAAAGATGAATATTGGGAGCATGTTTTGATGAAATGTGAGTTGTATGATGACTTGAGAAATTTGAGAGAAATGTGTCTTATTTCAGATGATAATGATAGAATACGAAGATTGAATGATGTGTTAGGAAATGAGAATAAGTATAGAGTGCTTGTGATGTATGCGAGGAAGATGTTTGAAAGAAGAATAACGAATGTTGTAGTAAATGAGTTGAATGGTTGAGTATGTAAGACGCAGGGAGATACCACCAGAAAGGCTTGAGGTTGACCTTCATCGGTTGGTAAGTGGCTGACTACGGTTTGATCTTTGGAGCTTGACGATTCCACGTACCTGAGCTGGTCTAGCAGTACCAGGTTGGGGCTTTCAACTCAACTGTAGCTGAATTTGTTTTGCGGTAGATGGGACTAGTGATCTTGCATTGACTGGTACCACGGGTGTCGAATCGCCTGGAGTGTGAAAACTCCGTCCGACCGCTTGGTGTAGGCTTCGTGAGGGTAGTGGTTAAAAGCCGCATGGCTAGTATGGAACGCCTTTTCTATATTCACTAACAGCAGGATTATGGTTCCCAAATGAATTTACTACCCATTTAATCGCAACTGAGATCACAGCAAATAGTATGGTTTCGTAGAATTACCTAAATCATAACATCAGTTCATCTTAAAATAATTATACTACATATTTGGGCATGATATATCCATTCAAAGCCAGTCGATTCGTTTCTATTTTAATTCGAAGCTGCTCGAAAATGATCAATTTTAAAACAATTACAGAAATAAATTGTGTCCACTATAACGTGCACTTATGGCTTTTCGGTGAATCGCTTACTGCGGTAAGCTTCGAATCCTCGGGCGCCAGATTTTTACCAAAGGTTAACTCCTTTTTGAAGACTTCTGCTAGGGTCCTCTCCACAAGGCTCATCACTATGCTATCTAAAGATAGCCTTGTCCCTAGGGTAGCTACAGTGAAGTATAACCAGAGTCCAATGGGCAGAAAACAGTATCGAAATTGTAGGCTTTAATTACAATTGATACCTGGTTATAACTTAGCTCGTTAAAGATGGAGCAGAAATAATTTAATAAAACAGGGAATTCCAAATATTAAAATATATAATGATTTGAACAAGTACACTTTCAGAATAATCAATTTAAATGCAATTGAACGGTATTATTTCACAAAATTACACCCAGACGGAAAATGTAATGAAGCTCAAACGGTAAATGAAAACTCTTTCAAGATATCAACTCTGCGACAAGTTCGTTCACTAAATTTAATTCGGCGGTACGGGATCGGTTGATGAATGATTCAGAATGATCAATTTGCGGAAAAATACGAATCAAACAGGTCTCAGCGTAATGAGCGGTATGCGGTAAATCTTAGATAGCAGCACTAATAAATGGAATGTTCAAATCACACTACGATATATTCGGTTATTAATTCGGTTTGTTCGGAAAATATTGTTTGCACTAGTTTTCCGATTGTACGATATCAGATTTTACTATTTTCGGTTAATTACTCTAATTGAGTTTATTCTGTCATCTCACCCACCCTTGTACTAACTTTCACGGAGTACCCGGTAATTGTGTGACAGTGTTAGATTTGATACACTCTACAGATTCGGAACCTAGACAATTAGGGTTTATACTTCCGGGGTGACACAGTGTGCACAAACCCTAACTATCACATCTGCAATAACCCCTATATCCACGGCCGAGGACTTCTCATAGTATTAAGGGAATTATTACGATTCTCAATCACACAATCACACAATCACACAACCACCCTCAGCTTATACTTCTGGAGTGACACAGTGTGCACAAGCCGTTGGTGGTTTGGTCGTCTCAGGATATACTTATACTTCTGGAGTGACACAGTGTGCACAAATATATTAAAGACGCCCCTGTCGTTCAAACATACACACTCTGTACACACCACACAATTACTTGAATATTTCAATTCACGCGCGAATTTAAATCGTACGCGATTCGACCTATGACTAGGATAAACTCAAATTCACCAATTCAAATTACTGAATACTACGGAACTCAGGTATCGTACAAACGTTCACCAATTACAATAACAATCATAAATAACGGAAATCAATATATCGTAATGCTCAAAAAATATAAACTATTTGCTATCATTTACCTTTTTGTAAAATTCACAAACACAAACGGAACATTATTGTTATTTCACAGCTTTCAAATCTCTGACTCACAATTCAAAAAAAACACTAGAGAGCTACTTTACTGATTTAAATCAAAAACACAAGAGATACTGTACGGCTCGAAATTCAAAAACACAAGAGCTGATTCACTGATCAAAATCGAAATCACAAAAGAGTAACTGTACTGATTGAAAATCAAAAACACAAGAGAGCGATCTTTCGGTCGTCACGGCTTTTATATCTTTTCCGAGGTTCCGGACAGGTCTGCTCCACCAAATCCTTATTTTTGTGCCAATAGTTTTTACTTATGCCCCGAACAATGATTAAAAGTGACGCTACTTTTTAGATCTAAAATTCGCGCTCATGATATCACACCAGTTCTTCCCTGCGGAGTAAACAAGTGTTATCGGAGTTTTTTAGGTTGTTCGTCCTTTTTATACATAAGGCTGCACAAAGTTTGGTGTCTTAACTGGCCAGCCCCTGTTTTTGCAACATGTTTTTATCGGAATGAAATGCAATTTTGAACGGGCGTGAATTAGATTCATCTATTTGAATAATTATACTTATTTCAAATTACGGAGATTTAGAAAAGTGGCAATCACGGAATACACATTCGGAATTCATTCATATCTTTTGAAATAATGAACTGTTCAAACTGAAATTACATGTAACATCCGTATTTATTGCCTGATCTGAATTAAATAATCTTTCGAAATTTAAGCTTCGTTACATCCCCCCCTAAGTTCGGTTAAAAATGAAAGAATCTGATTCTTTCATTTTTCAATTCTCATCCGAGAATTCATACAAAAAAAAATCTAATACAAAGGTAAGATACCCTAACCTGACGGTAAAACTTGAATTTCCTTCGTCGGGAACATCGCGGAATAACAATATGTTACTTGGAACATTAAATGAAAATTCTGCTGCGAAACGGAGGACTGCACTTCTTCTTCGGAATGGGAAAACTTTAAACTTCTTCTTCACAAACTTGAAGACTTCTTCTTCTTTGGAAAACAAAACTTCTTCTTTTTCGGAATGGGGAAACTTAAAACTTCTTCTTCATAAACTTGAAGACTTCTTCTTCTTTGGAACGGAAACTTCTTATCATTTTGTTGGCATGGGCACGTTCGGAGCGTACGCACCGCGGTCTCGGTGGTACTACAAAGGATGGACGCGCTGTCTGGTTGCACCTTTCTCTCCGGTGTCCTGGATCTCCACATAGCTCACATAATCCCCATAACTGGACGGGTACGTAGATCGGTTCCATCCGCGTCTGGGTCGTCGGAGCAGCTGGGATTTTCATAGCTTGGACTTGTTCGGACTGTACCTCTTCCGGTTTCGGCGGAGATGATGCGGCATCCAACATGGTTGTTTTCGGTTGAACCTCCATATTTTGCAGTGCTTCATCCAGCACTATCTCAATGAAATCTGACGGTTCGTACGACATATTATCACCTGTGAACATTGAATCATAATAATGAGTAATTGTACTACTTGATACTTTGTCCAACGGTATCTATATCTTTGAGTACCTCGATTCATTTCAACTTCCCGGAATGCCAGGAACATTATATGGCTTTAGATCCTTGATATGGACTCGTTTCACTTGCTTGCCATCGTCGCCTTTCAGGTCGTAAATGACCGGAGAAATTACTTTGATTACCGTAAACGGACCGGTATATTTTGGGGCCAATTTAGCGGCAAAATGTCGAACACTAGAAGACAGGTGATGCTCTACCTTCATTACTTCATCACCCACGTGACAACGCCAATCTCGACGACGGAGATTATAATAACGGCTTTGATGGGTAAAAGCACGGGATAACTGGATACGCATCAGTTGGAAAGTTTCACGTAATTTGTCTAATCTAGTTCGGTGTTCTGAAATCTGTACCCGATTCGGATCGGTAGGAATATTTTCCTCGGTCTCCACCGGAGCGGTAAAGGAACGGACTATCGTATTTGGAACTTCAAGTTCTCGGCCAAAATTTAAAAAGGCAGGTGAAAATCCGGTGGATTCATGTGGGGCAGAATTAGAAAATCGGGTAGAAACTTATCCCATTTTCTGTGGTCTCCATTGCAGAATTGTGCAATCATGGTCTTTAAGGTACGGTTTGTTCTCTCCACGGGATTGCATTGTGGAGTATATGTAGGAGTGAGGCGGTGCTTAATTCCAAACTCCTTCATGAGTGTCTTGAAAACTTTACTTCCGTACTGCGTCCCATTGTCGCTGATAACGGTTTCCGGACAACCAAAACGAGTTATGATCTCTTCGTAGAAGGCTTGAGTTACCGCCTGCCCGGTAGCTTTTCTCAATGGCTTACACTGTACCCACTTCGTAAAACGGTCCTGCATGACAAGAATAAAAGTGTTTCCCTTGGCGGATCTTGGTAACGGTCCTACCAAATCAGTGCTCACACAGTTCCAAGGAAACTGATTTACTGGTTGGCTGCATAAATCCAGGCTTCTGCTGTTGAGACACTTTGAAAGCTTGGCACTGCGTACATCCACGCACGTACTTCGCTATATCGCGGAACATCCCCGGCCAATAATACTTGTGGGATATTCGCGCAATCGTCTTGGCAATACCTAAATGTCCTGCAGTCGGACTGTCATGGTTTTCTTTCAGAACGTTCAACCGGAGCGGTTTCGGAACGCAAAGCTTCTCTCATTTCCGGTTCGGACAAGTCATTAGAGTCCCAGAAGTGGCGGTACAACCGATTATCTTTAACACAATAATCTGGATACGCTTCTGGACTCTTCTCAACTTCGGCTTTCTTTGAATTGTACCAATTACAATTCACGGGGTCATTCAGTACGAATAACTCTTGATTGTCATCCATTCCTTCCTTGTTCGGCAATGGATCACGTGACAGGGCATCAGCCACTCGATTTAACACTCCTTTACGATATTTTATCGCAAAATCGTACTGCTGTAGGAAAATGCTCCTCCGAGCCAATCTCCCACTCAGACTCTTTATTGAGTGCAGCCATTTCAATGACTGGTGGTCACTCAATACGGTAAATCTGTATCCCTCTAAGTATGGTCTCATTTTATCAATGCCCCACACAATAGCCAAACACTCCTTCTCGGTAACAGAGTAATTCTTCTCGGCGGCTGTTAATGTTCGGCTAGCGTAGGCAATGATTCGGTCGGCTCCCTCAATATTCTGTGTTAATGCCGCAGCAATTCCCACATCCGAAGCATCGGTTTGTAAAATAAACGGCCTGTTGAAATCTGGACAAGCCAACACAGGGGCACTGGTCAACATCTCTTTCAATTTGTTGAACGCGACTTGTTGCTCCTCTCCCCAACTCCAACGTCGATGCTTTTTCAGTAAGGCTGTCAACGGACTGATGATTCTCGAAAACGACGGTATGAAACGGCGGTACCACGAAGCTATTCCTTAGAAACGCCGGAGTGCCCTCACTGTAGACGGGCTTGGAATCTGCTGGATAGCTTCGATTTTCTCAGGGTCGGTATGAATACCCTCGGCGGTGACTACATGGCCTAAATACTTTATCGACGTGCGGCAGAACTGGCATTTTTCCGGGTTTATTTTCAGATTAGCTTTCCTTAATCGTTGGAAAACCTCTCTCAAATTCGTGAGATGTTCCTCGAACGTCTCTCCCAGAACAATTATGTCGTCCAAATAAGGAAAGGCGTGTGGATCCATATCCGGTCCGATGATGGTATCCATCAGCCTATGAAACGTTGCCGGTGCGGAATGTAAACCAAAGGCCATTACCTTAAATTGGAATAAGCCACGGCCTGGTACAGTAAATGCTGTTATGGGTTTACTTTCCGGTGTCAGCGGTATTTGCCAATACCCTTGCTTCAGGTCAATGCTAGTAATATACCTAGCCCGTCGTAGTTTGTCCAAGATGGCACTTATGTAAGGCAGTGGATATGCATCTTTCACGGAGACTTTGTTTATCATCCGGAAATCAATGCAAAATCTCGGTTTTCCATCTTTCTTCTTCACCACCACAACGGGTGAACTCCACGGACTACTTGACGGCTTGATGACTTCCTCTGCTAGCATTCGATCAACTTCCTCATTGATGATTGCTTGCATCCTCGGATTCTGCGGTCGGTAACGCTGCTTTATCGGATCGGTCTATGTCAATTTTATTTCGTGTTGAACCAGCGGCGTGGTTCCTTGAATTCCTTCAAAATATTTCATTTCTGTTTTCAGAAATCGGTTCAGTCTATCCTGTTCAGTTTCCGACAATGTTGCTAGTTGTGTCTCCACTTCATCACAGAAGCGCACACGTTTGACTGCCTTCGGTCCGGAACTAGCTTCATTGGAAACTTTTTCACAATCTGTCCCAATCAAATTGTCTTTATAATACACCCCAGCGGAGGGTAGATGTATTTTAAACAAACCGGAGCTCAAAATCTCCATTCCTATTATCATATCCGATAATAACGACGGTAAATGCACAAATTCTGCTTCAATCTCACCACATTCAAAATGCAATGAGATTCGGTATGCGGTAGTACTAGGAACCAAACTACCATTGGCCATCCTAGTGCCTACGGCCTTAAGGGGAACTGGTTTTAACCCGGAATCCTTACATAACCTAACAACTGCGTCATTGATGAAAGAACGGGTGGCTCCGGTGTCCACGAGAGCCGAAAAAAGTTTACCTAATACCCGGACTTTTATAAATGGTCGGTTTTCACCTAAAGTTTGAGCAGCGGTATTTTTAAAAATGATTCTTTCATCACACGGCGCTAGAACACTCTCATTTTCCACTTTACTGTCTTTCGTCCCTATAGCGGTCTGTACTTTAACTTTACTCTCACAGTTATTCGGTAATTTCGGTTTAGTATCGGTATTATCGGTATTACAAACAACGGTATTTTCAACGGCACCGGCGGACTCCCTATCCGCGGTGCGGTTCATAACAGTGGTGTGGTGAGCGGTTTTCACTTTCTTCCTCGAGGCCTGTTCAACCGGGATCTGCTTCGGCCTCGCTACCTCGCAGTCCCGCGGACGTTTCCCTGTCCCGGACACGGACAATCACGCGACATTATCCCAGGGCGGCGGCATCTTGAGCAAAATAATTTCGGCGGATTCCGACAATTATTTTTGCCATGCCCAGTTTCCCCACATCTCCAACATGAGATGGGTGTTGCGGTATTCGGCTTCAGCCTGGTAGGGCACTGCGTCCTGAAGTGGCCGCGGAGATCACAATCCCAACAAGTCTGTTCAGGGACATTCGGTATCCCAAACTTGACTGGCGATGACGGTTCAGGTGCAGGTTGCCTACCCTGCGGCTCCATAGTCCTTACTGTTGGACTGGGAATTTGTGCCCTCACTGACACTGGGAAAATCCTCTTCTGCATGAGTTTCTGCTCAGCGTGCAGATTCTCATATTCTTTTGCTTGTAGCATTAACGACGGCACGTCGTTAAAAGTCCCTTGTCGAATAAATTGCCTATATTCCGGCAATAAATTTCGGTGCAACCAGAACAATTCCCGTTCTGTGGTCATTGCACCATGTCTCCTGATAAGTGTTTGCATATCCACAACATATGCAGCGGCGCTCTCATTCATGCGTTGATGCCGCCGGCTGATCTGTACTTCCAGATCAATGTGGTAATTGGCATCCATGAAAAATAAGGTGAAGTCTCTTTGGAAATCGGCAAACTTAGCCCAGCGGCTACGATTATTCCGATACCACAATAGTGCGGTGCCATCCACAACTTCTGGTAACGATAACAATAATGAATCCTTCGGTGTATTCAGTTGCATTGCTATCTCTTCTAGCCGTTCCAGGAACGTAGCGGGATCTGACGTTCCATTGAATTGAATTCTGTATTGATTCAAACGCGGAGCACTACCCGGAGCTGAATAACTATATCCAGGCACATGCTGAACGGAATATTGTACCCTTGCGGAATAACAGTAACAGGAACATATTGGGCAGGTGCTTGCGGAACAAATGGTACCTGCGGAACCTTAGGGGCTTGTGGAACAAATGGTAACTGTGGAACCATCGGTACTTGCGGAACGGTCGGTATTTGACTCCACGCCGGTGTCACATCTGACGACGTGGTCCTATAAATCGGAGGGTTCATAGGATTCGGCGGGGAAGAATAGATCGGCGTTTGAATCGGTGGTGCCGTCATTACCACAGTGTTCGTGTACGTTACTGTATTCGTAGTGTACGTAGTTGACCAATACGACGGCTGTATCCTCGGTGTGCTCCTTACTGCCGGTCTTGATTGAACCCCCGAAGGACTAAACGTCGGTGTTGTGTTTAGTGCTACTTCGGTTGTCAAAGCCTTGGTTAGCGTTGCCATGGTACTGGCAATCTTTTCCAACATTCCACGCGGAGGGCGTATTATTCCTTTACGGACCCCCTTTACGCACCTACGGCGTAAATCTTCGGCGGATCCATTATGGTCAATATCATGATTGGCCAGCACTTCCTGAAGTTGTGCTTTCTTCAGTAAGTAAATCCAGTTGACTTTCGAATCAACTTCCGTAGTCTCAGTCTGGCTATCCTCGCTATTAGAGCAGAATTTCGCCATTTCGTCAAAATGTGCTGCCATTTCCTCCATACTGGTAGGCGCAGGCTGCGGCACCTTAGGTATAGCACCTGTATACCCAGGGAACTCCATATTATCCAATCCAATTCAAAATCAAAATTTTCAACCCCAAAAATAAATTATTTTTCTCAGGGGTAGGTAACGGAAGAGGGTGCGGTAAACAAAACCAGTCCACACCTTCCTTCCAATAAGACAGAAGCAATCAAATCACTTGCCCCAATTTGGGCAACGTAACTTTGATTTCGGGAGGTAACTCCAAAACGGTTGGGCCAATCCGCCCAAAAATGTTACCAACGGCTTCCTCGGTATCGATTTACTTGAAAAGGAGCTATGACTTGCCCAATCAGGGTCAAGGTTGACTGGGAAAATCAAAGGGCAAAACATGGGCAAAAATCAAAATTTGGGCAAAACACTGAGGTGTAGTTAACAATTCTACACCTCACGGAACAATCGATTTTTGAGTCAGATTCTCTGTTAAAAACTTGATGTTTCCCCTGAAACGGGGAGGCGGATCGAAAAACTTATTCCACCAAACAACCTTGGTGAGCACGGGGAACAAGTTTCTGTCAAAACTTTTCCAAATTTCCAAAATTCAAAAAACCAACTCCTGGGGATGGATCGAAAACGTATTCGAAACGTCGGGGACTTGAAGCTTGTTTTTCTGTCACACTATATCTGAAATTTCATTCAAAACGGACTACCGGTTCAATTGCAATAAATTATTCAACATTTCATTTTTCGGAATAAAAAAATAAAATTCCCTCTCGGTCAATTTTCAAAAGTCCCTGCTCGTGGGCGTCGAATCCTCGGGCGCCAGATTTTTACCAAAGGTTAACTCCTTTTTGAAGACTTCTGCTAGGGTCCTCTCCACAAGGCTCGTCACTATGCTATCTAAAGATAGCCTTGTCCCTAGGGTAGCTACAGTGAAGTATAACCAGAGTCCAATGGGCAGAAAACAGTATCGAAATTGTAGGCTTTAATTACAATTAATACCTGGTTATAACTTAGCTCGTTGAAGATGGAGCAGAAATAATTTAATAAAACAGGGAATTCCAAATATTAAAATATGTAATGATTTGAACAAGTACACTTTCAGAATAATCAATTTAAATGCAATTGAACGGTATTATTTCACAAAATTACACCCAGACGGAAAATGTAATGAAGCTCAAACGGTAAATGAAAACTCTTTCAAGATATCAACTCTGCGACAAGTTCGTTCACTAAATTTAATTCGGCGGTGCGGGATCGGTTGATGAATGATTCAGAATGATCAATTTGCGGAAAAATACGAATCAAACAGGTCTCAGCGTAATGAGCGGTATGCGGTAAATCTTAGATAGCAGCACTAATAAATGGAATGTTCAAATCACACTACGATATATTCGGTTATTAATTCGGTTTGTTCGGAAAATATTGTTTGCACTAGTTTTCCGATTGTACGATATCAGATTTTACTATTTTCGGTTAATTACTCTAATTGAGTTTATTCTGTCATCTCACCCACCCTTTAACTAACTTTCACGGAGTACCCGGTAATTGTGTGACAGATACCACAATACACAACACTTCTTTACATCCACAATCACATAAGCTAGCAGCATTTAATTGTATGATACATAGATTAATTAATGTCCCATTAAGTAAAGATAATTTCCATTTAGAATTAAACAGAATCGTAGATATTGCCAAAAATAACGATTATAATGTCAAGATAATTAATAAAATACTCCAAAATAAACTCAATAAAAAAGCCTTAAGCATAATTTATCCGCAAATTAATAATAATACAAAATCAAATTTCACATGTCTAACATATTTAGGTAAACATTCACTAAAAATATCTCAATTCCTTAAAAAACAGAATAAAAACGTCGCCTTTAAAACAACAAATAACCTATGCTCGTATATTAATAACTCGAAATCTAAAAAAGATAACTTAAAGAAATCTGGAGTTTACAGACTGAGATGTGATGACTGTAGTGCTTTGTACATAGGACAAACTGGACGCAGTGTCAGCGTAAGGTTCAATGAACATTTGAGAAGTTACAGGCTCAAAAAAGAAGACTCTAATTACGCAAATCACCTGTTAGAACATAACCACAATTTCACTCTTAATCCTGATATTCTACATATTCAGGAAAAAGGACATAAACTTAATATATTAGAATCCATAGAAATTTTGAAACACGCAAAAAACAATAATAATGTAATATTAAATGATCAAATTGACACATATAATTCACCGCTTGTTAACAATTTTGTAAACACACTCCCACCATTATCCACCCCCATCCCTCAATTTGCACCACATTCTGATCGCTGATATTTAAGGACATACTTTTAGATTTAGCTTTAGTTGATAACTCCTCGCTTTGATAATGCCACAGTGTGGTGAAACAATTTGTCAGCATTTTTAAATTAAATGTTAAAAGTTTTGTGTAAAATTTGAGTTTTATTCTCCAATTTCTGAAGTATTATGAATTTACACTACGTAAACGCCGAAACCATAGATATACATATCTATTGAAATAATGAACTGTTCAAACTGAAATTACATGTAACATCCGTATTTATTGCCTGATCTGAATTAAATAATCTTTCGAAATTTAAGCTTCGTTACACCACATAGATTGTTACGGCCATTTCTATTGGACTGAGAGTTAATATGCTAAGGAAATTTCAGTCCCTGCCAAAGTTTACATTCAATGAGCTTCAATCATATACAAGAGACTCATTTCTAATGCATTCTCACAGTTTTCGGCTCATTCAAATTTATAGGGGAATATAATTGTTTTGCTGAGTTGATATTAATCCAAGTCGAGAATTTTTATATTTCACTAATATATATTGTTTCCAATTTATTAGAAGCCTTCCGTTAACCTTAGGATAGTCGGAATTACTTACATTAATATGTTTCCCAATTTCTTTGATATTTTATTGCACTTTTAAAATTTAATTAGCAAAAATAAGATTTTTCATAAATTCACTCATTTATCAGTAATCGGAATTTCAATGGTATGTAATTTTTAATTCATCTGCATTATTACGTTATAGGAAATGAAAATCTTCCATCTTACTTTAGAAATATTCAAATTTTCGCAAGAATTTTCAGCGTATGCTTTCTATTGACTTCATATCACATGTACCTAAGGGTTATGTCGTCTTAATTCAATTATTCCACAACTGTTATAGTGGACGAATTCAAATGATTGTTGAATTATCACGTCCTCGCTATTCCGCATGTAAAGTCATCTTGTATTGGAATTCAGTGTTTAACATGGCTACAATTTATTTGGATTATTTTTCCGACCCAAATATCGACCAATAGAATTGCACCATTCGACGTCACGTGGTACAACCTACATGGAATTATACTGATAATTTTTTGAAAATTTTCTCTGGTAGTTGATATATATAAAAAACAAAACATGATCCAGTCAAATTAACCACACTTCAAACTGACAGGTTGAATTCTGTCCACCATCGATAAAAAAGTCAAAGGAAATGTTCATTTGGGACGGCCAGTCAAATTAACCACACTTCAAACTGACAGGTTGAATTCTGTCCACCATCGATAAAAAAGTCAAAGGAAATGTTCATTTGGGACGGGAAAATAATCCCCCGAATACCACACGAGCTTCAAAGTTATCTGGCATTTCCCTCAAGGTTCCCTGCAAACAAATAAAGTCGTCAAGTTTTTCAGGAAAAATCACTCGCGCTTCGCGCTCGTGATTTTTTAACCTGAAAAACTTGACTCCTTCATTTATTTGCAACGAACCTATCGGGAAATACCCGATAATTTTGAAGCTCTTGTGGTATTATATATGAGAATTAAATTTTCTCGTTTTCAATTTTATTTAACACAAGGTCTGCATACAATAAAAATTCGTAAGTAATAAGAATGATCTTCAAAACGATTATGCTGCCATCTGATGGAGGATAACTTAATGTGTCAACTACATATAATGTATAGTTGCAGTTGATTTTTCAAATACTCACGAGAACCAATTTGCATTGCATACATCATTACATTTGTTACCCAGGTGCCTGGTGATAATGAAAATAAAGTAACCAAGCTCATTCAAGTGTGTAGGCAAATTATTTCCTATTTTATTCACCCTGAGGTACCCGTGTATCATGAAAATGTTACAAAGAATAGGAATTCTTGTTGAATGTAGCACCTACCGAATATAAATATCAAAATTTGCAGAGACGTTTTAATACTTATTTCATCGTTATCCTGCGTTGAATAAATTTTCCGTGTATTATTTTGATACGGTTCTCATAAAATTGAATGTTATGATAAAAATTCGAATCGAATTTAAAGGAATAAAACCTAGCCATGTAAAAATTAGGAAGTCAATTTGAATTGAAAGGCGCATCAAACTACAATGCTGTTAAATGATTTCAAATACAGAATTATACCATATGAATGAAATTGTAACTTGATTAAACAATATTTTTTGTTTTAAAATATTTTACTTGTTCCACTAGCAAAAATAATTGTGGTTACCAAAAAATAAGGTAGTATTACTTATTACACATCAGGTTGGTTATCAAAGAAATACATTGCAATTGAAAAAGATAATAATATCTTCATTATTATGGGGTCGTCTATTTGAAGAGGAACATTTTTTCGTGTAATATGAATTGAAAGTTTTGATTTCAATTCAAGAGAAGTACCTTAATGAACTTTATGATTCTTCTGCAGAGCCTAGAAATAATTTGAGTCAAAGAGATAATTCCTTATGAGAACTAAAAGTTTCAAACTAAAATTTTTTTTTTCAATTTCTATTAGAATTGTACTAAAGTGAAATCTGTATAAGACCTGAGCCTTTGTAATAAGAATCTGTTCTCATATGAATGCAAGGATATTATTATTTAAGTAGAAGAATTTTATAGGCCGAGTTTTCTATTCTATGTTATTCAATTGTCTCCAATTTGTTACACATTATATTTTAGGCCAAACAAGAAGAGGAAATTATTATTTTCACAAAGAAAAATTGTTAAATAGGGTTATATTTTGGAACGCCGTTTTGATATTTATTAATAGCACCTTAGGTTTGAAAATAAATTGGCACTTACATTTCTTTGAAACGACAAGCTATCAAGTTATTCATCAACAAAGAATAATGCATATAATAAAAATTGATGTAGTTCCAATGAGAATCGTGATTATTCGTAAGTCAGGATTTGAAATCTTACATCGTGTTAATTGAAATTCAATAGTTGTTTTCATTGCATATATTGTGAAAATATATACCAATTACAGAGCATCCAGGGAGATAACTTCATCAAATATTGAAACGGCGTTTTATAGGCTAGCGGGTATTGGAGAGTGATTTGTTACAATCCTTCACCTTCGATGAGTGAGTTTCGTTTTCAGCTAGTGAACTGACCTACATAGTCAGTTGAGACTTGGATAGGGGCCCGCTCTCACCAGTGGGGTTCGGGGAATTGCTCTTCCTCTACGTACTGGCAGGTAGGATTCATCCTACCGCGCTGGTGAGGTGTGATCTCAATCCCTCGCCCACGGAACAGGAAATTCACGTAAAACTAATAATTGGGCATCTGCCTCTTGGTTCCTTGGTTCTTCTTAGATCACGCGTCTAGCTCTAAAGCAATCAAGGATTGGTTCGAAAGGAAGACCTTCGACATATCATGTTTACAGGAATCTAGAAGCCACCAACTCTGAGGAACTAGGCAATACGCTCTCCTATCTTTTTTTATTTCAAGGAGGTCGTGAAGATGCTGGTACTGCTGTGTGTGGAAACAGCACGACTCTGTTCTATGTCTATATAGCATATTGTCCTCTTAAACGGAAAAGGGACAGCAACAACACCCCCTCCTGGTGAACATCCCAGGGACATCGTAAACGGGTGAAAATAGTTTCCAACAAAGCGGAGAGAACCTGTAGTTCAGACTGAGAGACCTTCAATGAGGCCCAAAAGAATTACGAGAAAGCTCTGGGGAGTTCCAAGAGAGATTCGTGGCCTACCTACTGTGAAGGCATCAATAAGATGTCACAGGCAGCGAGCTCATTCCAGACTCTGCAAGAATTCTCCGATCGGTGCAGGATCAATGAACCTGCCAAACGATCACACGTTATCAGTGGAAAGACTGCTGTGACATCTAATGTGGATACATTTTCCCGCGCTCGATCACAGGTTGGCCACGGAAGTTGTCAGCTTTGAAAGAATGCGCTGGCCTATCTTCAGCTTTACGTCATACAAATCACCGGACAGGATCGGATCAATTTTGCATAGCCTTTAGCTTTGTACCAAAGCTAGAGACATGCTACCCGGGGGTGTCTTCATTGAGAAGTACTGTCTCTTCTCCGTTGGTGCCTGGTGGTGGACAGTTTGGTAGTCAAGCCGGATGAGGCTGGGTTCTACCCTGTGTTAGCTGCAGAAAACTGAACTTCCATCTTGGCTCGCTGATGTCAGGTCGAGGGTCGATAGTGATTCTTGAAGTGGTTCTTCTCGCGATGAAGCAAAAACTAGAACCTCTACTAGAGATTTGTCTCTTACGTCGAACCTTGTACCCAGAATGCTCAGTGTCTTTGAGTTTCACTTGATGCTTAACTCTGCTCGAAAAAGCACCTGGAAACCCGAGTGAAGGAATCTGTTGCATCCTTATAGACATGCAGAAGCGACTCCGCAAACACATGGAATCTACAGCCACATGTTCCATACTGTATCTACACGGCCACGATCCAGCCGATTATAACTTCCGCAGCCATTGTATGATGGTCGGTGATGGAAACGGTTCTGTTCCGTTTGGCGCTGGATAAGCCAAGCGTGTACGGAGTATCGGTTTGCTGGTCTGGGCAATTGGTTTGTGGGTTCGTGCAAAACTTGCTGCTGGAAGCTATCCGATCCTGCGACTAAAGCACGATGCTACAGTGCCTGCTATCGGTTTACAACACCGACATCCTCATAATATAGAGCACGCACTGAGAGAACATGGACTCCGGAGACCTCTTCCGGCAGGGGACTCGTGAGGTTCACGGACGGGTCCAAGACTGGTGAGTCTAGCGGAGCCGGAGTCTACTCGTGCATATCCAGAAGGCATCATGATAGTTCATGAACTGGGGTAATGTGAAATCTTGTTTTTGATTACTTTGTAAGTTATCATAACGTTCCCCATCAGAGGTTACACGTAACGACTTCAACTATGGATCCGAGACCATTAACCAGACCATGCTTCCTTCTTTGTGTATGAAGTAATATTTGTGTTAATTTCTGTAATAAAACTTAATATTTTCAAGTAGTTAGAAGTGCCAAAGTGCTTGCCATTTTCAGTTATTAGTTGAGATAAATATGTAGATTTCTCATCGAGCTTATCGATTTCTGCAATAACTGAATGTAAATCATAGTCATATATCTATGTTTTCGGCGTTTACGTAGTGTAAATTCATAATACTTCGGAAGTTGGAGAATGAAACTCAAATTTTACACAAAACTTTCAACATTTAATTCAAAAATGCTGACAAATTATTTCACCACACTGTGGCACTTTCAAAGCAAGGAGTTATCAACTAAAGCTAAATCTGAAAGTATGTCCTTGAATATCAGGGATCAGAATGTGGTACAAATTGAGGAATGGGAGAGGAGGTTATATATAATTATGTATAATTACATATAATTCACCGCTTGTTAACAATTTTGTAAACATACTCCCACCATTATCCACCTCCACCCCCATTCCTCAATTTGTGACACATTCTGATCCCTGATATTTAAGAACATACTTTTAGATTTAGCTTTAGTTACCTCCTTGCTTTGAAAATGCCACAGTGTGGTGAAACAATTTGTCAGCATTTTTAAATTTAATGTTTTGTGTAAAATTTAAGTTTTACTCTCCAACTTCCGAAGTAAATCATAGTCGTGGATAAAAGTATCACTTCAATCTCAGCTATTCCTAAGTTAGCGGAAGTTATCCCCTGGTTGTGTTTCAGGTTCCGTATTTCAATCAGGTCTTGTAATCCGAAGACAATAGGTAATTTGTAGTATATTCACTAATTATTAAAACTATTCCTACGTTTCAAATTATCCATATGAATCTTATCCCAATTCTCAATTGAGATTGTTTTTCTTTCTTTAGTGAGGTTTTGTGTTGCTGAATTTGTTAGCATTTTCTGACGAATGTATTTTTTAGGAGCGTTGGTTGTTTTGGCTGGAACAATTCTGAATCGTCCCTGCTTATGTTTAATTTGCTAATTACTGTTACTTTATGTTGAATTAAATGTTCATTGATCTTAGAATATAACAATTTGGTATTTCCTTTGTATTGAATAATGTAATCGTTTGCTAGAGTTATTTCAGTATTTATATCGAAAGGATCTTTGCAACTTATATGTTAATCAATAATATCGAACGATCTTAATTTCGTGGCTGGAATGAATCGAGCGATTATATTAATTAATTTTCTTGTTAACAGGGGTATTCAAGAAACTCTTATTTTCCAATAATCGTAAGTGTTCTGACAGTATAGAATGGCAGAATTCTATTATGCTATTATATTGTTAAGTGAACAAAAATGAACGTTTATTATTTGTATGTTTGAGTGTTCCAAGATTATGAGTTATAGAAATCAGACTCGTTATCAGTAATGATTCGATTCCGAATGACGTGAAGAAAGAAGAATTGTAGAACAAAATCAGCTTGTCTACAATTTGTGTTGATGAAGATTTAATGGCATAAGCTTGAGCATACTTTGAGAAACTATCTATTATTGTTAAAAATTTCGATTTAAAAAAAATAGATGTGTCTGAATGAATTATTTCGAATGGCTTACATGCCATTGAATAATACATTTTGTTTGTGTTGATTGTTTCACTTGAGGCCAATGAAATTTGCTTTCAATTCTCTGTTCGCTCTGTTTCGTCAATACCACGGTGGTTAGATATATCTTCATTGTAGTTTTTATCATATCTTCTGAATTATTTTTGTTTGTTATATACAGGGTGTCCTCGAACTGCGTGGCCAAAATAAAACCGAAGATTCTTTGATTCGAAAAAAAGTTGATGAGCCTTTCTACTTTTGCCTTAAATGTCTTGTTTACCCGGTAGAGGGCTTCAAAATTGCAAAATTAATTTTGTTTTTTCGGTATGACTTGAGAACGTGATGAAGAACTTCTACAATATTTTGCAGGTGAGTTACTGTCAATAATGGCCATTTTTGAGAGTGGATCACAGAGCCTTTGAGACCATAGAAATGGCTCAAACTTGAGGATGTAACGGGAAAAGTGTCCAGAACTTTTTTGTGGTCAATGTAATTCACTCAATATTTTTTATGTAGATAGCTTATCTAATTTGAAAACTTTTCTTACTCCAAGAAAATTTTGATAAAATCAACGGATTAGCTTGAACAAATTAATTTTCGAGTCTCTGCAATTTTGGCTTACTAATTTTACTTGATTAAAATACCTTAGTTGCCTTTGCTTTTCTAATGTCATTTTGGCATTTGAAAAATGTGTTCTCAAAACTGTCAGTTTTTACTTTGCTTTCCGTAAAAATTTTATAAAATTATGGCTCAAAATTTCACTAACACTGAAGTTGTTGATATGTTATTGATTTATGGACTTTGTCGTTGCAATGGCCGGAGAAGGGAAAGATATCCGCATCGCAGAATTCCAAATCGACAAACTTTCGCGAAACTGGCAAATTTGAAGCAAATCGCAGAGAAACTGGACGCAGACGGACAAGAAGGACGTTAGAGCTCGAAGAAGCGATACTGGAAGCGGTTGAAACTGAACCTGGGATAAGCACACTACGTTTGGCACTTCGTATTGGAGCCTCAAAATCATTAGTTCATAATGTACTGAAAGAAGAACTGTTGTATCCCTATCATATTAAAACAGTTCAAGACTTATTGCCCATGGATCCAGGTCATCGGCTAGATTTCTGTAGGCTTATTGTCCAAAGACAAAACGCAAACCCCAATTTTTGTAGAAGAATTATGTTCACGGACGAAGATACTTTCACGAGATGTGGTCTTTTCAACCTCCATAATGAACATTTCTATGCTGATGAAAATCCTCATGAAACGGAAGTTACATATTTTCAGAATCAAACTAAAATCAATGTTTGGGTTGGAATTGTGGATAACTTTATTATTGGCCCTACCGTTATACCAGATCGATTGAACGGTGAGAACTACTTGAACTTTTTGGAACAAAGGTTACTTGAACTGTTGGAAGACTTGCCCTTACGAATTCGTCGTGGCCTGGTTTATCCATGATGGTGCACCTCCTCATTTCACATTAGCTGTGAGGCGACATTTGAATGCGGAATATCCAGATCGCTGGATAGGTAGAGGACACGATGCACCAGTGAACTGGCCGGCCCGCTCCCCTGATTTGACGCCCCGCGTCTTCTTTCTATGGGGCGCTTTGAAGTCGAAAGTTTATGCAGCTCCAGTAAACACACGAGAGGAATTGTTGCAACGAATTAATCATGAAGCGAATTTATTGAAGAATGATCCTGAAGTACTAGCCAGAGTTCAATCTAATTTCTTGAAACGAATTAATTTGTGTATCCAGGAAAATGGGCAACATTTCGAACAATTGATGCCTTAGCGGTTTCTCAAAAAATTTTGTTGTTTCCTTTAATTTAGCATTTGTTTTTCCTAAATAATCACATCGTTTCCCCATTTCTATTGTTTTTATTATTCGTGTTTTACCGAGATATCAACCATTTCAGTGTTAGGGAAATGTTGAGCCATAATTTTATAAAATTTTTACGGAAAGCAAAGTAAAAACTGACAGTTTTGAGAATAAATTCTCCAAATGCCAAATTGACATTAAAAAAGCAAAGGCAACTAAGGTATTTTAATCAAGTAAAATTAGTAAGCCAAAATTGCAGAGACTCGAAAATTATTTTTTTCAAGCTAATCCGTTGATTTTATCAAAATTTTTTAAGAGTAAAAAAAGTTTTCAAATTAGATAAGCTATCTACGTATAAAATATAGAGTGAATTACATCGACCACAAAAAAGTTCTGGACACTTTTCCCGTTACATTCTCAAGTTTGAGCCATTTCTATGATCTCTAAGGCTCTATGCACCGCTCTTAAAAACGGCTATTATTGACAGTAACTCACCTGCCAGATATTGTAAGAGTCCTCTATCACGTTCTCAAGTTATACCGAAAAAACAAAATTATTTTTGCAACTTTGAAGCCCTCTACCGGCTAAACAAGACACTTGAGGCAAAATTAAAAAGACTCATCAAATTTTTTTCGAATCAAAGAATCTTCGGTTTTATTTTAGCCACTCAGTTCGAGGACACCCTGTATATATTAATTTCAGTTCACATCTTTTGAATCGTAACGAGGTTTGTTTAAAGTCCCTTTGTATAAAAACGACGCAAAAAGGTTCATACAGATCAGGATTTTCAAAATATAAATTTATCTGGTGCTACAATCTTTAATGAATTTTACTGTGGATGCGTCAAACTGATTTTGAGGAATTTGAAATTTGATACGTCTGCGATCAACAATATTGTAGTTTTCGTATCAGAAGCTGAGTATAATAGAGAAATAATGATTATTGTTTTTTTCCATGATTTACGGGGGCTTCCGAGATCGAAATACTTATAACAGGATCGTCTTCGTTATTGATATGTACAGTAACGTCATCGTTGTTCTCGTCTGACTCAGTTTCGTCAATTGACTTTTTGTAATATTTATTGAATACCAAATTGTATAAAATTGAAAATACAGAGATGTTTTATTTTCCAATGTTTTAGGCTGACTCCTTGCCAGTACATACAATTATTCACACTGACACTCCTGATGCTAGAAGTTATTAGAATTACTATATATCAAAGTTTTATAAAATACTCTGTCAGCATTCTCCAATAAAGGAATTGAACTACGCTGTGAGGTAATTAATGTCAATTACGTTAATATATACAAATATGAAGATTTAAAGATGAAGGGTTCGGGATAAAATTTTCCTCTGAAGGATGGGAATTCTTTCAGAGATTCATCGATTCAACTGGTTTCGATATATACTTTTGCAGATATTCAATTATCATTGTTAGATATTAGTGTAGTTATATATAACTTGAGTTCAATAGTCCCCAATTTTAATGTCTTCTCACATATGAGAAGTGGAATACTCATACTTCATATATTTTAATCAGTTTCAAGTGAGACTTCGTTCATTTTTGAATAGTTTAACCGGCTATATAAGTGAAGTTCGTATTTTTCGAATTTCAAGCAGATGAATAAGTGATTGGTCGAAGCTCCAGGTCGAGATCTTAACGAAAACTTAAACAATGTTCATCTCCACATACAGACTGAAAAACAAGACATATCGACCTTAACAGAGACGCGGGTCAATCCGTCCACCAAAACGACCTATCTGCTCTGCCCTGGCTACGAGGTCCATACTCGAATCAGATTCGAAGGAGGTATCTGCCTCTATGCCAGAAATGATCTTTCATGCCACTGAGAGGAGCGCTGTCTCCTACAACGAGACAAAATTGCTGAATAAGGCTTCCACCCTCCCAGGTCTGTTCCACGGACATAGAGGAAACTTTAAATTCCACCATACGTATGAAATTTTTCCTTTGGTATGAAACTGGACCAGATGACTTGGTGGAAATAACAGACCTTTTTTCTTTGTTGTTTTCATCATTTTCATCTATTTTTTTTTGGTAAGAGACTTACCCATAGTTCATTTTCTTTCTCCAGTCATTTATTTTGATTCGGTCAAAACTCATGATTAACTCGTAGAAATAACTCAATTTCCTTCATAACATTTGAGAACATAAATTTAATTCAATCATTCAAGAGAACATGAGTTAGTCTCAACTGTCTTTGTGATTTTTAATAATAAATTCCTCCAAATTAGATTTTATTTAACCTAAAAGTGAAAGATATTAGATTCAAGTACAGTAAAAACGACTTCATAGTTGAGGGAGATTTATTGTACTCTTCCACATACAGTAATCAAATTGATATATTTCTTAGTGAAGTCATTCAGTGTGAAATTACGGCTAATAAGTCAAAAGTCTAAGTCAGGATCCAGTTTTCCCCATATCTTGTATAGCTGTAGCCCAGATCACTGAATCACTGAAATGTCGGACGTGCCACTGAAAAAGTCAAAAACCATACTTCTTGTCAATCTCTTGTGCACAAAGAATTTTTGGTCTAGTCGGAACGCAGTCAAAAGTGGCCTATTATCTGATATTGTTCTTCCCCCTTAGCATGAAATCTGGAGAATAAATATATTTCTGTCCGTGAATTCCTTCTGTTTCAATCCAGTCTTTGAGAACTTAATCTGTTGCTGTATCCCTCATCAGTATAGGTCAGTTTTCTGTCTGTCCATAGAGTGTGAAGCTATGAAAATTTCAACATGAGTGAATTTAAAAATGAAGAGCTTGGAATAATGGCGCTTATTTTGGAGAGGAAAGAAACATAATTAACAGTAAATAAGAAAAGACAAAATTTGGGTACATAATATTTTTCCTATAAGGAAGGACGAGGGAGAATATCATACATTATTTCCGGCCTTAGAAGATGGATTGAGATTTTATAAATACTTTAGGATGTCTTACATGAAATTGAAAACAGTATAATGGAGAACGCACGAAATTTCGTGAAGTAATTAGCGCTATAGAAAAAGTGATGGTGTGCATACGGTAAGAAAAAATACGTTATTGGTTATATACTTCCTTAATTTTATTATTTTCAACAAAAATGATCTATTATATAAAATAGTACATTCACATATATTTAAAAAATATTGACGGACATTGGTGAAAAAAATGTGGATACAATTCTGGAAGGATGTGGTTCCTGATTGAGATCATGAAGCGACAAAACTAATTTCCAGCTACGATACAACATTGAATGATCTTGTTTTCCCAATCTTCTGGTAATATAAAGAAAAAGATTTGACCATTCCAAGGAAGGCTATCAAATAAGCATGTATGGGATAGCTTGGAGTCTATTCAGGTTTGTCTTTGTTTGATATTAAATATTTCATCAGGACTGCTGATGCTGTTTCTGGTTCAATTTGTTTGGTTCTTTTGCGGTATTCATGTGAAGTTGGGTTCATGTTTATAGTAGTAGCTTGGATTTGTTCTGTATTTAGAGGTTTAGGTTTTTGATGGGTTGGCAGATTTATTGAGAATAGTATTAATAGCAACGCCTTCCTCCGAAATTTCATTAAAATGTGAGTTATTTGAGATTCGGTAAGCTGCATATTCCTTTGCTTCTTTGACAAAGAATATCAAGAATGACATAATTGCTTCATATTTCCATGATGTATCTGGATTTCAAGCTTGACCACTTTTGGTTTTAGTTTTATAAGTGCTTTTTTCTACGCTTAACTTCTTCTACTTTCATTCCGTGCCTGAAAATTGACAAAATTTTATGAATTCAGCAATATATAGTGTATATAGTGTCAAAAATGGTTTCCGCTTGAAATATTTTCTATGAAATAGCATACATTTCAGTTATAAATGTTTATTTAAATTTATCCTAATACGTAGAATTTCAACAATTCAAAACAGTATGTAAATTCTTTTAGATTTCTTCCAATGAGAGACTCTTTTATGATGTTGTTCTTTAGTTTCCAAATAGGATATTCTACAATACATAGAATAGTTGAAGAAGTGTGCACTGTTATAATTGAAAATTTGATGCCTGAAGCCAAAATCAATCACCCAAGATTGGCAGAGAATAGCAGAAGAATTTTGGATTTCATAGAACTTCCCAAATTCCTTAGGTGCTATACATGAAAAGCACCTTACAATCTTTGCCCCACCAAACAGTAATAAGTAGTTAATAACAAACTTTTTCAATTATTTTGTTAGTGGTCGTTGATGCTAAATATAAGTTTATTGCAATAAATGTGGTATCATACGGAAAAAATAGTAATGGAGGAATATTGGCCAATTCAAACTTTGGAAAAGCCTTAAAAACATTTCTTTTGAAAATCTATTTATTATGACCTTATTCTGGCACTGCTATCGGTGAAACTATTGGAAAACAAATATTCAATTATCGGCTGTCTGGTGCTAGGTAAGCTTCTGAAAATGTATTTCACCTCACAAATGACGAGCTACAAATGCACTGCCATTGAACATATTTAGTAGATGCAATAATGACAGACATCAGACAGGTATAGCTCGAGTTGCAACGTCAAAATTCAGTAATACTGGCGAGTTGTACTCCTTTTTAAGCACTGTTCCCAAGATGAGTATGCAAATTTAATAATTTCAACACCAATAATTCTAACCACAGTTGGAGTCTTACTTCGAAACTATCATCAGTTTCTTGTTTCAATTGCCAAGGGTCACATAACATTCAGCAATGTCCAAAATCTAAGAGAGAATGTTATAGATGTAAAAACTTGTCTAGAAGTATAACGCATGCCCTTTAATGGGAAAAAGTCAACAAGAGGGAACATAATGTGAATTAAGTTGGGAAATAAGGTTTACGCAATTCATAATATTATGTTCGATACACTAAATAAATTTGAAAATTGAATGTCTGATAGATACAGGAGGGAGCTCTTGTACTCTAATTCGTAGATGTTTTGCTGATAGATTAGGACTTACAATTAATTCTGATATAAATAATGCGATTTTGAGTAGTTTCTCTGGAAAAAAAATTTATTTTATTTTTTTGCGTAGAGGAGGGGACATTTTGCATAGACGCCTCGCCGTGCCCCCCGGGTGAGCCGGATTCCTACCGTCTAAAACCCTTCCTCCGTGCACTGAGGTCATTATAGTCCTATTGTGCCCTCACATGTTGCTACCTCCTCATCAATCCAGTGTATTCTATGAATTTCAGTAACATGAAATAGGGGATACTTCTGATTTCCTAGTGTGTAGTTTTATCGTTTCCGAGGTATGTCCGACGACCAACCGCGTATGCCATGCACTGACACAGCACATGCATCTTCCACGCCGTAACCCCTGTAAGTGAGCTGATCCATAAGTCGCTTGAAGTACGACATACGGGGCAATTCCCTCCTGTGGGCACGGAAGTCTATCTCAAGCCATTTTTAGATCACAGATTACGCTGTGGTATGAGAAATGCCACAGGTTGGCTCTGATCCAATCATTGGTTTTGCCTCATCCGCTTTAGCGCGTGCGACGGCAGTTTCAGTCCCTTCGTGTTTGGTTTCCTCAGATTTCGACACGTGTGCTACTCTATTGGGGTTCATAACTAGTGCCGTTAGTTCTTTAACACAATCAAGTACACATTGTGAGGTGATTGTCTGCCTCAAGTGCCTCAAGCACTGTCAGGTTGCTCACTATGATCGTGATTTGTATTTTCTCATTATGAAGCTCTCTCCCTCATAATTCGAGCACATGTTGTAATTGCAACTATTTTTGCATGAAATTCTGTCCCAAAAGTCCCTGGGTTCAAAGAAATTCTTTCTCCTTGGTCCGTTTTCCGACTATTCCAGCACTCGTACTATTTTACGTCTTGGTGTCTTCGATAAGCCATATGGAATCCCCTGGTATCATATGAGGACTGCCCCCAGGGTTCTCACGTCCATTTAAGGTTCTAATCATGAGAGGCCTGGCAGTGCTGTGAACCTTGATCCTGTCGGATCTCATCCCCAATAGCTCAGGTGATTCAAGCAACCCGAGGATGCTTCGGCATTTGAGGTCAGCCTTTTCTTGGCCGATAAGATCAAAGCGATACGCTCTTCTTATGTCCTCTGCCTGAACGGCGAGGTGCAGTGACTCCAACCCCAACAGCTCCTCCATCGCAGCCGTTTGGGTGGCCAACATTGCACCTGATATTCCTAGTCATGCTAGCTTCTGAACTCTGTTCAGTGAATGTTGGGATGCTTTGGTTTTTGTTTTTGGCCTCCACACGATTGCGGCGTATGTTACAATGGGTCTCACTATGGTTGTGTACACCCAGTGCACAATTCGTGGAGTGAGTCCCCAGGTTCTCCCGACTGTTCGACTAAGTCATATATGTTTCCAATGTCCTTTCTGTTTGTGAAGGGTACAATGATTATTTACGGATTCATTCTGGGTCCTTCCTTGTTGCACCATTTTTTCACGGTGTTCAGTGCGTGCTGCATGCTATTGTGCTCCTGAACTTCCCTTGTACTATAAGAACGATGTCATCCGCATATCCTTCGCTCTCAAGGAGTATCAGAATATCGTCCACCGTCAGACTCCACAGCAGAGGTGACAGTACACCTCCCTGCGGACATCTTCCAGTGTTCCGCATCTCTTTTCCAGCCTCATTGAGAGTCCTTATGACTGTCCTGAATCGGAGCATGTTGTGGATCCATCTGCACAGCAGATCTTCCATCCCTCGCTTCCGCGTTGTTCGGACAATTGATTCGAATGAGATGTTGTCAGTTCCCCTTTTGCCCTCTTCTTTGAGCTATGGGGTCTTCTGGCTCTATCAAACTACGGTCGTTTTCAAACCGTGATCCAGAGAAGTGAGTCTGGAGCAACAGCTCCAGCGTTTCTTCTTCTGTTTTGGTGTATCCTCCTTGTGGTTTTTCACATAAGCCCAATGTCTGTCGTGGTCCAGTTGCTAGTACCTTGTGGAGTCTAGAGTAGCAGGGCATATTCTCTATGCCCTGGCAATACTTCCTTCACGAGGTCCTTCGAGCTTTCTTGATAGCGTTGTCATACGCAGTCAGTGCCATGCGATATTCATCCCTGTAAGTGCTGATCTGCTTTACTTTGTTGAACAGTCTTCTCACCGTCCCACTGTAACGACCCGACTTTCGAATGGATCGTCACAGGTCATTCTCCATAATAGAAACCTATAATAATTTGATTTAATATCCTTGAACTTCCTCCCAATTAAAGAACTCTATCTTAAAAGATATAGTTAACTGTATTCAATTAATACGGCGGATTCAACGAACACTATATTGTTACCACCACATCCGAATTATTAATTGGGGAGGCAACTCGGAATAAAACCGGTTGCGATGGATATCTAACAATCTTTTGTATTACTGTGATATAAGGTAGGTCTTGATCAAAGTTATTGAATTGTTTTTTTGAGTAGCATTGAATCTTCAATATTTCATTCACAATCAGGCTTACTCTGGTTTATGCAAAACTTTGATTGTTTCCTGCTCTCATAACAGGCACCTAGATCTCGTGATTTTAGATTTTGTTATTTCACTCATATTATCATTTATTCAATTTCCCAAATCACTTAGTCCATTTTCTTGAATACACGTGGGATTAATATATGGTATATTTTTTCTACTTTGAACTCTTCGTAATACGAACAACGTAGCGTTATCCAAATCGGGAAGGTACGAAACATATAGAGTATGGGCTAGAACTAACCACTCCATATTTATAATTCCACGAGCCTTGTTTCCGATACCTTCGATTATAGAGATAACGTGGGACTTGTTAAACGATCCCGTAATCGTAATAAGAGTCTTAATAATACGAAATCCACCCACGTGGTTCTAGGAATCTCTGAACTAGTCTGAACTTTAATTCATAACTAATTTCGAACTCAATTCATTTTTCTCTAACTTTGTTTGAATTCATTTTGTTAAAATGTAGTAAATACTCAATAATTGCCACATATTAATTTAATTTGTAATTGTAATCGTAATTTATCTTGGCTTCACCTATCAACATTTTTCTAACCTAACTCAACTATTCAGAGCGTCAATACTGAGTCATTGCACGTATTAAATTTCACTTCTTTTGTGGACATCCTACTCGTGTATTTTCTTTCTTCTTCGATAGGAGGATATTGGATCCAATACACTACTAGAGACCACGCGGAACCATCATCAGGACCACAGGAGGAATACATGAGAGTAATTTTAATATCTCTGTTGCAACTTTCATTTCATCATGAATTAGATGCTGGTCGTAATTGCTGAGTGAAAGTAGTTTGATTACCTTTATTTACAATTGTTTCAGTTTTACATCGGTGCCCCGAAAGGGCATGCGAGTTTGTTAAACCTTTTTGATATTGTTCATTTATAATTGAATATATTTGTTATTGCTTATATGCTTTGTTTCTTTTCCTTTTTACTTACTACCAATTCAATGATGCTTATTTCTTTACTTATAACTGCCTGAAATTCTTCTTTTTTTAACTCGTGGTGGCGTCCAGGGTTTGTTGTTTAAAAAGTAATAGGGCAAGTATCATCATTGTTAACGTAAAGGGCCGAACAGCCACGAATTTGAGCTAGTTTGGGAAATATCAGTAACTTGGGTAATTTCATCTTCTTGATTAATTGAGAATCAAGGGAAGGTGGAAATTGTGTAGCTTACGGCTTTTATTACATTTGGCACCCAACAATTATTTTGTTACACCACTCATTGCGAACAGTTCTGAACTCCACCAGAGGGCAGACATTCCCTGTCTCTCCACTTTCAGTGGGAATGAGGTTTCAAAGGCTGTTAGTATGGCTGAGGTAACAGTTGTCACCATTGTGTTTTACTCTGGCACTGTAGTTGCCTTCGTTGGGCAGTCCCCAAGTGCCTCTTATTGTTTCTCACGATAGGAGTTCCACTTGGTGGCCCCCGGATTTCTGTACTCTGTAGGCAGTGCCTCTGACGATCCAATTGTGTATCGTATGTACACGTAGTCAGATAAACTTGGTTCCTCCGCCAGATGCCAGTTATGCACTAGACCATCTATGCGCCCGCTACATATCGTGATATCGATGGCATCAATTCCCACACTTGTCACAAAGAACGGTTTGTTGTCCTGGTTCCACACCTCTGGGTTCTACGCTATCAGGAAATCCAGCAATGATTCACCTGGTTTGTTGATGTCTCTGCTCCTCCACACTGTGTGGTGTGCATTGGCATCACATCTCAATGATGCTTGGGATTTCGCAGTTCTGAGATACTCCGCAAGAGTTCGCACGTCTTGGGGTGGCAGTGCTCCCGTCTGGTCATAGGGTAGGCATGCTGATGCCAACAGGAGGCTTTGCTCCCTTCCTTCCTTTGCTGATTTGAGTCTAATCGTTGTAAGGTCACGACTAAAGTGCTCCCACAACAGTAAATCTTTGGTGGCATCTTTTATTAGTATGCAAGTCCAGGGTTCTTATTCTGACGGGTCGTGTATGATCCACTCCTTGAAGCTACTCAATTCCCCGATTCTTCCTCATAATAAACGTATGTCTCTTGAATTAGGGTAGCGTCTAAATTCGCTTTCATCATATAAGCACCGAGTGATGAAGGTTGATTTGCACAACTTGCATTCATTGCTGCTCAGCCGGAGGTTCATTCACATTCCCCTTCTTCAACCTCCATATCCGGAAGAGAAGTTTCAGTTGCCTGTTCTTCCCCTGTCCCCTCTAATTTTCTGATCTTCGGACCTAGGGGCTCAAACGTCACACGGGAGAAGTTGTAGAATGGTCTGTAATCTACCTCCTTCAACCTCTCCCATGATCGTTCGATCGTCAGCATGACTAGAAGCTTCTCATTTGGTTGCCTCTCCAGTGCTGGTGAGCTTCCAGTGCTCCCCTCTGGTATCGGCATCCTAAAAACTTAGGGCGGTCTCCCCCTTCCGCAGTTTGTCAGTCTCTTCAAGCAATAGGTTCTCTATTAGCCTCACCTGTTCTTTCGAAATTGATGCTTCGGAATCTTCAGTGGCCAAGGTAATGGCCATTCTGATCCTGACCACAGCTTCCTTGAAGGACTCGCCAGCGGTTTCTGCTTTTACAACGGCCTCGTCGCGCCTCCTCTCCGGCTGCGGTTTGGTACTCTCCTGAGATCGATGTCACTTTTGCGTGCCGAAAGTGTGAGCCAATGCCCCTACGTCTTGCCGTTTTTCTCTTAGCTTCCGGCGGGCCCAGCCTAAGAGTTTGTGTCCCTTGCGGTTCATCTGTCTCCCTGGCGTTGCCATATGGCAGGCTGTGGGTTTCTGCGAAGAGCAGCCCTGCTATTTTTCTTTCTGGTTTTTGGTGTCCATTTTGACCCCACTAGTGGCAAGGGGAATAATTGTCCACCCATGCAGAGCTCGGCATGTATGGGTAAGGCTGATACAATGAGGTGTCGCCCGGTGCCCCAAGGTCGCCCGCTACTGACTGAGATTCTCCTCAGCGTTACACCTCTTTTGCCCGCACCATACCGTGAGAGTTGGAAGGTGTTAGAGTGACCTCACCACGCTACCCGGGCGTTTAAGCCGAGGTCCCCCTGCCCCTTGCCAGCACTACCCCCGCTGTGAGTCGTTGCGTCGGCAAGCGGTCTACGGTTTATGTCCATCTTGGTAGATGGAGAGTTGTTTCTTTGTTCTGAGGAGTTGCTATCCTCACTTGGATGTGCCCAAAGATACATCCAAGACAGGTCATAACCTGGCATTCAGCCTTGCCTCGTCCCTTCATGTATTGACGGACCCGGCGGTATCAGAGTCTTCACGTGCTTGGACAACAGCTTTTCGGCTGAGCCATCATTCATACAGGTCATGATCCTTTGGGATCCCCTCACTCAGGCCTTCTAACCGGCACAAGGCACAAAGTACCCGGTACACGTCAAGGTCCTGCAACTTCTGAGGAAGGTTCTCTGGAAATTTAGTGTAAGCTCGGGCACAGTAGTGGTCAAGGTATGACTTGATGAAGCTGTCGCAGAATTAAGTACTTTAGTAATTGGAGATGATCAAATCGTGCTTGAATGATATTGCTTTATGTGATTCATTAAGCCTCCCTGATATTTTGTTATATAAATCTGACGATCATGTAGTGATAAGAAAACTAGGAAATATTGAATTTGATGAGGAACTATTCCATTATGAAGTTTCTCAAATGTTCCTGCTGTCAACTTTATTCAAATATAAGTTTTACATAGAATAAAGACCTGGATGTAAAATGAGTAATGTGGATGCATTAGGTATATATTCTGTCAAGGAAAGTGTGAAAGTAAGTGAGGGTGAATGAATATTATCGGCTCAACTTCAAGATGCAGATATATTGCATATTCATGATATATTATCAGCAAACATTGTTGAATCCCATAAAAACTGAAATCAATCAAGTAAACATCAAAACCTAAGAGATATAATTAAATACTAAAATACTAATCAAAAACCAAAGGAGAGGTGTGATGAGACAAGACAAGTAGCTAGGAAGTACCCAGAAGGTGATTTGGTATCAGAGTTCAACTATTGAACCCAACACGTCCAGCAAAAGCTGGGGCCTCAATTTGAGACCTTTCAGAGTAACTAAAGTGTTGTTCAATGACCGGGACAAGATAGCAGACTTGAGAGTGTTACCTAATTCCAACTAAGTGTCGCTGAACAAAAATACCGCACTCTTGAGTCAACAACAGAAAGAAGGAGAAGAGGACTTATTATTGGGTTAGGTTCTATTTAGCATTAACGGCAATCTGAATACAGATGACGGCAAACTTTATTATGACGATGTTATAGACAACTTAAAAACTAACTCATACTTACAAAAGGAGAATCAAATTACGTAGACTGCTCATATAAAATCAATCTGGTTCCATTCATTTGAAAATGGTCACACACGAATTATCTATCCACTTTATATGGAGCTTGTTTATATTCCTACACATGCAAATGGTGTTCATTTCAGATAGTTATAAATATAAACCCTAATGAATTAATCTGTTATTCTTTCCACTCCAACATTCCTATTCAATATTATGATTCACTATGCAGCAGTCAGATAAAACCTCTCAAAGTGACAACTTGTAATTTCTATGATATAGAACGTTTAACAAGAGCTTTCTATTCATTAGTAAGGAGATGGACACAGTCGGTTTAGGATAATCGAGATTATTACGTATCGAACGGATAATTATCGTATCTACTATAAATCAATTTTTCGAACAGTGAACGTACGGATGTTTCGAAAGCAGGGTAGCTCCCTAGACATTAGGACATCCTATCTACCGCAGATCTTCGGGATATCCTTCGAGAATAATATTCAAGAAAATTGGAGCTACAGGGTAACATTTTGCAAGGATAAGTAATTTGGCAAAGACAGAATCACTGACTCATTCACATGATCATTATAGTTGAGAAGAGGAGGGAGGTACAACCTTGCAGTACTCTTCACCTAGGTACAACCTATGTCACTTGAATGAATTTAAAAAAATTTAATTTAACGTCTAACTGATTCGGACCAATTAATAAATCCTCCAAAGTCTCAAGCATTATTTCCCTAGCAAATAACGTTCAATCTAGATTGGACAAACAAAAACCTTAGAAGAATAAGAATAAGAATTATTATGTACAATACAGATAATTCGTGAATGGCCTAATTCAAACCTGAATACTTGTACAGCGTTCCACAATTTGACGGAAATTCAAACGAATTGAATCAATTTCCCACTATCTATGAAAATCTAATAAACGCCTTCTACAACGTTGCAAATCCAAATAAATTTGAGAATATACAGGCTGTTCCGGAATAACCTAGAAAAACTGGAATATTGACTTCTGTATCCGATACGAAGGGGGATGTTTCATTGAAAAAAATATCGATTTGGGCCTCCCATGAAAAGTTATGGCGTTTTGAAGATGATAGCTGAAATGTAGGGATATTAATTATCTCAGAAATGACCCAATTAAAAAACAGCAAATATGGTGGGCAGTTCGGGCTAAGCTGTGTGACCATTCCGACCTAGTGCTTCATTTTATACTTCACCGAAACATGGTGGGATAAACTTCCCCTATTGAATTTCAGAAGATCAATTTTTATTTTCAAAACTTAAACTTAAACACATAACTAAGCATCCGAAAGTGGCACAGAAAATAAAACCATTCCCTTTATAGTAGCCCATGCAATGATGTGAGCAATTCAATTGGTGACAATAATATTTTAAAATTAACTCTTGAATTCTATAACTATAAATACAGCTTACAGGAAATGCCAAAATAACTGTCAATATTGAAAACGAAACTACTTGGAATGAATTTAAAAAAATTTCCCAAATCAACGAAATGCAACTTTACTTAACAGAGATTTAGTTTTACCAAGAGAATCGCGAAATTCGAAAACACCAGTTGTAAGCTACAATAATAAATAATTGTTGGGTGCCAAATGTGAGCTACGTAATTTCCACCTTCCCTTGATTCTAAATTAATCAAAAAGATGAATTTACTCAAGTTAATGATATTTCCCAAACTAGCTCAAATATGTAGTTGTTCGGCCCTTTTCGTTAACAATGATGATACTTGCCCCATTACTTTTTAAACAACAAACCCTGGGCGCCACCACTGGTAAAAAAGGAGAATTTTGGGCTGTTATAAATAAAGAAATAAGCATCATTGAATTGGTAGTAAGTAGAAAGGAAAAGAAACAAAGCATATAAAAACAATAACAAATATATTCAAATATTAATGAACAATAGAAAAATCGTCTTACAAACTCGCATGCCCTTTCGGGGCACCGATATAAAATTGAAACAATTGTAAATGAAGATAATCAATCTACTTTGACTCAGCGATTACGACCAGCATCTAATTCATCATGGTAATGAAAGTTGCAACAGAGATATTAAAATCACTCCCCTGTGTTTCTCCTGTGGTCCTGATGGTGTCTCCGCGAGGTCTCTAGTAGTGTATTGGATCCAATATCCTCCTATCGAAAAAGAAAGAAAATACACGAGTAGGATGTCCACAAGAGAAGTAAAATTTAATAATTGCAATGACTCAGTATTGACGCTGAGAATAGCTGAGTTAAGCTAGATAAGTGTCAAATAGGTGAAGCCAAGATAAATTATGATTACAATTACAAATTAGATTAATATATGACAATTATTCAGAATTTACTACGAAATGAATTTGAACAAGGTTAAAAAAAATGAATTGGTTTATAGTTCAGTGATTCCTAGAACCACGTGGGTAGATTTCGTATTATTAGGCCTCTTTATTACGATTAGGGGATATTTCAACAAGTCCCACGTTAACTCTATAATCGAAGGTATTGGAAACAAGGCTCGTGGAATTGTAGATATGGAGTGGTTGGTTCTAGCCCATCCTCTATATGTTTCGTACCTTTTCGATTTGGATAACGCTACGTTGTTCGTATTATGAGGAGTTCAAAGCGCAAAAATATACGATATAATAATCCCACGTGTATTCAAAAAATGGAATCAGGAGATTTTGTCAATTGAATAAATGGTATGAGTGAAATTTACAATATCTATAATCAAGAGATCTAGGTGCCTGTTGTGAGAGCAGGAAACAATCAAAGTTCCCTATAAATCAGAGTAAGCCTGATTGTGAATGAAATATTAGAGATTCAATGCTACTCAAAAACAATCTAATTGATAACTTTGTATTCACAGAAACACCAAAGATGATTCGTTATCAACCGCAACCGGTTTTATTCCGAGTCTCCCTTCCTAATTAATAATTCGGATGTGGGGGTAACAATATAGTGTCCTTTGGATCCGCTTCGTATTAATTAAATACAGTTAACTGTATCACTTAAGATAGAGTTCTTTAATTGGGAGGAGGTTCAAGGATATGTATTCAAATTATTATAGGTTTCTATCATGTTAATGATATGTAACGATTTATTCAAAAGTCAGATCGTTACATTCCACCCTTTCTCCGGAAAAAAATTTTTTACGCAAGAATAAAGAAAGAAATTTTTTTGTCTAAAAAAAATTACAATATTAAATGTTGATTGATACTTACAATGAATTCAATTGTAACAAAGTTGAAAGAAATTACTGAATTTGAAGAAAGAGAAAAAAAACTACAAACATGAAATTTTGAATAGAAAAATTAGTTAAAATATTCACTGAGTTTATACAAAATCTGAAAAGTAACTTAATTCTGCAAATGAAATTGTATTCATTCAGAATATCTAAATTGAGCTGAAAAATATAATAATGAATAATCACTAATCCCCCAAATAAGTATTAGGCTATTAAAGTTTTGTTTCCTACCAATATTAATATTGGAAACATAAAGAAAAATGAACATCTTTGGATCCTCTACTTTGGAGCGGAAGATCTGAAACTATGAGTTCGGTTCTTACTAATCCTGGATTTCCTGCTTCACTCACGCTCCTCCTTCCAGTAGTACCGCGTCCAGGAATGTTATATCCTACCAAGCGGCGTAAGGTTGGTGGAAACGCTTAGTGCATCCAGGTAGAATCCATTCCTGTCCGGCGCACCACTAAACAAAATTGCGGTCGATCAGCCCTACCTCCCGCACAGACTAAACCTTCAACAAGGACGACCTCATCCTAGTGAGGCAACCCTGTTAGGTACTACCAACATTTGAACATGCGCCAAAGTGGAGTCCTGTGAAAAATTATCAGGAGATAATCGCAAAAATTAACAAACAGTTATAATGATTATTGTCCTCTGGATAGTTCCAGTATCCAGAAACTTAACTGAAAACAAAATAACAATTGAGTGAAGTTGGTGTCCCTAGGACACTTAAGATTGAATTTTGAATCATGAATTTGAAAATTAAATCCAGTACAAGTTTTAGGAACTTGACTGAAAGGTGTTTTGACACAATGTCATAAAAACACATACATCTTAATCCGATGTACTAAAATGAATACCCAACAATTCTACGAAAGCTTGGTGATTATGGTCAAGACAAGAGAAGTAATAGAGAATGACCGGGATTTATTTTGCTAAACCACCTAAAAGAGAGTAAACATGGATGGAGTCTAGGAAACCCGATATAGTGATGATTTAGTTACCCTCTATCTAGTGTTGTATATCTTGAATCTTCAAGAAAAAAAATTGTAATCATAATTATAATTAATAGTGAGGAAAAAGTAATTAAATGTAAATATTGACATTACATCAATATAAAATAAGAGTCATAACCCACCCTCTGAATTCTTTAGTTGTATCATTTGTCCAAAATGGAAAAAAAAATTTTTGATAATATATTTCACTTCTATACCTATATTATCTTTCTCAAACTAGGATTTTGCCTGAATAGACTAACATCTGTCTCAAATTAAGCAACCTCCCATTCTAACAACGCAAAAATCACTGGATCACCGTTTCCTACATTTATTGATTACAGGTGTGTAACACCTCAAATTATATTTTAATAATGCGATTGGATAGGTTATCCAAAATAACCCCTTCCTATGTTAGTTGTATAGACAACCCTGTCTCAAATTGACACCTAACATCTTGGAAAGGTAAAATATAAAACATTACTCATGTTTCAACCAACATAATCATTCTTAAAATGATTCTCAAGAAAATGTTTTGACAAATAATAACAACTAAATTCAAAATGTTATGACAACAGCTTATGTGTGAAACAAATACGCAATAATTATTATGTATAAAATGACAAAAACTAGTTGTGAATTGCAAATTTCAAATAAGGAAAAATGATACCAGAGTCCTGAAAATGTGCAGATCGGGAAAACATGAATCTCACAGAATATCAACAGTCGGCAGCTTCCATAACTGCATTCACCTACTGAAATAACTTCGAATTGTTCTCAGTCATTAGGCATACGTGCAACATCAATTTCCACCACCATGTCAACAGTCTGTGAAGTCCACTATTCCTCCTCACTGGACACCTCATTCTCCCGGATGTCATCATTGCTATCATAACATAAATCGGCCTTCAGGTCTTTAATGTGTCAATTACCCACATTTCGGTTGTTTTCATCCTGCAATTCATACACTAAGTTAGATAATACTCTAGTAACTGTACATGGTATATATTTCGGTGCCAGTTTGGAAGACAAATATTCTGCAGCGTTTGATAAAACTTGATTCTTTTTCCAAACTTTATCACCTATTTTAAATTGGAGATTACGTTCCCTCAGATTATAATACCTCTTATAGTTTTCATAGGCTACTGCAATTTTCTTCCTGACATTACTAAACAATTCAAGTAAACCATCTACGTCGGCTTGTCTATGAATTTCATTATTTATATCCAGAATATCATTGTCTCTTACTTCACCATAAAAATCTCCTGTGGTAGGAACTTGACGAGCAAACATTAGGAAAGCAGGGCTGTACCCAGTAGAATCATGTTTAGCCAGACGTAAGGCTTGGGTAAGTTTGTTTATATTTACATCTCACTCGCTGTGATTGTCGTGAATATAAGATGATATTGCCGTTATTATTACTCGGTTCACTCGTTCACTATTATTCACCTGAGGGTGAGAGCGAGCGTTTAACCAATGTTTCTGGATTTTATAATCAGCCAAAAAGTCTTTGAATTGTTTAGAAGTAAACTGGCTTCCGTTATCAGAAAGAATAATCTGAGGAACACCGAAGGTAAGAAAAATGTCATTTTCTAATAACTTTATTGCTGTTGCTGTATTTGCTTTAGCACATGGAAAAATAAATGAAAATTTTGTAAACCAGTCGACGGCTACAAAAATATATTGGTTCCCCTTTTTAGATCGCGGAAGAGGTTCCAACCAATCTATACTTAATAGTTGGAGTGGAAAATTAATTTTTTTCATTTGACTCATTAACCCAGGTCTTCGTTCATTGAAGCTCTTGTGAGCAGCACAAATTAAACACTTTCTACAAAAACATATTGTGTCTTGTCGCATGTGAGGTCAATAGTACAGTTCTGAGATACGGAACAAGGTTTTCGAAATACCCAAATGAGCTGCAGTTGTGTCACAATGAAATTCATCAAAAATTTTTGCCCTATTTACCGTAGGGACAACCCACTTCCACTCAACTAAATTTGAAGTTACATTATTGGATAATTTAACATGTTTATGAAGAACATTACCTACTACTTTGGAATCCAGATATCTATCTGGAAATTCCATCACTGAACTCAGCATTTTTGTATACCACTCATTGGGTATCAACTCATCAGTGATTTACATTAACCATTTCCACGTCACGGGATAGATAATCCGGGACTACCATTTTTGAGCCAGGACGGTGTTTTATATCGATTTCATATTGTGATAGTTTCATTGCCCATCTTCCTAGTCTCCCGACTGGGTCCTTCAAATTGTGTAACCAAGCGAGGATGGCATGGTTTGTGTATACAGTAACGCGCGTTCCTTCAACAAAACAACGGAATTTAGCCAATCCGAACAATACGGCCATAAGTTCCCGCTCTGTTACAGTATATTTTCTCTCCGCCTTGGTCAGAGAACGACTAGCATAATTTGCCGAATAGTGTTGACCATCGTGTTCTTGGAAGAGGGCACAACCTACGCCTACGTCGCTGGCGTCGCATTGTAGTGAAAAAGGTTTGGAAAAATCTAGACTTTTTAATACCGGGGCTGTCGTGAGTCTCCGGTTTAATTCACAGAAGGCTGCTTCTGCATCCGAATTCCATACTATTGTTGGCCTGCAATAGTAGAGCAGTCTGGAATAAAACGACGATAAAACGAAATCAACCCCAACAACCTACGAATATGTGTCGTGGTTTTTGGTGATGAAAAATTCAGGACAGCATCTATTAAGTCTTCGCTCGGACGTAGGCCTTCCTTGTCGACGATAAATCCCGAAAATTTAAGTGAGGGGCGACAAAATTCGCACTTCTCCGCACTAACTGCCAAGTGAGCAAATTTCAGCTTTTCCTGAATCAGTCTTAGCATTTCAATATGCTCTCCAAAAGTGGGAGTGGCTATAATTATGTCGTCCAGATAGGGAAATACATATTGATTTACTGTTTCGTCGATCAGGTTGTCCATAAGTCTGCATTGTGGCAAGTGAGTTAGTGAGGCCAAAAGGCATTACGCAAAACTAGTAAAGACCTTTGCCAGGAATCCCAAAAGCTGTATACTGTCGAGAATTCTCTTCCAACGGGATATTCCAAAAAGCCTTTTTCAAATCGATTGTAGTGAGGTAATTAGCTCCTTGTAGTTTACTCAAAATAGAATCAATTAACGGAAGTGGGTATGCATCACTCACCGTAATTTTGTTCAAATGTCTACTATCCAAACGAGCTCTGAAAGATTCATCTTTCTTTTTCACCAGTAACATTGTATTACGATAGGGGGAATTTGATGGTTGAATAACCACAAGTTCCAACATTTCATCTATTACATTGTGTAGATGTTCCTGCATCGCTTTTGAAAAAGGGTACTGCCTAATCCTGAAGGGTTTAGATTCAGTTACAACAATTTCATGTTCAATTAATGTCGTTCTACCCAGAGGTACTTGTGAAATTTCCTCAAAAAGATTTATTTCCCTTTTAAGTTGAGAGATTTGAGATTTTGACAATGTATCATAACCTTGTATGTAAGAAATTTCCGCTCTATTTGTTTCAGAATGTGTTCCCCAGACGGAATCACCAAAATCAATAGCAAGTTTGTTAGATTTACAAAATTCGATTCCTAAGATCAAAGAATGTTGAATCGAAGGTATTACTATAAAAGGTACTGAACTCTTAACACCATTAAATCTTATCGGCAATACGAGTTTACCTAATACTGATTGGTTAATACCATCAGCTGTTGTCACATGTAAATTATCTAAGTTTTTGGTCATAATCAATTTAAACTTATTCAAAAGATAATAAGATTTGGAACCAATTATGTTTATTTTTGAACCTGAATCCACCAAAGCTGGAATTAAATCATTAAAAATACCAATGTTCAAATATGGTCTATTATCTTCCGGAAGTTTAATTAATTTGGGAGAAGTTGAATTATTATTAGAAGATTCACGGAGTGTTTCCAACCACTCATCCCATTCTACTTTACAAAATCTATCAATTTTGGGTTTAAGATGTTTCTTTGTCTCAGTTTGTTTGAAGTATCTGGTTTTTTGCTTGACGAAGGTTGCACCAGATGGCCAGCCTTCCCTATCAAATTTTTTGGATTACAGCGTACACATTTAAATTGAGTTGTATTTTCCAAACCACAACGAAAACAATGTTTATTTCTTGCGTCTGCATCGCTCTCGGGTGTTATACCTCGTATAATCAATTCGTAATTCAACTCCTTTGGCTTTAAATGATTCGGTTCCATAATTAAAATTTAGTATAAATTAACCGACGACTTCACAACAACTGTATATACTTTAGAACAATAGAAATTTCAACTTCAAATATCCTTTACTCAATTCCAATATCCAAATGAATCCGGTAAAATATAACAAATTAGCATGTGGTTATCTCCCAAACAAAATAACACGTTACCCTACTGTTTGAATTCCGTGTAACCTAGTTCTCTATAAGTTATTTATTAATATGTACCGCAACGTACAAAAAAAAATCCTACAACAACTTATATCGAATGACACTATAAAAAACTGTTTCGCAGCGTTATCACTTGAAACTTGAGGAATATAATTCACAAACAGTAACGGAGTGAAATATCGATATGGAATAATAATCACTTGCAATAAAATAAACGAATTTCACCAGATTCAAAATTGGTCAAACTGAAAATACGCTTTAATTTCCTTCATGCTCATCTACCAATGATTTAAACACGTTGTAGGCGCCAAATGTAAACTACAATGATAAATAATTGTTGGGAGCCAAATGTAAGCTACGTAATTTCCACCTTCCCTTGATTCTAAATTAATCAAAAAGATGAATTTACCCAAGCTACTGATATTTCCCAAACTAGCTCAAATATGTGGTTGTTCGGCCCTTTTCGTTAACAATGATGATACTTGCCCTATCACTTTTTAAACAACAAACCCTGGGCGCCACCACGAGTGAAAAAGAAGAATTTCAGGCTGTTATAAATAAAGAAATGAGCATCATCGATTTGGTAGTAAGTATAAAAGGAAAAGAAACAAAGCATATAGAAACAATAACAAATATATTCAAATATTAATGAACAATAGAAAAATCGTCTTTTAAATTCGCATGCCCTTTCGGGGCACCGATATAAAATTGAAACAATTGTAAATGAAGATAATCAATCTACTTTGACTCAGCGATTACGACCAGCATCTAATTCATCATGATAATGAAAGTTGCAACAAAGATATTGAAACTACTTCCCTGTGTCTCTCCTGTGGTGGTATCTCTGCGAGGTGTCTAGTAGTGTATTGGATCCAATATCCTCCTATCGAAAAAGAAAGAAAATACACGAGTAGGATAACCACAAGAGAAGTAAAATTCAATATTTGCAATGACTCAGAGAATAGCTGAGTTAAGCTGGATAAATGTTGAATAGGTGAAGCCAAGATAAATTATGATTACAATTACAAATTAGATTAATATGTGACAATTATTCAGAATTTACTACGAAATGAATTTGAACAAGGTTAAAAAAAATGAATTGAGTTTGAAAATAAGATATGACTTATAGTTCAGTGATTCCTAGAACCACGTGAGTGGATCTCTTATTATTAGGCCTCTTTATTACGATTACGGGATAGTTTAACAAGTCCCACGTTAACTCTATAATCGAAGGTATTGGAAACAAGGCTCGTGGAATTATCGATATGGAGTGGTTAGTTCTAGCCCTCCCTCTATATGTTTCGTACCTTTTTGATTTGGATAACGCTACGTTGTTCGTATTACGAGGAGTTCAAAGCAAAAAAAATATACGATATAATAATCCCACGTGTATTCAAAAAATGGAATCAAGTGATTTTGTCAATTGAATAAATGATATGAATGAAATTTACAATATCTATGATCAAGAGGTCTAGGTGCCTGTTGTAAGAGCAGGGAACAATCAAAGTTTTGTATAAATCAGAGTAAGCCTGATTGTGAATGAAATATTAGAGATTCAATTCTACTCAAAAACAATTTAATTAATAACTTCGATTGAGACCTACCTTGTATTCACAGAAACACCAAAGATGATTCGTTATCATCCGCAACCGGTTTTATTCCGAGTCTTCCTTCCTAATTAATAATTCGGATGTGGGGGTAACAATATAGTGTCCGTTGGATCCGCTTCATATTAATGAAATACAGTTAACTATATCATTTAAGATAGGGCTATTTAATTGGGAGGAAGTTCAAGAATATGTATTCAAATTATTAGAGGTTTCTATCATGTTAATGATATGTAACGATTCATTCAAAAGTCAGATCGTTACACAGTCAATTCCGGATTGAATCAGATTATTAATAACTTGGTTTCACACACACCTGCGTAGCCAATAGTAATAAAATTGTTTAAAGACAAGCGGCGCATATTGTTACAACTATCTTTGGACTGATTTGAACAAGACAGTTGATTTTTTCAAAACTTTGTACCACTAAATACCCAATATAATTCGTATTTGGGACAACTCCACATTTATGAACCTTTCTGCGAAATTATTCGAAAATACTTCAACTGGTTCTCACTGTGATAAGAAATGCAGTCCAACAGTAATAGACATTCTTGACGAAAATAAAGTGGAAGAGGTAATGAAGAGTTATCACCAAAGTAAAACCAATCATAGCGGAATAGATGAGACTGAGCAACGTATGCAGAATGTTTATTTTTTTTCTATACCTTGACAACATTAGAGGAAAACCTATAATGTTCGAAGAACATCGTATGAGCCAAGACTAGAATGTTGGCAGAGGAGTTAGGCATTCGATTTTTTCTTGAAAGTTTGGAGGTAATATGCACAAGAAAAGATCTCACTATGCAAAGAGCCCCACAACTTCGTCGTTTCATAGCACAATGAAGTCTGGTGAAAGAATTTCGCCAAGTCTCGAGCTTGACAATGTAGGGGTGACTAGCTTGAGCTCGTCTAGTCCGCCTACCTGCAATCTCTCGTGGAGGAATGATAGACGAGATTTCTGATGAACACAGACCATGGAAATATCTATATAAGAGTAACAGTAAGAGTAAGAGTAAGATGAGATAAGAAGATTAAGCTTTGTAGATTACAAGCAGCAGCTGGGATTTAAAGTAGCTCTTGGCTTGGAATAGAATTGAAAGTTTTTTTGAAACGGTTTTCGAACCTCTCATAATCATCCCTTGAGAGAGTGCTATTGGTGATGATCCCGAGCATAGATATGAAAGACTTCATAGGAATAGCTGTACCTGGTATCATCATATTAGGGATTGTGAGACTCGCCTTGCTAAGGATGTTGCAAACTTGAGTTTTGGTTGCATTAAACTCTACTAGATTATCAGATGCTCATTCCAAAATTTTCTCCAGATCTCCATTAATTGCATCAATCGTCTCTGTCCCGCTTTTCTGGCTTCATTAAATGGTATCGAGGCTCTAGATGAGAGAGCGGTCTGTAATATCGTCTGCAAAGCTATGGACGGGACAGGTGGTCACTTCGAGAAGATGATTGATGAGGAGCAGAAACAAAGTTGCCTTATATGAAAAATATAATCCAAACATACATACATGACTGTGAGATTTAACAAAGCAAGTATGAAGGAAATAAAGAACAAGAATGTTACGCCTACTTCAACTAGACCTTTTGAAATATACATCTATACACTTCCATTTTAGAGCAAACTGAATTCCTAACTATTATAATAGATTCTCCTTCCAAATACCCACATAAATATACTGTACTCAGTGAATACTCAGAATAAATTAATTCTATTTTATTCTCATCATGGCGAGCCCAAACAAGTTATTTTGGACAACGGAACAAAGTTTGAAAATTCTGTGATGAATAAATTATTGGACTTGCACAAGGTAAATTCACTTTATTGATCACCCAATCTTCCTCCATCTAATAGCCCTGTAGGACAATAACATTCTACTTTAATTCAACAGATTCGATTCCTCAATGCATGAGGATTTCAAAAATTCTTATACAGGTGAAAATGACTGACTTATGCTGTATTAGCTTGTAATCACTCAATTCACTCAGAATCCAATTTAAAGTCCAGATATCCTTAGCGGACATATAATGGTCGAAAAGAAAGAATTGAAGTGTATTCAAAACTGAACAGAATCCTCCAAGGAAAGAAAAAGAAAATAATTGAAAAATTTAAAGAAAAACGAGATAAATGCTAAATTTTAACCAAAAACGGAAGTATTCAGATAAAATGTATATGAGAAAAAATTCAACTTACCAACAACAATTAAGACAGTCGATCACAATTCGAAAACCGTTTCAACATCTACGCAGAATAAGGTGTATATGGGTAATTTGAAACGCCCTCTCAGCAAACCCTACGATTTTAATAGTTACACCATGTTCCAGAATTCACTAGACTCATAAGAATATTACTAAAAATTTAACCCATCTTCAAACATTCTGAACATAATTATCAACAAATTTAACACTACGACTCAGCTAATTGGAAAATTATTACACAAAACGAATTTCACAATTGCGAACAAAGCTCAAATAAGGAAACACCTTATTCATGGAAATATGTTGGAGCAAATGATAATTTATTAGGAACGGAACTAGTTTCCAGTACTATCACCTATCTCCAAATCCTTTATTCAGTCTGAGTTCAAGATGATTATTCCATATAATAATGATTTTTGAGACTAAACTTTGATTATTCATTCAAAAGTGACAGTTGTATCGAAATAACATGGAACTTACTATACTTGCAAAGATTTCGATATCAAAGAAATCAACGTAAAATATTACTGCGTAATTCTTATATTTGTGAATAAAAATATTTCAATCTGCGAACAAGTTACCTCAAAAAGAACAGACTCATTTTCAAATCATCGATTACTTCGACCCAATGGGTTGATATATTTTCAAAAACAGAATGCATCAATATGAAATACCCACATGAGGAAAAATTACTGAAGTTGAACGGAATCATCATGATGAATATCCAGATATTTGTTCAATTTCGACATCACAAGATTAAAATTAAATGAAAAATTAAATAGCTCAGAATCGAGCGATACTCTGAATCAGACATTCAAGCGAATAATATTTCAAATCGAACTTTCCAATTACATCATAATGATTTATGAAGAGCTCTTAGAGAACTGACCGGAAATATCGTTGGAAATTACTGGAATATCATATATCCCTGAAGTGCTTGGAAAAAATTTCAGAATCCCGAAGCAATGGAAAGTATTTATGTTCAACTACCTCTTTGTAATCTATAGTTGCATTTTCGAAGGGAGGAACTATGTATCCAATTCATATGGAAATTGTTCATATTCCTGAACCACGTGCAGGTTGTAAGCTACGTAATTTTCACCTTCCCTTGATTCTAAATTAATTAAAAAGATGAATTTACCCAAGTTAATGATATTTTCCAAGCTAGCTCAAATTTGCGATTGCTCGGCCCTTTTCGTTAACAATGATGATACTTGCCCTATTACTTTTTGAACAACAAACCCTGGGCGTCACCACGAGAAAAAAAAAAGAATTTAAGGCTGTTATAAATGAAGAAATAAGCATCATTCAATTGGTAGTAAGTAAAAAGGAAAACAAACAAAGCATATAAAAACAATAACAAATATATTCAAATATTGATGAACAATAGCAAATGGTCTAACAAACTCGCATGCCCTTTCGGAGCACCGATATGAAATTGAAACAGTTATGCATAAAGGTAATCAATCTACTTCCACTCAGCGATTACGAACAGCATCCAATTCATCATGGTACTGAAAGTTGCAACAATGTGATATTGAAATTACTCCCCTGTGTATCTCCTGTGGTACTGATGGTGACTCCGCGAGGTCTCTAGTAGTGTATTGAATTCAATATCCTCCTTTCGGAAGAGAAAAATACACGAGTAGGATGTTCACAAGAGGAGTAAGATTTAATATGTGCAATAACTCAGTAATGACGCTGTGAATAGCTGAGTTAAGTCGGAAAAATAATAAATATGTGAAGCCAAGATAAACTTTAATTACGATTACAGATTGAATTAATATATGACAATTATTCAGAATTTATTACGATTATAATGAAATGAATTCAAACAATGTTTGAAATGATGTATTGAATTTGAAAATAAGATGAGTTTTATGGTTCAATGATTCCTAGAACCACGTGGGTAGATTTCGTATTATTAGGCCACTTTAGTACGATTCACGGGATAGTTCAACATGTCCCACGTTATCTCTATAATCGAAGGTATATTGAAACAGTGCTCGTGGAATTATGGTTATGGAGTGATTAGTTCTGTCCCACCTCCATATGTTTCATACCTTTTCAATTCGAATAACGTTACACAGATGTTCGTTTTATGAGGAGTTCAATGCAAATACATGTAAACAAAATGCATTACACATCATTCAGTTTGTATAGTTTGAATTTGCCGCGTAATAACTTTGATGTATAAATTTAATTATCTAGGAACTTGTTTGAGGCTATGGAGCCGGCGGTCATATAGAGGTTAAGTTAGATTAAACAAGTGACAATTATATTGTAACCTGGATATTCAGATAATAGTGTTTAACAAGAACTGGTGAAACAATAGCTTTAAATGTTGTTTCTCTTTTCATGTAAGATTCGTGATTAGGATTAATGTTAAAGAATGTTTTGTAAAAGTGTTAAAATAGGTCATGTAAAAAATAAAACTTTCTCTTTTCAGAGCAACTCAATTTTGGTTGTAGTTTTACTGTTCACCATAATATCCAAGGATAATTCCTAACACATTATGTAAATATACGATATAAAAAACCCACATGCATCCAGAAAATGATGGAGTCAAATGATTCCGCCAATTGAATATCAGTTTAAAATAGGTAAAATTACAATGTTCTATAATAAAGAGATTTTGGTGCCTGTTGCAAGAGCAGGAAACAATCAAAGTTTTATATATCAGAGTAAGCCTGATTGTGAATGAAATTGAGAAAGATTCAATGCTGCTCTAAAAACAATTTAATGGATAACTTTGATTAAGACCTACTTTGTATTAACAGTCACACCCCTAAGATGCCTAGTTCTCATCCGCAACCGTTTTCATTCGGATTCTCCATTCCTAATTAATAACTCGGATCTAGGGGTTACAATATAGTGTTCGTTCAATCCGCTCCGTATTACTTAAATACAGTTAACTATATCATTTAAGATAGAGTTCTTTAATTGGGAGGAAGTTCAAGGATATATATTCAAATTATTATAGGATTCTATCATGGATAATGATATGTGACGATCCATTCAAAACTCGGACCGTTACATTCCACCCTATCTCCGGAAAAAAAAAATTTATGCAAGAATGGGGAAAAATTTTTTTTTTTTTTTAATTACAATTTAAAATCTTGGTTGATACTTACAATGAATTCAATTCTAACGAAGTTGAAAAAAAATCATCTGAATTTGAAGAAAGAGGAAAAACTACAAATATGAAACTTTGAAAAAAAAAATAGCTGAAATATTTACTGAGTTTATACCTAAAGTTAACAAACGATAAGAATAGATAGATCACCGAATAAATTGATTGAATACAATATAGCAATTGAGTGAAGTTGGTGTCGCCAGGACACTTGAGACTGAATTTTAAATCATGAATTTAAAAATTAAATCCAGTACAAGCTTTAGGAACTTGATTGGAGGGTATTTTGACATAATGTCAGAAAAAACACATACACCTTAATCCGATGTACTAAAAAAACCCAACAATTCTACTAATGCTTGGTGATTATGGTTGTAACGACCCGACTTTCGAATGGATCGTCACATGTCATTCTTCATGATAGAAACCTATAATAATTTGATTTCATATCCTTGAACTTTCTCCCAATTGGAGAACTCTATTTTAAATGATATAGTTAACTGTATAGAACTATTACAGTGCGGATTCAACGAACACTATATTGTTATCCCCACATTCGAATTACTAATTAGGAAGGGAGAGTCGGAATAAAAACGGTTGCGGTTGATAGCTAACCATCTTTGGTGTTTCTGTGTAGACAAGGTAATCAAAGTTATTAAATTGTTTTTTTGAGTAGAATTGAATTTTAATATTTCATTCATAATCAGGCTTACTCTGATTTATACAAAACTTTGATTGTTTCCTGCTTTGATAACAGGCACCTTGATCTCTCGATTATAGATTCTGTAATTTCATTCTTCTTATCATTTATTCAATTTGCCAAATCACTTGAGTCTATTTCCTGAATACACGTGGGATTAATATATCGTATATTTCTGCTTCTAACTCTTCATAATACGGACAACGTAGCGTTATCCAAATCGGAAAGGAATGAAACATATAGAGGGTGAACTAGAACTAACCACTCCATATTTATAATTCCACGAGCCTTGTTTTCAATAAATTCGATTATAGAGATAACGTGGGACTTGTTAAACAATCCCGTAATCGTGATAAAGAGTCTTAATAATACGAAATCCACCCACGTGGTTCTAGGAATCTCTGAACTTTAACTCATAACTAACTTCAAACTCAATTCATTTTTCTCTAACTTTGTTTGAATTCATTTTGTTAAAATTTGTAGTAAATTCTTAATAATTGTCACATATTAAATTAATTTGTAATTGTAATCATAATTTATCTTGGCTTCACCTATCAACATTTCTCTAACTTAACTCAACTATTCACAGCGTCAATACTGAGCCATTGCACGTATTAAATTTTACTTCTTTTGTGGACATCCTACTCGTGGATTTTCTTTTTTTTTCGGTAGGAGGATATTGGATCCAATACACTGCTAGAGACCTTGCGTCGTAATTGCTGAGTCAAAGTAGATTGATTATCTGTATTACAATTGTTTCAATTTTATGTCGGTGCCCCGAAAGGGCATGCGAGTTTGTTTACTTATTTTTAAGCTATTGCATATAGACTTTATCGCGGGCTTTGAGCGCGGCGACCGAATCAAGAAAGAAAACAAAAGATTCAGATTTCCGTAGCGGAAATCTTCCGTAACGGAAATCTAAAATAAAAAAAGAAATACTGTAATGAAATATCCTGACACCCACCATTCCGCCTACCATGTAGCTCGGCCGAGCTTAAAATTGTCGAAATTATTCGAAATGTTCATTTTGAACCTTTCAAAAGGTCGTGATAGCCCCAAACTGGGTCGAAAATAGTTTTGAATTGGTTAATTTTCGATAAATCGAATGACGTTCAAGTGAGAAGCGCGTAGTTCGCGAGTTAGAAGAAGTGCAAATTTACGGTACGTACAACGTCTTAACGAAGACTTATCGAGATCTGAACGTTAACACTTTCGTATAAAATTGTGTTTGCAAGTCAACTGTCACCATAGATAGCTCTACTACCGGTAGTAGTGTTATCTATGCTTGTCACAGAATACTCTTCATAGAGATGAAGATGATACTCTTACGTGACGCCTTTTATGTTTCCCCTGTCTTTTGGTACTACACTATATGTTCAACAGTCGATAGAAAATTTATTTTGAGGAAAAAAGTTCCTATTAACATATATGCTGACGCTTAGTTTTTGAAATTGAAACAAAAATTTCGTTTTTTGAAAATATCTCCGGAACTGTTTATCGTACAGAGAACATCTTTTGCGAACATTTCCTACTCATAGCAAATCATGTTCTATGCGATCAAACAATTTTTTTACTCATAATTCGTGAAGATTTTGAAGGGGTAGTGGATGTTTTTCTGCCCAACTTTTCCCAGTGGCGTAGTGCTATGCAATAGCTTTACCGCGGCAGTCCCCGAGTGCCACACGATTCTTTTTTTCCTATTGTTCATTAATAATTGAATATATTTGTTATTGTTCTTATATGTTTTGTTTCTTTTCCTTTTTACTTACTACCAATTCAATGATGCTTATTTCTTTATTTATAACAGCCTGAAATTCTTTTTTTTTACTCGTGGTGGCGCCCAGGGTTGTTGTTTGAAAAGTAATAGGGCAAGTATCATCATTGTTAACGTAAAGGGCCGAACAACCACGAATTTGAGCTGGTTTGGGAAATATTAGTAACTTGGGTAAATTCATCTTCTGATTAATCAAGGGAAGGTGGAAATAGTGTAGCTTACAATTATTTCATTACATTTGGCACCCAACAACTATTTCATCACATGGTCAAGTCAAGAGAAGTAAGAGAGAATGAATGGGCTTTATTTTGCTAATCCACCTAAAAGAGAGTAAACGGGATGAATTCTAGAAAACCTGATATAGTGATAATTCAAATACTCTCAATCTAGTATTGGATTTCTTGAATCTTCAAGAAAAAATTATAATTGTAATTATAAATAATAGTGAGAAAAAAATTAATCAAATGTAAATATTGACATTACATCAATGAAAAATAGGAGTCATAACCCACCACACTGAATCCTTCAGTTGTATTATGTGTCTAAAATAAGAAAAAAAAATATTTTGATAATATATTTCACTCCTATACCTATATTATCTCTCCCCAAATAGGATTTTGCCTGTATAGACTAACATCTGTCAAATTAAGCAACCTCCGATTATAACAACAACGCAAAACTCACTGGATCACCGTTTCCCACAATTATTAATTGCAGGTATGTAACACCTGCATTATATCTTAATAATGCAATTGGATAGGTAATCCAAAATTACCCCTTCCTATGTTAGTTGTATAGACAACCCTGTCTCAAGTTGACACCCTTACATCTTGGAAAGGTAAAATATAAAACATTACTTATGTTTTAAACAAAATAATCATTCTTTAAATGATTCTCAGGAAATCTTTTGACAAATAATAACTACTAAATTCAAAATGTTATGACAACAACGTATGTGTAAGACAAATACGCAATAATTATATATAAAAGGACAGAAACTAGTGAAATGCAAATTTTAAATAAAGATAAATGATACCAGAGTCCTGAAAATGTTCAAATCGGTAAAACATGCATCCCACAAAACATCAAAGGTCGGTAGCTTCCATAACTACATTCACCTACTGTAATAACTTTGAATTGTTCTCAGTCATTAGGCATACGTGCAACATCAATTCCCACCACCGTATTAACAGTCTGCGGAATCCACTATCATGTCATCATTGCTATCATAACATAAATCGGCCTTGAGGTCTTTAATGTGCCAATAACCCACATTTTGTTTTTTTTATGCTGCAATGCATACACTGAGTCAGATTATACTCTAATAACTTTACATGGTATATATTTCGGTGCCAGTTTGGAAGAAAAATATTTTACAGCGTTTGATAAAACTCGATTCTTTTTTCAAACTTTATCACCCATTTCAAATTGAAGATTACGTTTCCTCAGATTACAATACCTCTTATAGTTTTCATAGGCTACTGCAATTTCCTTCCTGACATTACTAAACAATTCACGTAAACCATCTACGTCGGCTTGTCTATGAATTTTATTATTTATATCCAAAATATCATTGTCTCTTATTTCACCATAAAAATCTCCTGTGGTAGGAACTTGACGAGCGAACATTAGGAAAGCAGGGCTGTACCCAGTTGAATCATGTTTAGCCAGACGTAAGGCTTGGGTAAGTTCGATTATATTCACATCCCACCCCCTGTGGTTGTCGTGAATATAAGATGGGATTGCCCTTATTATTACTCGGTTCACTCGTTTCTTATTATTCACCTGAGGGTGATAGCAAGCGTTATTCAATGTTTCTGGATTTTATAATAGGCCAAAAATTCTTTGAATTGGTTAGAAGTGAACTGGCTTCCGTTATCAGAAAGAATAATCTGAGGCACACCGAAGGTAAGAAAAATGTTATTTCCCAATAACTTTATTGCTGTTGCTGTACTTGCTTTAGTACATGGAAAAATAGATGAAAATTCTGTAAACCAGTCGACGGCTACAAAAATATATTTTTTTTTCACTTTTCAGATTTCGGAAGAGGTCCCAATCAATCTGTTCTTAACAGTTGAAGTGAATAATTGATTTTTTTCATTTGACTCATTAACGCAGGTCCTAGTTCATTGGAGCTCTTGTGAGCAGCACAAATTAAACATTTTCTACAAAAACGTATTGTGTCTTGCCGCATACGAGGCCAATAGTACAGTTCTGAGATACGGAACAAGGTATTAGAGATACCCAAATGAGCAGCAGTTGGGTCACAATGAAATTGATCAAAAATATTTGGCCTATCTGTCGTAGGGACAACCAACTTCCACTCAACTAAATTTGAAGCCACAATATTAGATAATTCAACATGTTTATGAAGAACGTTACCTTCCACTTTGAAATGGAGATATCTATCCGAAAATTAATTCCATCACTGAACTCAGCATTTTTGTATACAATTCATCGGATATCAACTCATCTGTGTTAATTACATTAACCATTTTCACGTCACGGGATAGATGATCCAGGACTACCATTTGTGAGCCAGGACGATGTTTCATATCGATTTAATATTGTGAAAGTTTTATTGCCCATCTTCCTAGTCTAACGAATGGGTCCTTCAAAATGTGTAACCAAGCGAGTCTGGCATGGTCTGTGTATACAGTTACGCAAGTTCCTTCAACAAAACAAAGGAATTTAGCCAATCAGATTAATACGGCCATAAGTTCCCGCTCCGTTACAGTATATTTTCTATCTGCCTTGGTCAGAGAACGACTAGCATAATCTACCGTATAATGTTGACCATCGTGTTCTTGCAAGAGGGCACAACCTAGGCCTACGTCGCTGGCATCGCATTGTATTGAAAAAGGTTTGGAACTGTCGTAAGTCTCCGTTTTAATTCACAGAAGGCTGCTTCTGTATCCGAATTTCATACTATCGTTTGCCCTTTCTTATTATTTTCAAGAAGATCGGAAATGGGTGCTGCAATAGTAGAGCAGTCTGGAATAGAACGACGATAGAACGAAATCAACACCAACAACCTACGAACATGAGTTGTGGTTTTTGGTGATGAAAAATTCAGGACAGCGTCTATTAAATCTTCGCTCGGACGTAGGCCTTCCTTGTCGACGATAAATCCCAAGAATTTAAGTGAGGGGCGATAAAATTCGCACCTCTACACATTAACTGCCAAGTTAGCAAATTTCAGCTTTTCCTGAATCAGTCTTTTCATTTTAATATGCTCTTCAGAAGTGGGAGTGGATATAATTATGTCGTTCAGATAGAGAAGTACATATTGATTCACTGTTTCGTCGATCAGGTGGTCCATAAGTCTTTGCATTGTGTCAGGTGCATTAGTGAGGCCAGAAGGCATTACGCAAAACTGGTAAAGAACTTTGCCAGGAATTCCAAAATCTGTATACTCTCGAGAATTCCCTTCCAACGGGATATTCAAAAAAGCGTTTTTCAAATCGATTGAAGTAAGGTAATTAGCTCCTTGTAGCTTACTCAAAATATAGTCAATTAATGGAAGTGGGTATGCATCACTCACCGTAATTTTGTTTAAATATCTATTATCCAAACAAGCTACGAAAGATTTATCTTTCTTTTTCACCAGTAAAATTGAACTACGATAGGGGGAATTTGATGGTTGAATAATCACAAGTTCCAACATTTCATCTATTTCATTGTGTAGATGTTCCTGCATCGCTGGTGGAAAAGAATATTGCCTAATCCTGAAGGGTTTAGATTCAGTTACAGCAATTTCATGTTCTATTAATGTCGTTCTACCTAGAGGTACTTGTGAAGTTTCCTCAAAAAGATTTGAGATTTTGACAATGTATCATAACTTGTATGTGAGAAACTTTCACTCTATTTGTTTCAGTATGGGTTCCCCAGACAGAATCCCCAAAATCAATAGCAAGTTTGTTAGATTCACAAAATTCGATCCCCAAGATCAAAGAATGTTGAATCGAAGGTATTACCTCAAAAGGAACTGAACTCTTAACACCATTAAAAGTTGTTACGGTGTGGAATCTACGTTTGGTAAATTCAGAAAGGAAATCGATTATATTGAATCTACACTTGCAGCGACATCTACGAACGGAGGGTTGTGTCATATACAATGAAGGACATAAGTAAACAGGAATCTGATCTCATACTAAATTAACAACATTATCTTAATTGTTGAACAATCGTAAAAATATTATTGCTCAAATAGTTATAGTGGAAGGGCACTGAGGAAGTTTCATGAGGATTGTAGCTGTTTTATAGAAGCATCGATCAACTGGAATAAATAATATGTTGTCAGCAATTTATCCAGAAATAGACAAATTACAAAGAAGTGTTCTTAACAAAAGTTGTTCATAATTTAATCAATCATATAGGGAAATCAACAAAGGGGTTCTGATAAGCAATTTGGGGAAATCATAACCAAGTGTTTCCTAAACGGTAGTAGTATACGGAAATCGAAAAGCATAAACAACAAATGACTTTAAGAAATCGGTCATACCAACACGTGGCTAAACTTAGAACATTTATCGAAGTAAGTCAGAAAATGTTAAGTAAGTAGGAACATAATCAGTTGCATAACTTTGCTCAATTATATCTCCGGAAACCTGGAAGTCAGATAGGTGAAAAAGTAACCAGCTGTTGATAACATGTTAAGAATCAGTTCAATCTATAATTCAGTATTATTATCATCGAATTATGATATTCAAAACATAAAACTTACGGACAATTTCAAGGGTTTATTCATGATGGGAAGTTGATTACAATTGTTCAGTAGAGTCCGGGAAAAATTAGCTACATTTTGATACGTAACTCGATTAGATGATGTTACGCGATCCGCAATCTAATTACTCGCATAAAAACGTCAATTACGTTCAGTGACCAGTAAGGGAAATATATTCAGACATGAACCTAATCATACGTATAACAACAAGAGGGAAATTTGGTTGGGAGTACTGAATAGTTCTCTCAAGTTATCTCAATCAAATAACACATAAGTAATAGTGCCTATAAACTTTAAATGAAGTTGGTGAAACATACCCAGTGCAGTTAATTTATGATATGTAGTAATGTGAATCGCTGTGACAAGTGGTAGCAAATCTGAAGTGTCATACCTAGATCAATTACGAGTTAGCTGGGCATTGGCGTACTTAGAGCTTATTGGAATAAGATTTGGATAAGTCGTCACATCCAATTCTGCAAGATTCATAACCAAGTAGCTAGTGCAAATTCAAACATTGTTGAAACGAATGATTATCAAGGAATCAAATACTATAAATATCGTTTATGAGTGATATGTAAATGGAAGTTCGATACAAACTATTCAAGAGTGGTATTTCAAATCATTCATTCAATTAAAGATATTGAAGGGTATTGTATTTAAGAGTATGTGGAGTCAATGTAATGAGGGTAATTATATACTATAAAAACATATCTCTGAGAAATACAATTGGTGCGAATTGTATATACCTTATAAATAATAGTAAAGATTTTCATTTTGAATTGATCGTAATTCATGCAGCATATATCAATTATTGTATATTTAGGTTAAGGATTCATTGCACATTAACATTTATTAAAAGGGGAAGTAATTTTATAGCTTTTAGGGGAGTTGTTCAATTGTTAATTCAAACATCTCGTCAAACGTAATCATAGCCAAAGATTCAATAGAATCATTCTTCGCCCCGATGTCTCATATACCTGTATTATTAACACAATAGTATTGGTTGTGCTATCATTTTAATTATTATTATAAATAAACCATTTTAGTAAAATTGATCTTATGATTTTATTAAGCCAATACCCAAGGGGGTAACAAAGTTATCGTTAATACAATTTTACCTAATACTGATTGGTTAATACCATCAGCTGTTGTCACATGTCTAAGTCTTCGGCCATATTTAATTTACACTCATTCAAAAGGTAATAAGCTTTGTAACCAATTATGTTTATATTTGAACCTGAATCCACCAAAGCTGGAATTAAATCATTAAATATACCAATGCTCAAATATGGTCTATTATCGTCCGGAAGTGTAATTAATTTGGGAGAAGTTAAATTATCATTGGAAAATTTACAGATTGTTTCCAACCACTCATTCCATTCTACTTTAAAAAATCTATTAACTTCAGGTGTTAGATGTTTCTTGGTCTCGATTTGCTTGAAGTATCTGGTTTTTTGCTTGATGAAGGTTGAACCAGATCGCCAGCCTTCCCAATCAAGTTTTTTTGGGTTACAGCGTACACATTTAAATTGAGTTGTATCTTCCAAATCACAACGAAAACAATGTTTATTTCTTGGTACTTACATTCATAGTACCCGTGATCTTTTTGATTGCATTTCCAACATGACATATTATCAGGACCTTTAGAATATACTGTGTTGACTGAGTTATCGGGATTTGTCTGAACTTGATTATTATTTGTACTTTTAAATCTGAAATCGAAATCCTCGATTTGTCTGCACAATGATTTGAGCCTTCCTATTGAATCGATGTCTTGTAAAGAAAATTGTTTCAACATATATGGTTGTAGATTTGACATTAGCTGTTCAAGAATAGTAGGTAGATCCGGCTTTATTTTCAGTCTTGAAAACAAGGTTTCTACTGAAGCTATATATAAACTACTTTTTTCCCCGGACGCCTGTTTACGTGCTTTGATTTGCTCCCAAATTCCAAAATCTAAATATTTAGGTAAAAACTCTAATTTTAAAGCATCCACTTATTCATTCCAATAAGATACTGTGGTTTTAATAGATCTATACCAAATTAATGCGTCTCCCTTAAATAAATCTACTGCCGAATTGGACAAATCAGTATCATCGATATTTCATGTTACCCTCAAATCTTCCACTCTTTCCAAAAATTCAGACAAGTTGTGATGGTCACTTCACCCATCATAATATAAGTCCCATTTGTAAACCGGAACTGAATTATGTTCAGTAATTGACGGAATAGGCGGTGGAGATTGTGGGACATGTGTTAATGGCGGTACTGTAATTTCATTATCTGGCAATCTAGATGCAAATTCATCCTCAAGTGCTAACGTCTCTTTTTCAAGGGTGTTTTTAACTGAAATTTGGTCATCTGATGTAGGTTCTAGACGATCCACTCGATTTGATGAATGATTTAACCTGGTTTCATTGCTTTTTTGATAAGCTCCAGCATCACCTTTGTACTTGTTTATTACGTCCATCAAGTCTCGAATTGAATCAACAATCTCTGATTTATTTTTCTCAAATCGCAACACATCCTCAACCTGAGTTAAACTACGATTTCCCTTCTCCCGCAAAAGCAATGCTCTCAAGTTTTTCCTTCTTAAGTCTACATCACCCTCAGTTGCTATACCTCGTATAATCAATTCGTAATTTAACTCCGTTGATTTTAAATAATTCGGTTCCATAATCAAAGTTTATCTTGAATAGTAGGCTTCCGCGGGTAGCTAATCTTGAAAAATCTTGGTTTCCGGATGGATTCCGCGTCACAATAGCTCTATTCGAAACTGAACAGTTTCAAGCCTCAAGCCTGCCCTGAAGATGCCACCTGTGAAGGTTGGCGAAACGTCGGCATGAAGTCGAGCTATTGTGACGCAAAATCCATCCGGAAGCCATGTGTTGCCATTTGAGAAAAATAAATCGGAGATTGTCGATTCAATTCAAGACTTGATGGACGTAATAAACAAGTACAAAGGTGATGCTGGAGCTTATCAGAAAAGCAATGAAACCAGTATAAATCATTCATCAAATCGAGTGAATCGTCTAGAACCTACATCAGATGACCAAATTTCAGTCAAAAACACCCTTTAAAAAGAGACGTTAGCACTTGAGGATGAATTTGCATCTAGATTGCCAGATAATGAAATTACAGTACCGCCATTAACACATGTCCCACAATCTCCACTGCCTATTCCGTCAATTACTAAACATAATTCAGTTCCGGTTTACAAATGGGACATATATTATGATGGGTCAAGTGACCATCACAAATTGTTTGAATTTTTGGAAAGGGTGGAAGAATTGAGGGTAGCATGAAATATCGATGATACTGATTTGTTCGATTCGGCAGTAGATTTATTCAAGGGAGACGCATCAATTTGGTACAGATCTATTAAAACCACAGTATCTTCTTGGAATAAATAAGTGGATGCTTCAAAATTAGAGTTTTTACCTAAATATTTAGATTTTGGAATTTGGGAGCAAATCAAAGCACGTAAACAGGCGTCCGGGAAAAAAAGTAGTTTTTAGCTTCAGTAGAAACCTTGTTTTCAAGACTGAGAATAAAGCCGGATCTACCTACTCGTCTTGAACAGCTAATGTCAAATCTACAACCATATATGTTGAAACAATTCTCTTTACAAGACATCGATTCAATAGGAAGGCTCAAATCATTGTGCAGACGAATCGATTATTTTGATTTCAGATATGAAAGTACAAATAATAATCAAGTTCAGACAAATCCCGATAACTCAGTCAACACAGTATATTCTAAAGGTCCTGATAATATGTCATGTTGGGATTGCAACCAAAAAGGGCACAGGTACTATGAATGTAAGTTACCGAAAAATAAACATTGTTTTCGTTGTGATTAGGAAAATACAACTCAATTTAAATGTGTACGCTGTAATCCAAAAAAAACTTGATTGGGAAGGCTGGCGATCTGGTTCAACCTTCATCAAGCAAAAAATTTAATACTCCAAGCAAATCGAGACCAAGAAACATCTAAAAGCTGAAGTTAATAGATTTTTCAAAGTAGAATGGAATGAGTGGTTGGAAACAATCCGTAAATTTTCTAATAATAATTCAACTTCTCCCAAATTAATTACACTTCCGGACGATAATGGACCATATTTGAGCATTGGTATTTTTAATGATTCAATTCCAGCTTTGGTGGATTCAGGTTCGAATGTAAACATAATTGGTTCCGAAGCTTATTACCTTTTGAATAACTATAAATTAAATATGACCGAAGACTTAGATGAGTTACATGTGACAACAGCTGATGGTATTAACCAATCAGTATTAGGTAAAATTGTATTAACGATAACTTTGTTACCCCATTGGGTATTGGCTTAATAAAATTATAAGATCAATTTTACTAAAATGGTTTATTTATAATAATAATTGAAATGATAGCACAACCAATACTATTGTGTTAATAATACAGGTATATGAGACATCGTGGCGAACAATGATTCTATTGAATCTTTAGCTATGATTACGCTTGACGAGATGTTTGAATTAACAATTGCACAACTCTCCTAAAAGCTATAAAATTACTTCCCCTTTTAATAAATGTTGATATGCAATAAATCCTTAACCTATATATACAATAATTGATATATGCTGCATAAATTACGATCAATTCAAAATGTAAATCTTAACTATTATTTATAAGCTATATACAATTCGCACCAATTGTATTTCTCAGAGATATGTTTCTATAGTACATAATTACCCTCATGACATTGACTCCACATACTTTTAAATACAATACCCTTTAATATATTTGATTGAATGAATGATTTGAAACACCACTCTTGAATAGTTTGTATCGAACTTTCATTTACATATCACTCATAAACGATATTTATAGTATTTGATTCATTGATAATTATTCGTTTTAACAATGTTTGAATTTGCACTAGCTACTTGGTTATGAATCCTGCAGAATTGGATTTGACGACTTATCCAATCTTTTTCCAATAAACTCTAAGTACGCCAATGCCCAGCTAACTCGTAATTGATCTAGGTATGACACTACAGATTTGCTAGCTCAGTTATGTTAGCCCCCCCCCCCATCGAATTTTCTTATCAAAACTCTAGCGCAGTGAGTCTATACCTAGCACAACCTAGCACAACCGATTTCAAACCTAGCACACCTATACAATTGCTGGGATCTGAGGAACCGTGCGGGTGGGGCTAGCATAACGCTACCCCCCCCCCGCATCAAATTTTCTTACCAAAACGCTAGCGCAGTGAGTTCACACCTAGCACAACCTAGCACAACCGATTTTAAACCTAGCACACCTATACAATGCATGGGATGTGAGGAACCGTGCATAACGCTAGCCCCCTCGCATAAAATTTTCTTCCCAAAACACTAGCGCAGTGAGTCTACACCTAGCACAACCTAGCACAACTGATTTTAAACCTAGCACACCTATACAATGACTGGGATTTAAGCAACCGTGCGGGTGGGGCTAGCATTACGCTATAACCCCTCGCATCAAATTTTCTTACCAAAACGGTAGCGCAGTGAGTCTACACCTAGCACAACCTAGCACAACCGATTTTAAACCTAGCACACCTATACAATGGCCGGGATGTGAGGAACCGTGCATAACGCTAGCCCCCCCCGCATCAAATTTTCTCACCAAAACGCTAGCGCAGTGAGTCTACACCTAGCACAACCTAGCACAACCGATTTTAGGCCTAGCACACCTATACCATGGCTGGGATGTGCAAAAACGTACAAGGGATCAGGGGGAGCTAGCATGACGTTCACTTCGTTTCAATTGAAATATTTTCTGTTGTGTTATAGCTTAGTTATTCTATGACTACAACTGTTAGGTGTGGTGGTTCGGATTCAGTTTACTGTACAAAATAGAGCGAAAATATGAACGGAAGTATTGATGAGAGTAGGAACAGGAACTGTTCTCGACATGTTTGGGCAAATGCCAGGATCACAACCACAACAATTCTCATTACAAAAAGGGAGAAATATTAGATTATTACCGAGTTTTAAGATAAGTAGTCTAGACCTACATGTTTTATATTGTTATGTTATGATTTAGATTATGTATATACCTACAGTAATCTGAGGTATCTCTCTCTGTTCAGCTCCTCTAGTCTAATTTGGCATAATGCTGGAGCTGAAGTATCACTGAATAATGGATATCTCTATCTCTACTCTATCGATATAGGTAGGAAGCGAAATCGGGAATTCCCCTGCATTCTAAACATCGGGAATTTACACATACATAATAGGTGATATTACTCTAGGCAAATAAGACATTTTCCACAAACCTCTCTGTACGGCGGGGTTCTTTGGTAGAAAAGTGTAGGTTTTGACATCTTAAAACTGATGTCATTGACGCGAAGGCTAGCGCGGAGGTGCGTTGTGACATATAGATACATATATGATACATGGTATATATGTATATATATAATTTATAGCCAATATCTCAAAAGCCAAGCAATGTATCAAGAAAAGTTTCTAACAAAAGTTGTAGGAAATAAAAATTCCCACAAAAAAAATTTATAAAATTTTTTGATATTCCGCGCGGTTTCCGCGTAAAATGCGTTAAAAAAAATTAGGCTTTTTCTTGATAAATTTTTAAATAAAAGTTGTTAAAAACGTATTTTCCTTCAAAACGAACGTTATTAGAAAAGTCAGAAGAAAATCATATTTAGGCATATTTTGCGCAATTAGTCAATAATTTGGCAGACAGTGCGCCTTAAAGAAGAAATGTAATAGCTCGTTGATGTGTTCAGAGATATAACTGAGTATAAAAAATCAAAATTAGGGAAAATTCTTGGAAAATCATAGAATTTTCACCTTCAAACGTGTCATTTTCTAGGTTATTCTAGGTGTAGATTACAAATTTGACAACGTTATCTTGAAATAAGTATGCATTAGGTATATTTATACAGAGTATACTTTATATTATGGTTCTTTCGCCTACATTAAATATAAATCATACCAACGTACGTAACTGTGAGTCTCTTAGTATATGAACAGGTGAGTATCCACAGTGTGAGGGTTTAACCATGACAACGTAATTCCATTCACGCGTAAAATGTTGGAGAAGAAATACTCTAAACAATAACGGTTTAGATTTTGAATACACGTACATAATGTGATAAAAAAAATTGTCATAATAATAACAATAATAATAATAAGAAATAATAGTAATAACAATAATAATAATAATAATGATAATGCTGATAATAATTATAATAATATTAGTTATAATGAATATTAATGAATCAATAATGATAAATATATTAATAATGTAATAATGACAATGTAGATAATAATGTAATAGAAAAATTCGTCATTTATAATAAACGTTCTGAATTCAGAAGAAAAAAGAAAAACTTTAATAAGAAAAATATGAAATCTACAATCATTTAGAAAAAACTTGATGTAAAATTTGTAATCTACACCTACGAAAAGATAGAAAATGACACGTTTGACGCTGATACAGAAGTGAAAATTTTATGATTTTCCAAGAATTTTCCACAATTTTCATTTTTTATACTCAGTTATATCCCTGGACACATCAACAAGTTACTACATTTCTTCTTTAAGGCGTACTGTCTGCCAAACTATCGACTAATTCCGAAAAATATACCCAAATACGATTTTACGATTTTCCGTGAATAACGTTCGTTTTGAAGGGAAATAGATTTTGAATAACTATCATTTAAATTATTTTTTGAGAAAGAGCTTAATTTTTTTTAACGCATTTTACACGGGAACCGCGCAGTAAATCAAAAAATGTTATGAATGATTTTTTGTGAGAATTTTTATTTCCTACTCCTTTTGTTGAAAACTTTTTTGAGCACATTACTTGGTTTTTGAGATATTGACTATAAATCATATATATACATATACAGGGTGTTTCAGTTTTTTCGTTCATATCTTCGGCAAATGATAGAACTTCTAAAAATAATAGGGCTCTTCCATATAAAATTTTTCTCTAATTCACTTCGTTTTCGAGATACAGGAGAGTGTTGGAATTGAAAAAAAAAATTAGTTCTTGCGAATATCTCCGGAACCGTTCATCGTATAGAAAACAACTTTTGTGAGCAATCTCTACTAATAATAAGCTATGTTTTGTGCGATAAATTTTTTTTTAATTCATAATTGGTGAAGATTTTGAAGGGGTAGTAGTTGTTCTTCGCCCCAACTGGAGAAAGTACGGTTTTGAAATGCCCATTTGAACCGCCAATATTTTCTACACAAAAAAGGTACTTCTGGTTATAAGCTCCAAACTTGACCGTTTTCGAGAAAATCAACTTTCATGTTGAAAAACATTGTCCATTCTTTGAAATAAAATTTATTTTTTACCAATTTAACGAAACTTCTTTAAACAAGTAAGAAAACCAAAAAATTTACCATGTTCTTCAACATAAAGGTTGATTTTTCTCGAAAACTGTCAACTTTATAGCTAATGACCAAGAGTACCTTTTTTGTGTAGAAAACATTGGTACTTTTTCCAGCGGTGTAGAAGTTGGGGACAAACAAAAACAACCACTACCCCTTCAAAATCTTCACCAATTATGGATAAACAAAAATTTTTCATCGCACAAAACATAGCTTAATATGATAACAGATTGCTCACAAAAACTGTTTTCTGTACGATGAACAGTTCCGGAGATATTCGGAAAAACAAATTTTTTTTTCAATTTCAACACAATTTTTTTAGAGAACAATTTTATATAAAAGACCCCTATTATTTTTATAAGTTCTATCGTTTGCCGAAGTTATGAAAAAAAAACTGAAACCCCCTGCTAGGTGTAGACTCACTGCGCTAGCGTTTTGGTAAGAAAATTTGATGCGGGGAAGGGGTTAGCGTTATGCACGGTTCCTCACATCCCAGTCATTGTATAGGTGTGCTAGATTTAAAATCGGTTGTGCTAGGTTGTGCTAGGTGTAGACTCACTGCGCTAGCATTTTGTTAAGGAAATATGATGCGGGGGGGGGGGGGGGGGTGCTAGCGTTATGCACGGTTCCTCACATCCCAGCCATTGTATAGGTGTGCTAGGTTTAAAATCGGTTTCGGTTGTGCTAGGTTGTGCTAGGTGTAGACTCACTGCGCTAGCATGTTGGTAGGAAAATTTGATGGGGGGGGGGGAGGCTAGCGTTATGTACGGTTCCTCACATCCCAGCCATTGTATAGGTGTGCTAGGTTTAAAATCGGTTGTGCTAGGTTGTGCTAGGTGTAGACTCACTGCGCTAGCGTTTTGGTAAGAAAATTTGATGCGGGGGAGGGGTGGGCTAGCGTTATGCTAGCCCCACCCGCAAGGTTCCTCACATCCCAGCCATTGTGTAGGTGTGCTAGGTTTAAAATTGGTTGTGCTAGGTTGTGCTAGGTGTAGACTCACTGCGTTAGCGTTTTGATAAGAAAATTCGATGCGGGGGGGGCCAACATAACGGAGCTAGATTTGCTACCACTTGTCACAGCAATTCACATTACATTACATATCACAAATTAACTGCACTGGATATGTTTCACCAACTTCATTTAAGGTTTATTAGGCACTATTACTTATGTGTAATTTGATTGAAATAACTTGAGAGAATGATTAATTCGATTTCGATCCCTCATATACATTTCCAGAACTATTCAGTATTCCCAACCAAATTTCCCTCCTGTTGTTATACGTATGATTAGGTTCATGTCCGAATATATTTCCCACACTCCATTGATTTTAAATAATTCGGTTCCATAATCAAAATTTATCTTGAATAGTAGGTTTCCGCGGATATCTAATCTAGAAAAATCTTGGCTTCCGGATGGATTCCGTGTCACAATAGCTCGACTTTATGCCGACGTTGCGCCAACCTTTACAGGTGGCATCTTCGGGGCAGGCTTGAGGCTTGAACTGAAACTGTTCAGTTTCAAGTAGAGCTATTGTGACGCGGAATCCATCCGGAAGCTAAGATTTTTCAAAATTAAAATTTAATCCAAATTAACCGACCACTTCACAGAAACGTTATGTACTATAGTACAATAAAAATTTCAACTTCAAATACCCTTTACTCAATTCCAATACCCAAATGTATCCAGCAAAATATAACAAATTAGCATGTGGTTATCTCCAAAACGAAATAACACGTTACCCTACTGTTTGAATTCCGTGTAACCTAATTCTCTATAAGTTATTTATCAATATGTACCGCAACGTACAAATAAAATTCTACAAATGAACTTATATCGAATGACTGTTTCGCAGCGTTATCACTTGGAAACTTGAGGAATATAATTCACATACAGTGACGGAATAAATATCAATATGAGATAATAATCACATGCAATCAAATAAATGAATTTCACCAGATGATTCGAAATTGATCAAACTGAAAATACGCTTTAATTTCCTTTATGCTTATCTACCAATGATTTAAACACGTTGTAGGCGCCAAATGTAAGCTACGTAATTTCCACCTTCCCTTGTTTCTAAATTACTTGAAAACATGAATTCAGCCAAATTACTGATATTTCCCAAGCTAGCTTAAATTTGTGGTTGTTCGGCCCTTTTCGTTAACAATGATGATACTTGCCCTATCACTTTTTAAACAACAAACCCTGGGCGGCACCACGAGAAAAAAAGAAGAATTTCAGACTGTTATAAATAAAGAAATAAGCATCATTGAATTGGTAGTAAGTAAAAAGGAAAACAAACAAAGCGTATAAAAACAATAACAAATATATTCAAATATTGATGAACAATAGCAAATCGCTTAACAAACTCGCATGCCCTTCCGGAGCACCGATATAAAATTGAAACAGTTATGAATAGAGGTGATCAATCTACTTTCACTCAGCGATTACGACCAGCATCCAATTCATCATGGTAATGAAAGTTGCAACAATGTGGTATTGAAATTACTCCCCTGTGTATCTCCTGTGGTCCTGGTGGTGACTTCCCGAGGTCTCTAGTAGTGTATTGGATCCAATATCCTCCTATCGAAAGAGAAAAATACACGAGTAGGATGTCCACAAGAGAGGTAAGATTTAATATGTGCGATGACTCAGTACTAACGCTGAGAATAGCTGAGTTAAACCGGAAAAATATCAAATAGGTGAAGTCAAGATACATTATAATTAGAATTACAAATTGAATTAATATATGACAATTATTCAGAAATCATTACGATTATAATGAAATGAATTTAAACAAGGTTTGAAATAATGTATTGAATTTGGAAATAAACCATGAGATTTATGGTTCAATGATTCCTAGAACTACGTGGGTGGATCTCGTATTATTGGGCCTCTTTAGCCTCTTTATAATATAATTAATATTATATGTGTGTTAATGATGTGGTCGAGTGTTGTACACGTTGAATTTTACTCAGATATCAAGTTAGATATTCTTAGTGATAAGGGTGAAATTTTTCAGTAAGTGCTAGACCATTCCAAAGATAAGGTTACAGTGCATAAACCTAGCCCATATTCGGTGCCCGAAAATATAATATAACACCTGAAAAGCTAAATTATATTTTCGAGTGCACAGTTGAATACGAGTACATATATAAATTATAACGCCAAACATGTGTTAAATCTGCTATCTGGCTTGTTTTCATCAATAACACGCAAAAAATCCTATCAGTGAATAATGAACATCTGTCTCAGCCAACTTCTGGCTTGCTGTGTCTTCGGCTGGGATGCCTACCTGCAGGTCATGCGAGTCGAAATGTACTCGTTACGAGGATGTGCTCGACGTCCGCTGGTGCTAACACATTTAGGCAGATAGTGGAAAATGAGCTGTCAGTGAACTATGAGACCAGGGAGGCTGCTAAATTGAGTCCTCGAATCAGGCTGGTGGGGATGAACGTGCGGCACGATCCAAATATACTTATTCAGTTTGTCAAGACTCAGAACCCTAACGTTTTTGATTCATCTCACATAGGATGCATTTCTTTTACCCCTCTGAATAAAAATTCAAAAATGTTTCAGGCTGTTCTCCAAGTGGATGCGCGCACATACGGTGAGGCGCTCAGTGCCAATCATGTATTCGTGGGTTACGACTCCTGTACAGTCTATGATGCTTTAGAGGTAACTCGATGTTTCAACTGCTGCTGGTTTCACTACTTGTCGAAGAACTGTAAAAAGCGGCCCGTTTGTCCCTGATGCGCTTGTCGAGGACTGTAGATCAGAGTCCTTGAAATGCGTCAACTGCTCTGCTAAGATACTCCCCGACGTTGACACATGGCACGCGGCATGGGGTCATAACTGCTCTGTATATAAAAAGAAATTAGAGTCTCTGAAACTCGATATCATTGGTTCACTATAGCAATTACCATCTAAGTGTGTTAGTGATATAGATGTGGAATGCCATATAGTGTCTCCGGGTATTAATGTTTTCCATCAAAATGTCCGTGGACTAAACACAAAAATCTCGGAATTCAATAGCTTTGCATCGGCTTGCTCTTTGGCCTCTGTTAACTCGGTTACCGAGACATGGCTCACTGACTCTGTAAGTGATGCAGAAAATTTCCCCCAACACTTTGGTGTTTTTCGAAGTGATCGATCATCATTGGTGGCTGATCGCCGGAGAGGAGGAGGAGTCTTGTTGGCGGTTTCATTGGAGTTTGAAGCCCGCTCGGTTGATACTCGTGATTTAATAGATTATAATTTTCCTATTGATTTTGTTGCGGTTCGTATCTGTCTGGGGAGTCATTGTGTGTATTTTGTGATTGTGTACATTCCACCATTCGTATGGGTTCATGAGATTGTTATATTTTTTGAATTGTTAGAAGTTTTTTATGTGACGTATGAACCTGAGCTTTTCATCATAGGTGACTTCAACTTCCCCGAATATTCAAGTTCTCCTACCGGTGCTTGTTGTGACAGGATGGGTGGTCTTACGAACTTCTGCGACTCACTTGCTCTATCTCAGTACAATTTTGTAAATAACTCTAACGATAAGTTTTTGGACTTGGTTCTGTCGACTCTGGTATGCACCTTCGAGAGATCGCCTGAGCATGCTGTTACTGATGACTTACATCATCCTTCTCTTCTAATAAACATTGCTTGTTCTGTTCCGAATGTGCAGGGTGGTTTTCTGGGTAATGTTGAGCACTGTTCTTACAATTTTATGGAAGGTAATTATATCGACCTTCATCAACATCTTGCTAATCTGCCGTGGACTTCAGTCGTTGGCGAGAGTGATCCGGCTGTGGCATCGGATCGTCTGTACTCCCTGATCTACGATGCCTTCGACAAATATATACCTAAGTCATCACCAACAGCTGAATCTAAATATCCTTCCTGGTTTACAAAAGAAATTATTCTCAACATTAAACTAAAATATTCTTATTGGCGTCGTTGTAAACTTACCAACAATCCAGATGACTATGATGAGTTTACATGGCTGAGACTGGTTGTTAAGAATGCAATCCGGCAATCACATAGGGACTTTGTCGATCGCGCCGAGCGCAACATTTCAGCAAATTCTAAAGACTTCTGGTCCTATATTAGCAGAATGAAATCTAACTCTGGAATGCCATCCAAGATGACCTACAATGAGACATCGCTCGAGAGTCAACAGGAGATAGTCGATAGCTTTGCACTATATTTTAATAAATGTTTCAGTGATGACCAAGCTCCCTATATTCCCGAGTTCCATACAAATGCTCTTCAGTGCCGATGCCATCTTGCTTTTAGGAGACAGATGTGCTGGTTGCCGCAAGGAGGATGAAGTCAGCTGACAGCAGGCTCGGATGGAATGCCTGCATTTTTTTCTGAAGGACTGTCTCCGTGTCTCGATCTGCCCCCTCCTCCATATATTCAACCGGATTATCTCGACTCAGTCTTTTCCAGAAATATGGACGGTTTCAAAAATTGTCCCTATCTTCAAAAAAGGGGAGAGGATTGATATCTCTAAATACCGCCCCATTGCTCTCTTAAATAATTTCACGAAGTTATTTGAGTTTTGCTTACATAACGCTATATCAGAGAGTGTCACTCTGCGACTGACGACTCGCCAATATGGTTTCGTCAGATGCAGATCGACTGTGACCAACTTGACTGTTTTTCATCAGTTCGTAGCAGAGTGTCTGGATGTTGGTACTCAGGTTGATGTCGTATTCACCGATTTTAGGAAAGCTTTCGATCGTTCGAATCATAGCATCCTCCTCTCTGGGTCAGCTGATTTTGGTGTGTCGATCCTGCTGGTGGGACTGTTTAGAGTTACTGGATCGGGCGATGTCACTATGTGGAGCTTCCAGGTTTCAGATCTGATGCTTTCAGCATTCCGAGCGGTGTTCCACAAGGCTCGGTCTTTGGCCCACTGCTATTTAATATCTTCATCAATGATGTTGCCTCCATTTTTACTGTCATGTATCTACTATATGCAGATGACCTGAAGTTGTTCCTTCCGATCAAATCTTCTAGGCACGTTCTTCAACTGCAAAACGATCTCAACCTGTTCTATTCCTGGTGTTCTGCTAACCTCTTAGATCTCAACTTGTCTTAATGTGCAGTTATGTCATTTAAAAGAAACAAGACTCCTATAATTCACGATTATTATATTTCTGATTCAGTTCTTCCATGATGTGAAAATATTTGAGATCAAGGTGTCTACTTCACCTCTAGTCTTTCTGTGGACACTCATGTTGATTCAGTGGCTTCCGCAGCATCCAGGCTCATGGGTTTCATCATCAGAAGCTCGCGAGACTTCGTCAATATTCAAACTACTGCTGCTTCACAATTCATTTATAGGATCTCGCCTTGAATACGATTCGTTCAGTAGTGTGAACTCCTACTCATCAGATTCATATCCACCTGCTAGAGGATATTCAGCAAAAATTCTCAAAGTATCTCAGCTTTCGCATGGATAACGTTCATCCTCCGAGAGATTTGCACCAATTATAAAATGTTTCAAGATAGTCTAGACATATTCAATACATCCGTTGCACATATAAAAGCTATTACTGGAGACATAGCTGATGTAGTGCAATAATTTAAGACATTGTTCAATACATCCTGCGTGCTCTGCTTGCAGAACAGCCTTGTATCGATGTTGATGTCAGTATTGATGTTTATCTACTTTTTTCTCGTTTTTCATTTTGTATTTATGTTTTTGTTTTATATGAATTATTATTGTATTTGTTATATTATATTTGTGAATTTCGATCAAATTGTAGCTTTTCTCATCCTTAATTGGCCTGTGGCGGTTGGGTGGTGTAACTAAATAAATAAATAAATGATTTACGGGATAGTTCAACTTGTCCCACGTTATCTCTATAATCGAAGTTATATTGAAACAGAGCTCGTGGAATTATGGTTATGGAGTGGTTAGTACTGGCCCATCCTCTATATGTTTCATACCTTTTCAATTCGAATAACGCTAGATGTTCGTTTTACGAGGAGTTCAACGCAAATAGATATACGATATAATAAACCCACGTGCATTCAGAAAATGATGGAATCAAATGATTCCGCCAATCGAATAAATGATATCAGGTTAAAATAGGTAAAATTACAATGTTCTATAATAAAGAGATCTTGGTGTCTGTTGCAAGAGCAGGAAACAATCAAAGTTCGGTATATATTAGAGTAAGCCAGATTGTGAATGAAATTGAAAAGATTCAATGCTGCTCTAAACACAATTTAATGGATAACTTTGATTAAGACCTACCCTGTATTAACAGTCACACACCTAAGATGCTTAGTTTCCATCCGCAACCGGTTTTATTCAGATTCTTCCTCCCTTATTAATAACTCGGATGTGAGGATTATAATATAGTGTTCGTTCAATCCGCTCCGTATCAGTAAAATACACTCAACTATATCATTTAAGATAGAGTTCTACAATGGGGAGGAAGTTCAAGGATATATATTCAAATTATTGTAGGGTTATATCATGAATGATGATATGTAAATATCCATTCAAAAGTAGGATCGTTATGTGGGGATCAGCTCTTAAAGTCGGGCGGTTTGCCCTAAGCTGACTCGTGGTCCTGGTGGATGCATAGGAATAGGAACACACACTTATAAAAAGAGTTACACTTTACTTAACGTAGAGCTCGACGCCATTATGACTTAATGTCTCGCTCTACATAATAACAATTGGTACAGATACAAATCAATGACAATACCGTCAATAATGATTGATGACTATTATATGAATATCTGAATGATGTATGCCAATATATGAAGGTACGAATATATGATGTCATATACTGTAATTGTTATTGTCCTAGTTAATCTAGTCTAAGATGTCAAGGTAGCTGCGCCAAACAATATGTTTAATATAAACCAACAGTAAACATATTGCTTTGTGGGTCAGCTATGAGATATAAACATATACTTAATAATATAACTAATAGAAATTAGGGCTCATTCTATTACTTAGGGATTTTAGGTAATCTCGTATAGGGATGGAAGATTCCTATACTACACCTCCCCACGCAGGGTAAAAAAATGTTCAATTGCCAGATTAACATTTTTTGACGTACCTTATTTTTATTTTACAACTTTGTTCTTAGTTAATGGTCACACATATTATTATTATACTGCGGGACTTGCGCATACTTTTTAATTTTGAGGCTTTTCGCATGAAATGATTTTATTTATATATATATATATATATATATATATATATAGTATACATATATATATATTGTTATGATTTCATTTCATAAACAATAGAAATTTAAAAATAATAACTTACCGAACTTTGAAAATCAGAAAAGATCAAATAAAAGATATTTATATGGAATTAAAAACAATAGTAAAAGCTAAATAATAGTTAGGATATTAAAATCAACAATGTAAAACATAATAAACAACAATGTAATAGAATAAGAAGTGTTAAACAAGAACTTCAGTGAAAGTGAAGAAACGTACTGTGTAACGAGGGTAAAAATCATAATTAAAATGATTACAAAACTATCATGAGATAGCACAAAACATTGAAGAATGTTATAAATATAAGTTAGGACTAGTAAATTTGAGTTATATAATGTTAAAAGAATGTTATTGATATAATATAGTATGATATTAATAATAACCCAATCATAGGTTACCTTATACCAAAGTGTGTGGAAAAATGTAGGCAATATTAATTTAAAAAGAAGGAATCACTATCAATTAAAATAAGTTGAAAATCTCCAATAATTCAAAAATTATAGAATACTAAATTCTGATTGGTCGAGGCGAATTCCTAGGTGTCAGGCTGGTAACAATCAGATACTTCTGTCAGTTCACAACGATCAACTTGGCATGCTTGATATGAAAAGAAAGCACCTCATAGGTGGAAAATGACATCAAGTAGCGTCGGTTTTGGAGGCCTATAAAAGGATCTGAAAGACAAGCCAAGTCAGTTTGCAATAACATCTAAGTAGAGACTGTGCTTCTCTGGCAACTCACAAATTTCTAACCTAAGTTTATCAAAATAAACAACGGTGAACTCAAATGTTCCAAACTTCGAAAAGTTCCAAGTAACCGAAGATAATAAGAGTTTGCATTAATATCTAAGCAGAGACTGTGCTTCTCTAGCAACTCACCAAATTTCCAACATAAGTTTATTAAAATAAACATCGGTGAACTCAAATGTTCCAAACTTCGATAAGTTCCAATTAACCGAAGTTAGTAAATAATTATTAAAAGTCAAGAAATGTTCCAAGTGTCTGAACAAAGTAAAAGGTTATAATAACATCCAATTTATAAGAAGTATCCAACGATTGCCATTCTTCGATATAATTCCAATAAAGCATCGAAAAGTCTTATATCTTATCTAAAAGAATAAAACAAAGTATTTTCAACAGTTCCTGATTCTCAAGAAGAAGTAACCAAAATTAGTTACCTGTGATTATCGTGAAATAGCAGAGTATTGTGTTAAAGTGAATCAACGAAATTAAAAAGAAGTAAATTGAACATTGCCCACATTATTAAACACACTTTTGGATATTAACTAAACGTAAGTTTGTTTATAATTTCTACATCATAGTATTATTTGTAAAGCAAAAGGAAGATCGTTGATTATAACAGTATAAACAAATATTAGTTGTAAAAGTGATTTTTAGGTTATATCATAGATCTTGTGAAACATAAAATTTATTTACCCGAGATAAGAAAAGAGTCATAGAAATTAAATATTGTAAAATTCAAAGAGCATTGTGTTTAATTCCATATAAATAATTCTATAGAATCCATAACTTCAGATAATTAAAGTTCATTACCTTATTCCAAAATAAAAGTTCATAAACATCAACTCAACAATATAAACTCAATAAGAGTTTTAATCTTAATAATTGGCGCCCAACGTTTTTTAGTTAACAATTGTCGCTCAAACGTGAGGCCATTTGAAAAAAGGAATAGAACCGCGTATTCAAAATAATTTAAACAACTAGATTAATTAATAAGAAAGTAAAAAATGGAAGGAAATAGACAAAGTACTCCAGAATTGATAGGATTTGATCAAGATGGTGAAATGATTAGTACAGAAAGACCACCAATAATAGATAGTCAATCACAAATAATGAGATTGCTTGAAAGTTTAAATTTAAAAGCTAATGAAACGAATAAAAAAATTGAACAAGGTATGAGTGATATAAGAGATGAAATTAAGAGAGTGAATGATAAATTTGATAAAAGAACTGAGGAAATTATGAGAATAGTTGAAACTGAAAAAAAGGAAATAAGACAACATGTTGAAGAAAGTATAGATAATAAATTAGAAGAATATAATAGCTTTGTAAATAGAAAGTTTAATAATGTAGAGAAAGAAATAGATATTATGGAAAATAGAATGAATGATATGGGGAAGAATATTGAAGAGAATGTGAATGTGAATGTACAAAATATGAAAGAAAATCAGAAAAAAATGATAAATGAACAGGATAAAAAGAATTGAGAATAGATCTGAAGAGAGAATGAATATAGAATACAGAAATGTAGGTCATGAAAATACAACGAAATTTGATGGAAACATAAAATTATTACATCCATGCATTTTTGTCAAAGATTTAAAAAATGAAATACAGTATGTAAGGAATGTAGAGAGAATGAAAAAATTAATAAGAGAACGATTGGTTGATGAACCATTGTTGTGGTTCAATTGCAAAGAAAGGGAATCAAATAGTTTAGATGAGTTTATAGATGAATTTTTAAAAAATTTTTGGGGTCAAAATGAGCAGTCGAAATGTCGCGAAAGGTTATATTTTAGGAAGTATATAGAAGGGACTAGAAAAAGCATGAGTGCTTATGCACTTAGCCTATATAATGAAGCGCAATATTTAGAACCTAAAATGAGAGAGGAAGAGATAGTTTTATACATTTCAAGACAGTATCGAAGTCAAATATCTGAGGCAATAGCCATTGCAAATCTTAAAGACATGAATCAACTACTATCGTACTTAAACCGAATTGATAATAAGAATAACATGGGAACTAGGCAACAAAATGGATATAATGATAACAGGAACAATTATAGGGGAAATCAAAATTATAATGATAGATTACATAATAATAATAATTATCAAAACAATTTTAGAAATAGGGATAATAGAAACCAAAATTATTATAATAGGGAAAATAGATATAATGGGAATAATGCTAATTAAAATAGAAATAGATATAGGGATTATAGAAGTCAAAATAATAATAATAGAAATAATAGTAGAAATGAAAATAGAAATGAAAATAATCAAAGGGAAGTAAACTGCAGTAGGATTGAAAGTAATATGGAAAGAGAAGACTCTTCAAGTCAAAATAATCAACAAAATCAGGATTTTTAAGGAAGCACGAATACCACGTTAATGTATTATATGAACGTCAGAGGAAATACATTGACTACGAACAGCAAGGGGAGAAAATGAAAGTATAGGTTTAATTAAATTAAAAGGTTTTTTAAAAGGGAAAGAAGTAGAAATTTTGTGTGATACGGGATCAGAAATATCATTAATAAGAGAAGAACTATTGTCTGAAGTAAAATTAACAAACCAATTGAAAATACCAAAAGTAGAATTAGTGAATATTAGTGGAAAGAAAATTACTGAAGTATCAAAAATGATTACTGAGCATATTATAATAGGGAAGTCAAGTCTAAAGATGCAATTATATGTAGTGCCGAATATGAAATTGGATATTGTTATGGGAACTGATGAATTAGAAAAGCATGGAATTATTATAGATTACGAGGAAAAGGGAATAAAGTTGTTAGATGAAATTATGAAGATAGGGAAGGGGGAAAATGAAAATATTGATAGACCAAATGAAGGTTGCAATATAATAAATGCGGTCGAAAGAAAAGACTCAAGCAGAAATTTAAATGAAATAATCTCGCAGATGAAAGTATCCGAGAAGTATAGGGGAATAATATCAGAAATAATTTCACAACATAAAGGTCTAATAATAGATGAAACTCGTATAGCTAGTAATTATATTCATAAATTCCAAGTCAAAGAAATTGAAAATTTTAAATCCAAGAACTATCCAATTCCATACAAATACATAGAAGATGTTAGGAAAAAAATCGGTGAAATGCTAGAACAAGACATAATAGAAAGAAGTAAAACAAAATATATAAACCCTATTGTTACAGCAAAAAAGTCAAATGGTGATATTAGGTTTTGTTTAGATGCTCGAACATTGAATAGATTGTCAGTACCACAATATGAAGCTCCTAAAAATATAGAGTCAATTTTTGGTAGAATAATAAAGGCACAAGTTTTTAGTAAAGTTGATTTAAGGCATAGTTTCTGGTTGTTTCCTTTACATGAAATTTGTAGAGATTACACTGGTTTTATGATAGATGGAGAAGTGTATCGTTTTAAAGTTACGCATTTTGGTATTCAAAGTGCATGCAGTGCGTTAGTTAGAAGTATGAATCAGATATTAAATAGATTTGAAATTTTTGTAGCTCATTATATCGATGACATATTAATATTTTCTAGAACAGTAGAAGAACATAAAGATCACATAAAATCAGTTTTGAACGAATTAGATATAGCAGGTTTAAAAATAAATATTGAGAAATGTGAATTTTATAAAACAGAAGTTAAATTTTTGGGTTATAAATTAGAGGGAAGGTTTAGAAATGGATGAAGATAGGTTAGATGAAATTAAAAATTTCAAAAGACCCACCAATCTTGAAACTTTAAGGGGATTCTTAGGTCTGATGAATTATTTCAAAAGGCTCATTCCTGATTTAATTCAGAAGGAAATTCCATTAGTAGAATTACTCAAGAAAGGGATAAAATGGAAATGGGATAGTGAAAGACACGAAGCTTTCCAAAATTTGAAGATGTTTTCATTAAAAAATTAAAAGTGTACAATGCACAATATGATAAACCTTTCATATTAAGAACAGATGCTTCTAAACAAAGATTCAGTGATGTTTTATTACAAAAACAAAATAATGAAGAAGTTCCCATAAGTTTTGTGTCAAGAATGACAAAAGTTCATGAAGAAAATTACAGTGTCACTGAACTAGAATTATCAAGCATAGTTTTTTGTGTAAAGAAATTAAGATTTTATTTGTTAGGGAATAAAGTAAGGGTAGAAACTGATCATAGTGCATTAACAAGTATATTTAAAAACAAGTTTGTAAACAGTAGGATTCAAAGATGGATTTTGTTATTGCAGGAATATGATTTTGAAATAAAACATATTCCAGGAAAATTAAATATAATGGCTGATACATTAACAAGAGAAGAGGGAAATTTAAAAATTGATAAAAGAAAATATAAAGTAGGAGCAAATATCTTATTAGAAGTAAGGGGTTTATTTTCATTAGAGAGCATTAAAAATAATCAAAGTACTTTATCAGAGAAGGATAAAAAGAAATGTAAAATCAAAGAGGGAGTTTATTTACAAGATATAGGCAGGAAAGAATTATACAGAATAAATCAAGAACCAATTTTTAAAATTTTAAATCATTTACATAGTGAATTCAATCACATAGGAGCAAGGAAAATGTGGCTCATATTCAGAGAAAATTATATAGGTAAAGGAGATTACCAAATTGCAAAAGAAATCACAAAGAAATGTGACATATGTCAAAGAGCAAAGCCTAAAAATATAATTAATCACAATTTAGCAAAGAGTATTATAGTAAAAGAATGTTTAGAAATAGTAGCAATAGATTTTTTAAGTGAGTTAATAGTAACAGAAAAAGGAAATAGACATATTTTGGTTGTAGTAGAGTTATTTTCTGAATATATAAAATTATATGCTTGCAAAACGACAAAAAGTAAAGAAGTAATGCATAAGTTAAAAAACTATTTTGAAGAAATTGGTAGGCCAAGTAAGTTAATTACAGATAACGCAACATATTTCAAAAACATACGTTTCAAGTATTTTTGCAAAAGGAATTCAATTTTTCATCAATTAACAAGCATCAGACATCCTCAATCCAATCCATCAGAGCGATATATACAGGAAGTAATAAAATATCTGAGGATATCTTGTGAGGGTAAACATCGTCAATGGGATGAATCAATATCCAGAGTAGAAAAATGTTTAAATCATTGTCCAAATACTACAACAGAGGAAACACCTGTATTGAGTATGAAAGGCGAAGAACCTGATAGAAAATGGTTAGATGAAAATTCAGTAGAACGAAATGAAATTTTGAGAAATATCAGTAATAGGTTAGAAAGAAATGCAAGAAAAAATATGAATAGGGAAATGAGAAAAAAAAAGAAGAAAGTTAATTAAATTTGAAAGAGGTGAATTAGTAATAGTAAGAGCAATGAGAGTAACTAATAATAAAAAGAATATATGTGAAAAAATATGTTTTGCTTTTGAAGGTCCATATGTAGTCATGAATGAAAATGCTGAAAATAGTTATGAATTAATGAATCCTGAAAATGGAAAGATAAGGGGAATATTTAATATTGATCAAATATACAAGTATAATTATGAATAAATCAAGTTCATGAAAACAAAATCAACAGATAAATAAATTGTAAATATTAAAAATTTTATTGATAATTTGAAATTGATTTAGGGGAATTTGTTATGATTTCATTTCATAAACAATAAAAATTTAAAAATAATAACTTACCGAATTTTGAAAATCAGAAAAGATCAAATAGAAGATATTTATATGGAAATAAAAACAATAGTAAAAGATGAATAATAGTTAGGATATTAAAATCAACAATGTAGAACATAATAAACAACAATGTAATAGAATAAGAAGTGTTAAACAAGAACTTCAGTGAAAGTGAAGAAACGTACTGTGTAACAAAGGTAGAAATCATAATTAAAATGATTACAAAACTATCATGAGATAGCACAAAACATTGAAGAATGTTATAGATATAAGTTAGGATTAGTAAATTTGAGTTATATAATGTTAAAAGAATGTTATTGATATAATATAGTATGTATTAGATTTAAGAATAATTAACTGTCAAGAAAACCATAAATATGGGAATAATCATATTAATAATAACCCAATCATAGGTTATCTTATACCAAAGTGTGTGGAAAAATGTAGGCAATATTAATTAAAAAAGAAGGAATCACTATCAATTAAAATAAGTTGAAAATCTCTAATAATTCAAAAATTATGGAATACTAAATTCTGATTGGTCGAGACGATTTCCTAGTGTCAGGCTGGTAACAATCAGATACTTCTGTCAGTTCACAACAATTAACTTGGCGTGCTTGATATAAAAAGAAAGCACCTCATAGGTGGAAAATGACATCAAGTAGCGTCGGTTTTGGAGGCCTATAGAAGGATCTGAAAGACAAGCCAAGTCAGTTTGCAATAACATCTAAGTAGAGACTGTGCTTCTCTGGCAACTCACAAATTTCTAACCTAAGTTTATCAATATAAACATCGTTGAACTCAAATGTTCCAAACTCCGATAAGTTCCAAGTAACCGAAGTTAATAAGAGTTTGCAGTAATATCTAAGCAGAGACAGTGCTTCTCTGGCAACTCACCAAATTTCTAACCTAAGTTTATCAAAATAAACATCGGTGAACTCAAATGTTCCAAACTTCGATAAGTTCCAAGTAACCGAAGTTAGTAAATAATTATTAAAAGTCAAGAAATGTTCCAAGTGTCTGAACAAAGTAAAAGGTTATAATAACCTCCAATTTATAAGAAGTATCCAATGATTGCCATTCTTCGATATAATTCCAATAAAGCATCGAAAAGTCTTATATCTTATCTAAAAGAATAAAAAAAAGTATTTTCAACAGTTCCTGATTCTCAAGAAGAAGTAACCAAAATTAGTTACCTGTGATTATCGTGAAATAGCAGAGTATTGTGTTAAAGTGAATCAACGAAATTAAAAAGAAGTAAATTGAACATTGCCCACATTATTAAACACACTTTTGGATATTAACTAAACGTAAGTTTGTTTATAATTTCTACATCATAGTATTATCTGTAAAGCAAAAGGAAGATTGTTGATTATAACAGTATAAGCAAATATTAGTTGTAAAAGTGATTTTTAGGTTATATCATAGATCTTGTGAAACATAAAATTTATTTACCCGAGATAAGAAAAGAGTCATAGAAATTAAATATTGTAAAATTCAAAGAGCATTGTGTTTAATTCCATATAAATAATTCTATAGAATCCATAACTTCAGATAATTAAAGTTCATTACCTTATTCCAAAATAAAAGTTCATAAACATCAACTCAACAATATAAACTCAATAAGAGTTTTAATCTTAATAATTGGCGCCCAACGTTTTTTAGTTAACAATTGTCGCTCAAACGTGAGGCCATTTGAAAAAAGGAATAGAACCGCGTATTCAAAATAATTTAAACAACTAGATTAATTAATAAGAAAGTAAAAAATGGAAGGAAATAGACAAAGTACTCCAGAATTGATAGGATTTGATCAAGATGGTGAAATGATTAGTACAGAAAGACCACCAATAATAGATAGTCAATCGCAAATAATGAGATTGCTTGAAAGTTCAAATTTAAAAGCTAATGAAACGAATAAAAAAATTGAACAAGGTATGAGTGATATAAGAGATGAAATTAAGAGAGTGAATGATAAATTTGATAAAAGAACTGAGGAAATTATGAGAATAGTTGAAACTGAAAAAAAGGAAATAAGACAACATGTTGAAGAAAGTATAGATAATAAATTAGAAGAATATAATAGCTTTGTAAATAGAAAGTTTAATAATGTAGAGAAAGAAATAGATATTATGGAAAATAGAATGAATGATATGGGGAAGAATATTGAAGAGAATGTGAATGTGAATGTACAAAATATGAAAGAAAATCAGAAAAAAATGATAAATGAACAGGATAAAAAGAATTGAGAATAGATCTGAAGAGAGAATGAATATAGAATACAGAAATGTAGGTCATGAAAATACAACGAAATTTGATGGAAACATAAAATTATTACATCCATGCATTTTTGTCAAAGATTTAAAAAATGAAATACAGTATGTAAGGAATGTAGAGAGAATGAAAAAATTAATAAGAGAACGATTGGTTGATGAACCATTGTTGTGGTTCAATTGCAAAGAAAGGGAATCAAATAGTTTAGATGAGTTTATAGATGAATTTTTAAAAAATTTTTGGGGTCAAAATGAGCAGTCGAAATGTCGCGAAAGGTTATATTTTAGGAAGTATATAGAAGGGACTAGAAAAAGCATGAGTGCTTATGCACTTAGCCTATATAATGAAGCGCAATATTTAGAACCTAAAATGAGAGAGGAAGAGATAGTTTTATACATTTCAAGACAGTATCGAAGTCAAATATCTGAGGCAATAGCCATTGCAAATCTTAAAGACATGAATCAACTACTATCGTACTTAAACCGAATTGATAATAAGAATAACATGGGAACTAGGCAACAAAATGGATATAATGATAACAGGAACAATTATAGGGGAAATCAAAATTATAATGATAGATTACATAATAATAATAATTATCAAAACAATTTTAGAAATAGGGATAATAGAAACCAAAATTATTATAATAGGGAAAATAGATATAATGGGAATAATGCTAATTAAAATAGAAATAGATATAGGGATTATAGAAGTCAAAATAATAATAATAGAAATAATAGTAGAAATGAAAATAGAAATGAAAATAATCGAAGGGAAGTAAACTGCAGTAGGATTGAAAGTAATATGGAAAGAGAAGACTCTTCAAGTCAAAATAATCAACAAAATCAGGATTTTTAAGGAAGCACGAATACCACGTTAATGTATTATATGAACGTCAGAGGAAATACATTGACTACGAACAGCAAGGGGAGAAAATGAAAGTATAGGTTTAATTAAATTAAAAGGTTTTTTAAAAGGGAAAGAAGTAGAAATTTTGTGTGATACGGGATCAGAAATATCATTAATAAGAGAAGAACTATTGTCTGAAGTAAAATTAACAAACCAATTGAAAATACCAAAAGTAGAATTAGTGAATATTAGTGGAAAGAAAATTACTGAAGTATCAAAAATGATTACTGAGCATATTATAATAGGGAAGTCAAGTCTAAAGATGCAATTATATGTAGTGCCGAATATGAAATTGGATATTGTTATGGGAACTGATGAATTAGAAAAGCATGGAATTATTATAGATTACGAGGAAAAGGGAATAAAGTTGTTAGATGAAATTATGAAGATAGGGAAGGGGGAAAATGAAAATATTGATAGACCAAATGAAGGTTGCAATATAATAAATGCGGTCGAAAGAAAAGACTCAAGCAGAAATTTAAATGAAATAATCTCGCAGATGAAAGTATCCGAGAAGTATAGGGGAATAATATCAGAAATAATTTCACAACATAAAGGTCTAATAATAGATGAAACTCGTATAGCTAGTAATTATATTCATAAATTCCAAGTCAAAGAAATTGAAAATTTTAAATCCAAGAACTATCCAATTCCATACAAATACATAGAAGATGTTAGGAAAAAAATCGGTGAAATGCTAGAACAAGACATAATAGAAAGAAGTAAAACAAAATATATAAACCCTATTGTTACAGCAAAAAAGTCAAATGGTGATATTAGGTTTTGTTTAGATGCTCGAACATTGAATAGATTGTCAGTACCACAATATGAAGCTCCTAAAAATATAGAGTCAATTTTTGGTAGAATAATAAAGGCACAAGTTTTTAGTGAAGTTGATTTAAGGCATAGTTTCTGGTTGTTTCCTTTACATGAAATTTGTAGAGATTACACTGGTTTTATGATAGATGGAGAAGTGTATCGTTTTAAAGTTACGCATTTTGGTATTCAAAGTGCATGCAGTGCGTTAGTTAGAAGTATGAATCAGATATTAAATAGATTTGAAATTTTTGTAGCTCATTATATCGATGACATATTAATATTTTCTAGAACAGTAGAAGAACATAAAGATCACATAAAATCAGTTTTGAACGAATTAGATATAGCAGGTTTAAAAATAAATATTGAGAAATGTGAATTTTATAAAACAGAAGTTAAATTTTTGGGTTATAAATTAGAGGGAAGGTTTAGAAATGGATGAAGATAGGTTAGATGAAATTAAAAATTTCAAAAGACCCACCAATCTTGAAACTTTAAGGGGATTCTTAGGTCTGATGAATTATTTCAAAAGGCTCATTCCTGATTTAATTCAGAAGGAAATTCCATTAGTAGAATTACTCAAGAAAGGGATAAAATGGAAATGGGATAGTGAAAGACACGAAGCTTTCCAAAATTTGAAGATGTTTTCATTAAAAAATTAAAAGTGTACAATGCACAATATGATAAACCTTTCATATTAAGAACAGATGCTTCTAAACAAAGATTCAGTGATGTTTTATTACAAAAACAAAATAATGAAGAAGTTCCCATAAGTTTTGTGTCAAGAATGACAAAAGTTCATGAAGAAAATTACAGTGTCACTGAACTAGAATTATCAAGCATAGTTTTTTGTGTAAAGAAATTAAGATTTTATTTGTTAGGGAATAAAGTAAGGGTAGAAACTGATCATAGTGCATTAACAAGTATATTTAAAAACAAGTTTGTAAACAGTAGGATTCAAAGATGGATTTTGTTATTGCAGGAATATGATTTTGAAATAAAACATATTCCAGGAAAATTAAATATAATGGCTGATACATTAACAAGAGAAGAGGGAAATTTAAAAATTGATAAAAGAAAATATAAAGTAGGAGCAAATATCTTATTAGAAGTAAGGGGTTTATTTTCATTAGAGAGCATTAAAAATAATCAAAGTACTTTATCAGAGAAGGATAAAAAGAAATGTAAAATCAAAGAGGGAGTTTATTTACAAGATATAGGCAGGAAAGAATTATACAGAATAAATCAAGAACCAATTTTTAAAATTTTAAATCATTTACATAGTGAATTCAATCACATAGGAGCAAGGAAAATGTGGCTCATATTCAGAGAAAATTATATAGGTAAAGGAGATTACCAAATTGCAAAAGAAATCACAAAGAAATGTGACATATGTCAAAGAGCAAAGCCTAAAAATATAATTAATCACAATTTAGCAAAGAGTATTATAGTAAAAGAATGTTTAGAAATAGTAGCAATAGATTTTTTAAGTGAGTTAATAGTAACAGAAAAAGGAAATAGACATATTTTGGTTGTAGTAGAGTTATTTTCTGAATATATAAAATTATATGCTTGCAAAACGACAAAAAGTAAAGAAGTAATGCATAAGTTAAAAAACTATTTTGAAGAAATTGGTAGGCCAAGTAAGTTAATTACAGATAACGCAACATATTTCAAAAACATACGTTTCAAGTATTTTTGCAAAAGGAATTCAATTTTTCATCAATTAACAAGCATCAGACATCCTCAATCCAATCCATCAGAGCGATATATACAGGAAGTAATAAAATATCTGAGGATATCTTGTGAGGGTAAACATCGTCAATGGGATGAATCAATATCCAGAGTAGAAAAATGTTTAAATCATTGTCCAAATACTACAACAGAGAAAACACCTGTATTGAGTATGAAAGGCGAAGAACCTGATAGAAAATGGTTAGATGAAAATTCAGTAGAACGAAATGAAATTTTGAGAAATATCAGTAATAGGTTAGAAAGAAATGCAAGAAAAAATATGAATAGGGAAATGAGAAAAAAAAAGAAGAAAGTTAATTAAATTTGAAAGAGGTGAATTAGTAATAGTAAGAGCAATGAGAGTAACTAATAATAAAAAGAATATATGTGAAAAAATATGTTTTGCTTTTGAAGGTCCATATGTAGTCATGAATGAAAATGCTGAAAATAGTTATGAATTAATGAATCCTGAAAATGGAAAGATAAGGGGAATATTTAATATTGATCAAATATACAAGTATAATTATGAATAAATCAAGTTCATGAAAACAAAATCAACAGATAAATAAATTGTAAATATTAAAAATTTTATTGATAATTTGAAATTGATTTAGGTTATGATTTCATTTCATAAACAATAAAAATTTAAAAATAATAACTTACCGAATTTTGAAAATCAGAAAAGATCAAATAGAAGATATTTATATGGAAATAAAAACAATAGTAAAAGATGAATAATAGTTAGGATATTAAAATCAACAATGTAGAACATAATAAACAACAATGTAATAGAATAAGAAGTGTTAAACAAGAACTTCAGTGAAAGTGAAGAAACGTACTGTGTAACAAAGGTAGAAATCATAATTAAAATGATTACAAAACTATCATGAGATAGCACAAAACATTGAAGAATGTTATAGATATAAGTTAGGATTAGTAAATTTGAGTTATATAATGTTAAAAGAATGTTATTGATATAATATAGTATGTATTAGATTTAAGAATAAGTAACTGTCAAGAAAACCATAAACATGGGAATAATCATATTAATAATAACCCAATCATAGGTTATCTTATACCAAAGTGTGTGGAAAAATGTAGGCAATATTAATTAAAAAAGAAGGAATCACTATCAATTAAAATAAGTTGAAAATCTCTAATAATTCAAAAATTATGGAATACTAAATTCTGATTGGTCGAGACGATTTCCTAGTGTCAGGCTGGTAACAATCAGATACTTCTGTCAGTTCACAACAATTAACTTGGCGTGCTTGATATAAAAAGAAAGCACCTCATAGGTGGAAAATGACATCAAGTAGCGTCGGTTTTGGAGGCCTATAGAAGGATCTGAAAGACAAGCCAAGTCAGTTTGCAATAACATCTAAGTAGAGACTGTGCTTCTCTGGCAACTCACAAATTTCTAACCTAAGTTTATCAATATAAACATCGTTGAACTCAAATGTTCCAAACTCCGATAAGTTCCAAGTAACCGAAGTTAATAAGAGTTTGCAGTAATATCTAAGCAGAGACAGTGCTTCTCTGGCAACTCACCAAATTTCTAACCTAAGTTTATCAAAATAAACATCGGTGAACTCAAATGTTCCAAACTTCGATAAGTTCCAAGTAACCGAAGTTAGTAAATAATTATTAAAAGTCAAGAAATGTTCCAAGTGTCTGAACAAAGTAAAAGGTTATAATAACCTCCAATTTATAAGAAGTATCCAATGATTGCCATTCTTCGATATAATTCCAATAAAGCATCGAAAAGTCTTATATCTTATCTAAAAGAATAAAAAAAAGTATTTTCAACAGTTCCTGATTCTCAAGAAGAAGTAACCAAAATTAGTTACCTGTGATTATCGTGAAATAGCAGAGTATTGTGTTAAAGTGAATCAACGAAATTAAAAAGAAGTAAATTGAACATTGCCCACATTATTAAACACACTTTTGGATATTAACTAAACGTAAGTTTGTTTATAATTTCTACATCATAGTATTATCTGTAAAGCAAAAGGAAGATTGTTGATTATAACAGTATAAGCAAATATTAGTTGTAAAAGTGATTTTTAGGTTATATCATAGATCTTGTGAAACATAAAATTTATTTACCCGAGATAAGAAAAGAGTCATAGAAATTAAATATTGTAAAATTCAAAGAGCATTGTGTTTAATTCCATATAAATAATTCTATAGAATCCATAACTTCAGATAATTAAAGTTCATTACCTTATTCCAAAATAAAAGTTCATAAACATCAACTCAACAATATAAACTCAATAAGAGTTTTAATCTTAATAATTGGCGCCCAACGTTTTTTAGTTAACAATTGTCGCTCAAACGTGAGGCCATTTGAAAAAAGGAATAGAACCGCGTATTCAAAATAATTTAAACAACTAGATTAATTAATAAGAAAGTAAAAAATGGAAGGAAATAGACAAAGTACTCCAGAATTGATAGGATTTGATCAAGATGGTGAAATGATTAGTACAGAAAGACCACCAATAATAGATAGTCAATCACAAATAATGAGATTGCTTGAAAGTTTAAATTTAAAAGCTAATGAAACGAATAAAAAAATTGAACAAGGTATGAGTGATATAAGAGATGAAATTAAGAGAGTGAATGATAAATTTGATAAAAGAACTGAGGAAATTATGAGAATAGTTGAAACTGAAAAAAAGGAAATAAGACAACATGTTGAAGAAAGTATAGATAATAAATTAGAAGAATATAATAGCTTTGTAAATAGAAAGTTTAATAATGTAGAGAAAGAAATAGATATTATGGAAAATAGAATGAATGATATGGGGAAGAATATTGAAGAGAATGTGAATGTGAATGTACAAAATATGAAAGAAAATCAGAAAAAAATGATAAATGAACAGGATAAAAAGAATTGAGAATAGATCTGAAGAGAGAATGAATATAGAATACAGAAATGTAGGTCATGAAAATACAACGAAATTTGATGGAAACATAAAATTATTACATCCATGCATTTTTGTCAAAGATTTAAAAAATGAAATACAGTATGTAAGGAATGTAGAGAGAATGAAAAAATTAATAAGAGAACGATTGGTTGATGAACCATTGTTGTGGTTCAATTGCAAAGAAAGGGAATCAAATAGTTTAGATGAGTTTATAGATGAATTTTTAAAAAATTTTTGGGGTCAAAATGAGCAGTCGAAATGTCGCGAAAGGTTATATTTTAGGAAGTATATAGAAGGGACTAGAAAAAGCATGAGTGCTTATGCACTTAGCCTATATAATGAAGCGCAATATTTAGAACCTAAAATGAGAGAGGAAGAGATAGTTTTATACATTTCAAGACAGTATCGAAGTCAAATATCTGAGGCAATAGCCATTGCAAATCTTAAAGACATGAATCAACTACTATCGTACTTAAACCGAATTGATAATAAGAATAACATGGGAACTAGGCAACAAAATGGATATAATGATAACAGGAACAATTATAGGGGAAATCAAAATTATAATGATAGATTACATAATAATAATAATTATCAAAACAATTTTAGAAATAGGGATAATAGAAACCAAAATTATTATAATAGGGAAAATAGATATAATGGGAATAATGCTAATTAAAATAGAAATAGATATAGGGATTATAGAAGTCAAAATAATAATAATAGAAATAATAGTAGAAATGAAAATAGAAATGAAAATAATCAAAGGGAAGTAAACTGCAGTAGGATTGAAAGTAATATGGAAAGAGAAGACTCTTCAAGTCAAAATAATCAACAAAATCAGGATTTTTAAGGAAGCACGAATACCACGTTAATGTATTATATGAACGTCAGAGGAAATACATTGACTACGAACAGCAAGGGGAGAAAATGAAAGTATAGGTTTAATTAAATTAAAAGGTTTTTTAAAAGGGAAAGAAGTAGAAATTTTGTGTGATACGGGATCAGAAATATCATTAATAAGAGAAGAACTATTGTCTGAAGTAAAATTAACAAACCAATTGAAAATACCAAAAGTAGAATTAGTGAATATTAGTGGAAAGAAAATTACTGAAGTATCAAAAATGATTACTGAGCATATTATAATAGGGAAGTCAAGTCTAAAGATGCAATTATATGTAGTGCCGAATATGAAATTGGATATTGTTATGGGAACTGATGAATTAGAAAAGCATGGAATTATTATAGATTACGAGGAAAAGGGAATAAAGTTGTTAGATGAAATTATGAAGATAGGGAAGGGGGAAAATGAAAATATTGATAGACCAAATGAAGGTTGCAATATAATAAATGCGGTCGAAAGAAAAGACTCAAGCAGAAATTTAAATGAAATAATCTCGCAGATGAAAGTATCCGAGAAGTATAGGGGAATAATATCAGAAATAATTTCACAACATAAAGGTCTAATAATAGATGAAACTCGTATAGCTAGTAATTATATTCATAAATTCCAAGTCAAAGAAATTGAAAATTTTAAATCCAAGAACTATCCAATTCCATACAAATACATAGAAGATGTTAGGAAAAAAATCGGTGAAATGCTAGAACAAGACATAATAGAAAGAAGTAAAACAAAATATATAAACCCTATTGTTACAGCAAAAAAGTCAAATGGTGATATTAGGTTTTGTTTAGATGCTCGAACATTGAATAGATTGTCAGTACCACAATATGAAGCTCCTAAAAATATAGAGTCAATTTTTGGTAGAATAATAAAGGCACAAGTTTTTAGTGAAGTTGATTTAAGGCATAGTTTCTGGTTGTTTCCTTTACATGAAATTTGTAGAGATTACACTGGTTTTATGATAGATGGAGAAGTGTATCGTTTTAAAGTTACGCATTTTGGTATTCAAAGTGCATGCAGTGCGTTAGTTAGAAGTATGAATCAGATATTAAATAGATTTGAAATTTTTGTAGCTCATTATATCGATGACATATTAATATTTTCTAGAACAGTAGAAGAACATAAAGATCACATAAAATCAGTTTTGAACGAATTAGATATAGCAGGTTTAAAAATAAATATTGAGAAATGTGAATTTTATAAAACAGAAGTTAAATTTTTGGGTTATAAATTAGAGGGAAGGTTTAGAAATGGATGAAGATAGGTTAGATGAAATTAAAAATTTCAAAAGACCCACCAATCTTGAAACTTTAAGGGGATTCTTAGGTCTGATGAATTATTTCAAAAGGCTCATTCCTGATTTAATTCAGAAGGAAATTCCATTAGTAGAATTACTCAAGAAAGGGATAAAATGGAAATGGGATAGTGAAAGACACGAAGCTTTCCAAAATTTGAAGATGTTTTCATTAAAAAATTAAAAGTGTACAATGCACAATATGATAAACCTTTCATATTAAGAACAGATGCTTCTAAACAAAGATTCAGTGATGTTTTATTACAAAAACAAAATAATGAAGAAGTTCCCATAAGTTTTGTGTCAAGAATGACAAAAGTTCATGAAGAAAATTACAGTGTCACTGAACTAGAATTATCAAGCATAGTTTTTTGTGTAAAGAAATTAAGATTTTATTTGTTAGGGAATAAAGTAAGGGTAGAAACTGATCATAGTGCATTAACAAGTATATTTAAAAACAAGTTTGTAAACAGTAGGATTCAAAGATGGATTTTGTTATTGCAGGAATATGATTTTGAAATAAAACATATTCCAGGAAAATTAAATATAATGGCTGATACATTAACAAGAGAAGAGGGAAATTTAAAAATTGATAAAAGAAAATATAAAGTAGGAGCAAATATCTTATTAGAAGTAAGGGGTTTATTTTCATTAGAGAGCATTAAAAATAATCAAAGTACTTTATCAGAGAAGGATAAAAAGAAATGTAAAATCAAAGAGGGAGTTTATTTACAAGATATAGGCAGGAAAGAATTATACAGAATAAATCAAGAACCAATTTTTAAAATTTTAAATCATTTACATAGTGAATTCAATCACATAGGAGCAAGGAAAATGTGGCTCATATTCAGAGAAAATTATATAGGTAAAGGAGATTACCAAATTGCAAAAGAAATCACAAAGAAATGTGACATATGTCAAAGAGCAAAGCCTAAAAATATAATTAATCACAATTTAGCAAAGAGTATTATAGTAAAAGAATGTTTAGAAATAGTAGCAATAGATTTTTTAAGTGAGTTAATAGTAACAGAAAAAGGAAATAGACATATTTTGGTTGTAGTAGAGTTATTTTCTGAATATATAAAATTATATGCTTGCAAAACGACAAAAAGTAAAGAAGTAATGCATAAGTTAAAAAACTATTTTGAAGAAATTGGTAGGCCAAGTAAGTTAATTACAGATAACGCAACATATTTCAAAAACATACGTTTCAAGTATTTTTGCAAAAGGAATTCAATTTTTCATCAATTAACAAGCATCAGACATCCTCAATCCAATCCATCAGAGCGATATATACAGGAAGTAATAAAATATCTGAGGATATCTTGTGAGGGTAAACATCGTCAATGGGATGAATCAATATCCAGAGTAGAAAAATGTTTAAATCATTGTCCAAATACTACAACAGAGAAAACACCTGTATTGAGTATGAAAGGCGAAGAACCTGATAGAAAATGGTTAGATGAAAATTCAGTAGAACGAAATGAAATTTTGAGAAATATCAGTAATAGGTTAGAAAGAAATGCAAGAAAAAATATGAATAGGGAAATGAGAAAAAAAAAGAAGAAAGTTAATTAAATTTGAAAGAGGTGAATTAGTAATAGTAAGAGCAATGAGAGTAACTAATAATAAAAAGAATATATGTGAAAAAATATGTTTTGCTTTTGAAGGTCCATATGTAGTCATGAATGAAAATGCTGAAAATAGTTATGAATTAATGAATCCTGAAAATGGAAAGATAAGGGGAATATTTAATATTGATCAAATATACAAGTATAATTATGAATAAATCAAGTTCATGAAAACAAAATCAACAGATAAATAAATTGTAAATATTAAAAATTTTATTGATAATTTGAAATTGATTTAGGGGAATTTGTTATGATTTCATTTCATAAACAATAAAAATTTAAAAATAATAACTTACCGAATTTTGAAAATCAGAAAAGATCAAATAGAAGATATTTATATGGAAATAAAAACAATAGTAAAAGATGAATAATAGTTAGGATATTAAAATCAACAATGTAGAACATAATAAACAACAATGTAATAGAATAAGAAGTGTTAAACAAGAACTTCAGTGAAAGTGAAGAAACGTACTGTGTAACAAAGGTAGAAATCATAATTAAAATGATTACAAAACTATCATGAGATAGCACAAAACATTGAAGAATGTTATAGATATAAGTTAGGATTAGTAAATTTGAGTTATATAATGTTAAAAGAATGTTATTGATATAATATAGTATGTATTAGATTTAAGAATAAGTAACTGTCAAGAAAACCATAAATATGGGAATAATCATATTAATAATAACCCAATCATAGGTTATCTTATACCAAAGTGTGTGGAAAAATGTAGGCAATATTAATTAAAAAAGAAGGAATCACTATCAATTAAAATAAGTTGAAAATCTCTAATAATTCAAAAATTATGGAATACTAAATTCTGATTGGTCGAGACGATTTCCTAGTGTCAGGCTGGTAACAATCAGATACTTCTGTCAGTTCACAACAATTAACTTGGCGTGCTTGATATAAAAAGAAAGCACCTCATAGGTGGAAAATGACATCAAGTAGCGTCGGTTTTGGAGGCCTATAGAAGGATCTGAAAGACAAGCCAAGTCAGTTTGCAATAACATCTAAGTAGAGACTGTGCTTCTCTGGCAACTCACAAATTTCTAACCTAAGTTTATCAATATAAACATCGTTGAACTCAAATGTTCCAAACTCCGATAAGTTCCAAGTAACCGAAGTTAATAAGAGTTTGCAGTAATATCTAAGCAGAGACAATGCTTCTCTGGCAACTCACCAAATTTCTAACCTAAGTTTATCAAAATAAACATCGGTGAACTCAAATGTTCCAAACTTCGATAAGTTCCAAGTAACCGAAGTTAGTAAATAATTATTAAAAGTCAAGAAATGTTCCAAGTGTCTGAACAAAGTAAAAGGTTATAATAACCTCCAATTTATAAGAAGTATCCAATGATTGCCATTCTTCGATATAATTCCAATAAAGCATCGAAAAGTCTTATATCTTATCTAAAAGAATAAAAAAAAGTATTTTCAACAGTTCCTGATTCTCAAGAAGAAGTAACCAAAATTAGTTACCTGTGATTATCGTGAAATAGCAGAGTATTGTGTTAAAGTGAATCAACGAAATTAAAAAGAAGTAAATTGAACATTGCCCACATTATTAAACACACTTTTGGATATTAACTAAACGTAAGTTTGTTTATAATTTCTACATCATAGTATTATCTGTAAAGCAAAAGGAAGATTGTTGATTATAACAGTATAAGCAAATATTAGTTGTAAAAGTGATTTTTAGGTTATATCATAGATCTTGTGAAACATAAAATTTATTTACCCGAGATAAGAAAAGAGTCATAGAAATTAAATATTGTAAAATTCAAAGAGCATTGAGTAGATATAATCCACGCGTCCGGGCTCAGGATATCCGGTTTCCACTTCCGGTCTGGCTGTTCATCCAGTGTGAGGTTATCCTTATCAGTTCAGGTCAGGTGATAAGGAAAGGATGTATGAGATAAGGATATGTTGTTTGTAAAGAGTATACAGGGTGCGTGCAAAAAGTGTGTGACATGTAAGAGTATACAGGGTGTGTATAAAAAGTGTGTCACATGTACAGGGTCACGTGACTATCACATGACAGCTGTCATGGCGGACCTAAGGTATAGATTGCGTTGTAGAGGTGTCCTCACCACATGACAGCTGTCATGGAAGGTACAGATTGCTTCGTAGAGGTGTCACCACCACATGACAGCTGTCATGGTGGACCTAAGGTACAGATTGCTTCGTAGAGGTGTCACCACCACATGACAGCTGTCATCAAAGGTACAGATTGCTTCGTGGAGGTGTCACCACCACGTGACAGCTGTCATGGCGGACCCAAGGTACAGAATGCTTCGTGGAGGGGGCTCTGCCAACTCTACGAAGCAGTCTGTACCTTTGGTCCAAAAGACACAGCCTGCTTTCATGAGAGGTCCAAGATACAGACTGCTTCGTGGAGGTGGCGCCACCAGTTCGGCTCGTCCGACTCACCCGGTTCGTTCTAGTTTGTATTGTTGATGTCAATATCGGAGGGAGCAGTTTAGCTCAAGATGAAGTGTGTGGTGGTCGACATCCAGAGGTTTCAAATATCCCACCATACAATGATAGTTAAGGAACTTGCTTTTTGTTGGATTGTGAAAAAAAGTTAGAAAAATATCTTCTATTCAAGCCACCCACACCGCTAAGTGAACTCTCAGAAAATCAAATGAAGCAAATAATGTTTTGTGAAAAGTACCACGGAATTCCATACAACTCAGGATATCAGGACCATATTCTGGTGGAAGAAATTTTCAAGGAAAATATTGATCCCGATAGCATCATATACGTTAGTGGTGAGGGCAAAGCCAAATTCATAGTGAAAATTCTTAAAAAATTGGGGTTAGATCGCCAGGTGAAAGTGTTGAATTTGAAATACCGCTGTCCAAAATTTGTTCGAGGAAACTGTAGATATATCTGCCTTCATCACACTGCCGGCGATAATTCTATGTGTTGCAGTGTAAGCAGCTGGAAATTGTTTGAATATGTTACAGAGGAAGATGCCCATCTAGATATATTACGAGGGTTTCAAAAAATGGGTAGGTGTGTAGGAGGCTCACCACCACCAACACCAAACTGATTAGTATTAATATGCCCTCAGATGAATACGCACGTAAACTGCGTGAATTCCATGTGAAATTAGAAGCACTGAATAAAGACATAAAATTTTACGAAGATAAAAAGTTGACTATAAGCCAACTAGGTAATTTGAGTATAAGTGGAGGGGATGGTTGTGTTGAAATTAAATTTCATAATCCTAACCGCAATATTGAATGAGGTCCTATATACAAACGTACCACGTCGAGTGAATCGGATTTATATATGCCTCAACAAGGATGCCTTCGTTGAGAAGGAATGTAATCGAACTGAATGACAGCCCCTAGACCACCAACTAGTTAATGAAAATCAATTGGAGGTATTCTCATACGTTATTCCTGAAACGATGTTACCAACATTCAACTATAAACTCAAGTTATTATTCCATAATGGAAGTGAGGGAGACGTGGTGAATTGGCAGCAAATTGGAGCCTCAACACCTGTGGCGGCAGCAATCAATTGCCTAAGCAATGTATCTGAAGATCAACCACCACCACAGAAAGAAAATGAAATCTATGCTATGCAATGTTTCAATCTTAGTACATTATCAATTTTACTACTGAAAATCCTCAGTAAAAATTTAAAGGAACGTATTAATAATAAATAAGGAAAGTATTGCTGTTGTTTGACTTTGAATAGGAGATTGGGAATCTGTGTGTGTGTGTGTGTGTGTGTGTGTGTGTGTGTGTGTGTGTGTGTGTGTGTGTGTGTGTGTGTGTGTGTGTGTGTGTGTGTGTGTGTGTGTGTGTGTGTGTGTGTGTGTGTGTGTGTGTGTGTGTGTGTGTGTGTGTGTGTGTGTGTGTGTGTGTGTGTGTGTGTGTGTGTGTGTGTGTGTGTGTGTGTGTGTGTGTGTGTGTGTGTGTGTGTGTGTGTGTGTGTGTGTGTGTGTGTGTGTGTGTGTGTGTGTGTGTGTGTGTGTGTGTGTGTGTGTGTGTGTGTGTGTGTGTGTGTGTGTGTGTGTGTGTGTGTGTGTGTGTGTGTGTGTGTGTGTGTGTGTGTGTGTGTGTGTGTGTGTGTGTGTGTGTGTGTGTGTGTGTGTGTGTGTGTGTGTGTGTGTGTGTGTGTGTGTGTGTGTGTGTGTGTGTGTGTGTGTGTGTGTGTGTGTGTGTGTGTGTGTGTGTGTGTGTGTGTGTGTGTGTGTGTGTGTGTGTGTGTGTGTGTGTGTGTGTGTGTGTGTGTGTGTGTGTGTGTGTGTGTGTGTGTGTGTGTGTGTGTGTGTGTGTGTGTGTGTGTGTGTGTGTGTGTGTGTGTGTGTGTGTGTGTGTGTGTGTGTGTGTGTGTGTGTGTGTGTGTGTGTGTGTGTGTGTGTGTGTGTGTGTGTGTGTGTGTGTGTGTGTGTGTGTGTGTGTGTGTGTGTGTGTGTGTGTGTGTGTGTGTGTGTGTGTGTGTGTGTGTGTGTGTGTGTGTGTGTGTGTGTGTGTGTGTGTGTGTGTGTGTGTGTGTGTGTGTGTGTGTGTGTGTGTGTGTGTGTGTGTGTGTGTGTGTGTGTGTGTGTGTGTGTGTGTGTGTGTGTGTGTGTGTGTGTGTGTGTGTGTGTGTGTGTGTGTGTGTGTGTGTGTGTGTGTGTGTGTGTGTGTGTGTGTGTGTGTGTGTGTGTGTGTGTGTGTGTGTGTGTGTGTGTGTGTGTGTGTGTGTGTGTGTGTGTGTGTGTGTGTGTGTGTGTGTGTGTGTGTGTGTGTGTGTGTGTGTGTGTGTGTGTGTGTGTGTGTGTGTGTGTGTGTGTGTGTGTGTGTGTGTGTGTGTGTGTGTGTGTGTGTGTGTGTGTGTGTGTGTGTGTGTGTGTGTGTGTGTGTGTGTGTGTGTGTGTGTGTGTGTGTGTGTGTGTGTGTGTGTGTGTGTGTGTGTGTGTGTGTGTGTGTGTGTGTGTGTGTGTGTGTGTGTGTGTGTGTGTGTGTGTGTGTGTGTGTGTGTGTGTGTGTGTGTGTGTGTGTGTGTGTGTGTGTGTGTGTGTGTGTGTGTGTGTGTGTGTGTGTGTGTGTGTGTGTGTGTGTGTGTGTGTGTGTGTGTGTGTGTGTGTGTGTGTGTGTGTGTGTGTGTGTGTGTGTGTGTGTGTGTGTGTGTGTGTGTGTGTGTGTGTGTGTGTGTGTGTGTGTGTGTGTGTGTGTGTGTGTGTGTGTGTGTGTGTGTGTGTGTGTGTGTGTGTGTGTGTGTGTGTGTGTGTGTGTGTGTGTGTGTGTGTGTGTGTGTGTGTGTGTGTGTGTGTGTGTGTGTGTGTGTGTGTGTGTGTGTGTGTGTGTGTGTGTGTGTGTGTGTGTGTGTGTGTGTGTGTGTGTGTGTGTGTGTGTGTGTGTGTGTGTGTGTGTGTGTGTGTGTGTGTGTGTGTGTGTGTGTGTGTGTGTGTGTGTGTGTGTGTGTGTGTGTGTGTGTGTGTGTGTGTGTGTGTGTGTGTGTGTGTGTGTGTGTGTGTGTGTGTGTGTGTGTGTGTGTGTGTGTGTGTGTGTGTGTGTGTGTGTGTGTGTGTGTGTGTGTGTGTGTGTGTGTGTGTGTGTGTGTGTGTGTGTGTGTGTGTGTGTGTGTGTGTGTGTGTGTGTGTGTGTGTGTGTGTGTGTATGTATGTACCACATTTACTAAGGCATCATTGTGCATGCAGAATGGTGAACTGTGGCATCTGCTCACTTTATGGCATCATACACGCGATGCCATAAATTTTTAAGTCGTTTTTTAGCTTCTTCGTCACAATTATAATAGTATAGAATAAATTTTGAATTTTATTTGTGTATGATGCCGAAATGTTGGGTATTTCAGTACTCCCATGTCCGTATTTGTTATGGCATCTTCAGAATCATTGCGTAGTGCTGCCCTCTAAAAACTTAAATCGCTATGGTGATCCAATTCTCTTTTTAAACTGTTTCTCGTGCGATGCCATAAGTACTGAATTGGTGAAAGCAAGTGTAAGCTATTTTGTGAGTGAACTTTGTTATGGCAAATATATCATTGAATATATTATTTCATTCAGTTGAGTTTGTATCCTATGAATATCCATCTGGACCATGGGTAATTTTGTACCTAAATCAATGAATAGGTAATACATAAGAAAGTAATTTTTCAGCAGCATTTTCGATCTCTCGCTTTCAGTTTCATGGGTATGAAGTGCTATGACCTTTAAACTGGATATGAAAATTACTCGTGGAATTCAAAATTGTAATTCCCACAAATTCAACTCATAGAGGTTCATGACATCGATTTTTGGTGGACGAAATAACATAAATTATTCAAGCAGTAGGTGCTCACTCTTATTTTAAAAACTGCATCGTTAATAAAACTGCAAATAGGACAAGCCCAGGGTTAAAAAAGAAATGGGGAAATAGAAGGAATTACGACAGCTTGGATAGTAGACTTCCGCGGATAGCTAATCTTGAAAAATCTCGGCTTCCGGATAGATTCCGCGTCACAATAGCTCGACTTGATGCCGACGTTTCGCCAAACATTACAGGTGTCATCTTCAGGACAGGCTTGAGGCTGGCTTGAACTGAATTTGGGTCTACTGACTTTTGTAGTCGTATTTATTGTAGGGAAAATGCTGCACGCTACACAGTTCATTGCCTTTATTGCGGTGGTTACCTCCGTTCCCATTCCAGACAACCTTGCCATAATTTCTCATTTGTCACCTGTCAAAAACATTTCAATGTATTCGCTATCATCAATTGATATTTGTCTATCGTCCAGATATTTTCTGTACGATGGCAAGTTTTACGAGCAGTCTCCGGGAGCTGCCATGAGTTCCTCATTGTAATCATAGCTAATATCTTCATATAAGTTTTTGAACAAGATGTCATTGACTCATCTGTTCTCAAGTCGAAATGTTGGTTTAGATATGTCGACGACACTTTGTTATTTGGCAACATGGTCGCGAAAAGCTTATTCCCATCCTCAATCATTCAAATTCATTACATCCCAATATCTTTCCCACTATGGGAGTCGAATCGCAAGGTTTACTCCTGTTCCTAGATGTATTGGTTAGTCGATAGACTGACGGTACTTAAGGACATTATGTGTATCGAAACTACATTCACACCGATAGATACCTCAACGGTCTTTCCCACCACCACCCTGGCCGAAAGCAATCTGTCATAAGCTCCTTGGTCCACAGACCTGTCAACTTATCTCAACCTCAAGCCATAAAGATATACACACCTCCTAAAATTTCAAATTGACCTGAATCTCCCCCCCCCCCGCCTACTTCAACCACTGCCTATCTTCAATATATTGAAAATATAGCAGATCGAATTTTCAATATCCTTAAAAAACATGATATTTCTACCCGGTTATCCACACTTCCAAAACTATCTCAGTTTCACAAACCTATCGAAGATTCTCTTCCTCCTCTTCACTTAGAAGATGTTAAGGGCATTCCCTGTTCTTGCGGTAAGGTCTACATTGATGAAACAGGTCGAAAAGCTGCTACCCGTATGGAAATAACATTAGCGCTGTACAAGGCTTCATGATACCAGTAGATCTGCACTTGGGGAACACAAGTATGACACTAATCAGCAAATCCTTTTCAAAAATACTAAAATCCTAGCTCAAGCTCCAAACTCCTATCAGCGAAAAATCCTTGAAGCTATAGAAATCCTGAAACATCCAAATAATCTGAACCCTGAATAAGGATATTACCTTTCCAACATTTGAAAACCCATCCTCGAAAGTTTCACTTCGTACATAATCACACAACGGCAGGGTCAGGTGCCGGAACGGTGTTAATTACCGGAATAAAGGCAGTGAACTGTGTAGCGGGAAGGATTTTTCCTACAATAAATACGGCTACAGAAACAAGTAGACCCAGTTTCAGTTCAAACCTTAAGCTTACCCTGAAGAAGCCACCTGTAATAGCTGATGAAACGTCGGATTCAAGTCGATCTATTGTGACGCGGAATCCATCCGCAGACCATGATATTCCAAAATCACGACAAGTTCCACCAGACAGCTGCATCTTCAAGTCAACAAAGGCACTTGAACATATTATTAGCTACCTATATATAGATGAATATATAATGATGACCAAGGGGCTGACTCAATGATTTTGAACAGAATCATCCACAACTAACTTACGAATTACAAGAATACCGATTATTTACCCTGAGGTATTAAAATTTATTAATTGATTTGCGATGAGAAGAGATTAAGAAGAGGAGAGGATTAAAAATATATATGTCTACTGTACTTATATTTATTGAATTGTGAGTGTTCTAAATTATCTAGACGTCTCCCTTTTTTTACCGCTTGTTAAGCTTTAAAATTTTGATCAAATTGGGGGCTTGTCTTTGTTGTTCATTATTTACATAACTTCTGAATTGTTCACTCACTATGTAAGCTAGCTGTAAACAATCTGAAATACCAAGCAGTAAGTCAGACCCTCCTTATATTATATATAGCCACTAACACCTTCTTAAGTTCAAGTACCATTATTCTCCTGAAGAAGTCACTGCGTGGTGAAACATGACGTGATTTGTTTCATTCTTATAATAAAAGTTCGTTTTGTGATTTTTCCGAAGTGTCTATTCAGTGTAGTTGCTCATTTGTATTTATTGATTACCTAAAGTTCGGTGTTGTGTCATATGAAAATATTGATAAGAAATAATCACTCTCATCCACTAAAATTCTATTAAAGTACTGAGGTCATTTCGGCTACCAAGTAGCCATCATCAGATCAAACCCAATTATATATCAAAATTTATCTGTTTAAATACTATTTGGTGATGATAATGTACCCTCAACTGGAGATAAATCGGAATTCAATGAATTGCTTTTTCGTTTATACATTTCCATCCATTCTAAATTACCTAGATATACTTGTCTATCCTGTGTTTTAAAAAGTGATGAAGTTTCTTGAGAAATGTTGTGACCTGTTTTCAACATATGTTCGGTTATCGCAGATTTTACACCATTATTTTTCTTTATATAGGCGAAAGGTTCCTTATACAGAGTTAGAATATTCCTCTTAGCATTTAAAACACGAGTCACAATCCAAATACTCCAATGAAATTCGAAAGTTTCACTTATCATCCTTCAGTAATTAATAAATTCCATAGCTTGTTTTCTAAATTTGCAATACAATTAGTTTATAAATGTAAGAATAAGCTTAAACACCATTTTGGTAAAGTTTCCGATTTCAACAAATCCGGAATTTACGAAATCAATTGTGAGTCGTTTTGAAAATGCTATGTGGGTCAAACTAGAAGGAACATTTCAACTCGTTATAAGGAAGATATTGCCCATATGAAGAAATTTTATGGTGAAAAATGAGTAGTAGCCGAATATATTTTGAATACAGGTGACACAATTTCTCAGGCAAGCTTATCACTTTTAGAACATAGTACAGACTATGTTATTTAGAAGGGATGGAAATAAATAAACGAAAAAGCAATTTATTAAATTCCTATTCATTTCCAGCTGAGGTTGTTCACATTATTATCCCCAAATAGTATTTAAGCAGGCAAATTTTGATTTATATTTTAGTTCACTCTGATGATGGCTACTTGGTAGCCGAAAGGTACTTTGATAGTATTTTTAGTGGATAAGGGTGATTATTTCTATTCAAGAGTGTTATAATATATCCACACTGTGAACTCTTCTATAGTTTATCATATAAAAATATTATGACAGCCTGCTGCTGATAAGACACTGTTTCATAAAACTGTATGAGGAAGCTAAATATAAAAACGAAAACATGGTGTTTTCGATTATCAACACAAATATTCCAACAAATCAAAAATGTGTATCTTAGCATGAGTGAAATAATCAGTGTTATTGCTTGCTCACATACAAAGGATTAGAAAGTCGACAAAATTTTCGTAAGCGAATATTCTTCCAGTTGCATTATTGCACGTTTCAAGACCTAAATTTCCTGTCTAAATTTTCATTTGATAACATTTGAAGAATTGAAGCAAATGATTGAAAATTTGTACAGCAACAATTTTAACACAAATTTACACTAACGATATGTCTATTATTCTTTGATTTCGTTTAAAGACAACAATAACAGAATCAAAGTTCAAAATTCACCTGACAAAAGAAATTAAAATATAGACTGAGAAAAAACAACATGCACACATATTTGTTGTTGGTATATTCAATTCCAATTTCACAAAAAAAAATTATACATTCCTTACCTAAGCCTAATATCGAATTAGAAATACATGTTTTCAAAATGTCATTGTTCTTCCGAACTAATGCGTTATTATAAAGAAAGAAGATTGCTCAGATTAAGAAAAATCCGGAATCTGTAAAATAATTCGAATTAGGCAACTGTCAGAAAAGTAGATAAATTGCAAAAAAACAAGATTTTTTTGGAGAAATCACTGGCCTAGAAATTAAGAAAATAAAAAAGGATTTCCACACACTTCCTCTTGCCTCATGTGTAGTTTCCCCAAAAATTGGAAAAAAACTGCACAATCTATTTTAGAAAATCTTAAGAAGGATTATTCTATACTCTCTCTCTCTCTCTAAGATTTTGTAACACAGGATTATTTGTCTCAAATCATCTTGCTTATTGAAAACTCCTCTATTTAATACATTTTAGTCACATCTACCCATCAATCAAAGTTCGCAGAAGATACTGGAATTACTTAAAGTTCCAAAGGATAAGACAAAAGGCCTTTCAAATTTAGGAAAATGGTCTATCTTAGAGAAGTGAGGGCAAATTAACGTGAAGAATATTGGAAATATAGAAGACACCAATCAAATAGTTGATGAAAGTGAGAAATCCTCAAATGAAAGAAAACGTGTTAATATAGAAATATGGTTGCAAGATGTTAATGAGTATTTTCTTTCAGATATAGATGAAAATGTATTTATCGTTTTGAATAATATGTCCGTGAATAAAGAAGTTCATAGACAAGCTCATTGTACCACAAATGAAGAAATCTACGATTTGGGATCAGAAGCTCTGACCTTTACTGCTCTTCCTGAAGGAAATAACGTTTTCGACAACGTAAATATTTATCCAAAATCCACAGATAGAAAGGAAAATCTGTTCAACTTTTATAGGAATACTGCGTTAAAATCCACTACCTCAGGCCGATAATAATACCACCGTAAATAACGAATTTGGGACTGCTGTGACTATCGAGCAGTCTGCACTCGATTCAGATTATAACCTAACTACATTACTACCACTTACTTGTGATTCTTCTGAATATATAGAACCAGAAAATAATTCAACTGTACAAATTCTTAAGCAGCCTCAATCTCAAATCAATCCAGACTCAATGTTACCAAGCAAAATTAACCTTAGGTGGGGTCAAGATAATGAAATAAAAAATTGTGCATCTCAATATTCTGAATCTGGTAGTAAGTTTAAACCTTCTACCACATATATATCAGACACATACTCTGATAGGAACTTCCATTCCTTCTCATCTGTTTGAAAGAAGACAATTTCAAAAAAAGAGACAAAATGAAAAAGTGAAAAACCAGTAACTACTCGAAATAAGTGAAAAAGATGGCATTAATAAGATCTATTCAAACAGTATTCATTCTACTGGATACACACAGATGACAGATAAAAGTGTACCGGATAAGCAAGATTTTATTGAAAAATGCTAAGAAAAAATTAAAAAAGCGGGAAAAGGAATAAGAGATACGGCTCATTGTTGACTTTTTTGCAACAATATAATGATATAAAAAATTCTCGGGAATTAGGTCACATTAACACTCTGTTATAAATGTTCGTCTTAAGACGAACATTTATAACAGAGTGTTAATGTGACCTAATTCCCGAGAATTTTTTATATAATTCATACTGGGTCAAGAATCTTATTATATTACAATATAATGATAAATATAGCTCGTCATTATGAGTTAATGCCCAACAATGAAACACAGGCTGCTGAAAATGCCGAAAGGTTCAAAAAAGCGTCGGGAAACTTTTGAGGAATCAACGAGAACTGCAGCCTTTTATCCCAAATGTCAAGTTATAAGCCAAAAGGATGGAGAACTGATTCTAGTAGGGGATCTTTCTGAAAAAAAAAGAATATTTCAAATTACTCGAGCTATGGACCATGTCCACATTGCCTAGGTTCCATGATAAGGAAACGACTTTGGCGTCACATTAAATATAATTGCAGATCAGCAACGCGAATTATATCCGCAAAACAAAAGCGAAATATAATTTCGGAAAGTAATGCTCTTCTAGTAGGATTAACATTGACTGAATTTTCTCAAGAATATCAAGACAAAAATTTTTACAAAATTCAAAAATGATGAGGTATCAGAAGTTTTGAAAAATGACGACGATTTTAAAATCGACATACCAAAGGAATGAAAAAATACAATCAAGTAAAACTAGTAACACAAATGAACAAATGATGAGTATAAAACGATAACCAGTAAAAATTCAAAAGACACCATGAACGTCAGATGAAATCAAATGCGATCTTACCTTTCTCAAATTTGACATGAAGAAAGAATTTCCACCAGGTAAACAAAAATGTTCGAAATGTTTGGAAATGTATGAATTGCTACGACGAAGGGAATGAACGGACAAAAAAAATGTGTTTTGTTATAGTTTTTCAGGTACTAACTTGAAAAACTATTATGGTCGAAATTGACGGTTCATAATAGAAGAGTAAGAAATTACATTCACTATTTTCAAACAAATATTCCTTCGATTTTTTTCGTTATAATATACTTACTTTATATAATACTAATAAGTTAGAATTGTGACATGTATTATGAAATAATTTAGTTTATACTATCATCCTTTTTTCACTTTATCTATAGGTCATCATCTGAAGCACTTTTCGTCTGCGATGCAGCCATTATCAAAGGTGAAATGTAAATTAAACTCAAAGATAAGACTCAAGGGTCAAACTAGAGAAACGGTTATTAGAACCAATATTAGAGCAGTTAATATGCTGTTTCTAACAAGTAAAAGTATAACAGATACTTCTTGGTCAAAAACTAACATCGAGTATTCCAGTACAAATGATTACTTATAGATGAGTGTTACTTAGACCTTGAATGAATTGAATTATCTCTAAGAATGGATTATTTTCAATGGGAGATGAATCAAATTCCAATGAATAATCCCTAAGGTTAGTTGCTGTATTCTGAGAGAGGGAAAGTCTTGAATTACAACGAGGAAGCTCATTTAGCAATAGAAAGTTTTAAACGAAGAGGTCATTCATTAAATTTTGATGTATTTACGAATTGAAATAATCCGTGATTCAAGTACTTCAATAAACCACTAGGAATACGTATTTATAAGTGATTATTTGCTAACAAACTAGGATTAATAATGATAATCTGGAATACTTGATGTTTATTGCCAACCATGAAGTACCTGTAAAACTTTTAGTTTTTGGAAACAACATAATAATGATTTAATATTTCCCTACTTTGACCTAGTTTTAGTATTATTTTGATTTGTGTAATCTTATCTTCAAATTCCATTCACATTTGTCTTTGTAATGACGGCATCGCAGTCGGAAAGAGTTTCAGATATTTAATTATAATTTAAGTGAAGAAACGGTTATAGTGTACAGATGATTATATATTTTACATAGGATATATAATGTTAAAAATTTGTTTTACTTATTACATAATTCAAAACACACATATTCACTACAATGGCACTTATGGCATCATACACTATCAACCAGTCTAGAACGGGTACTTCTGGCATCATACACAATGAAACGTGTAACCAAATATACTTATAGCATCATGCACTAAATTTAGAATGGATATACCATCTTGTGGCATCTGATGCCATTAACGACTATATTTCACCTCTGTTTTTCTCCCTTACTATGGAGTGTATCACTAAGCCGCCAATACAAGGCTGAAGAGATACTTTCAAGCTTCATTCTATGACCCGTACATTCGATGATGCCACTTTGTGGTCTAATGCACAGATGCCATTATAAATACCAAACCATGTGTGTGTGTGTGTGTGTGTGTGTGTGTGTGTGTGTGTGTGTGTGTGTGTGTGTGTGTGTGTGTGTGTGTGTGTGTGTGTGTGTGTGTGTGTGTGTGTGTGTGTGTGTGTGTGTGTGTGTGTGTGTGTGTGTGTGTGTGTGTGTGTGTGTGTGTGTGTGTGTGTGTGTGTGTGTGTGTGTGTGTGTGTGTGTGTGTGTGTGTGTGTGTGTGTGTGTGTGTGTGTGTGTGTGTGTGTGTGTGTGTGTGTGTGTGTGTGTGTGTGTGTGTGTGTGTGTGTGTGTGTGTGTGTGTGTGTGTGTGTGTGTGTGTGTGTGTGTGTGTGTGTGTGTGTGTGTGTGTGTGTGTGTGTGTGTGTGTGTGTGTGTGTGTGTGTGTGTGTGTGTGTGTGTGTGTGTGTGTGTGTGTGTGTGTGTGTGTGTGTGTGTGTGTGTGTGTGTGTGTGTGTGTGTGTGTGTGTGTGTGTGTGTGTGTGTGTGTGTGTGTGTGTGTGTGTGTGTGTGTGTGTGTGTGTGTGTGTGTGTGTGTGTGTGTGTGTGTGTGTGTGTGTGTGTGTGTGTGTGTGTGTGTGTGTGTGTGTGTGTGTGTGTGTGTGTGTGTGTGTGTGTGTGTGTGTGTGTGTGTGTGTGTGTGTGTGTGTGTGTGTGTGTGTGTGTGTGTGTGTGTGTGTGTGTGTGTGTGTGTGTGTGTGTGTGTGTGTGTGTGTGTGTGTGTGTGTGTGTGTGTGTGTGTGTGTGTGTGTGTGTGTGTGTGTGTGTGTGTGTGTGTGTGTGTGTGTGTGTGTGTGTGTGTGTGTGTGTGTGTGTGTGTGTGTGTGTGTGTGTGTGTGTGTGTGTGTGTGTGTGTGTGTGTGTGTGTGTGTGTGTGTGTGTGTGTGTGTGTGTGTGTGTGTGTGTGTGTGTGTGTGTGTGTGTGTGTGTGTGTGTGTGTGTGTGTGTGTGTGTGTGTGTGTGTGTGTGTGTGTGTGTGTGTGTGTGTGTGTGTGTGTGTGTGTGTGTGTGTGTGTGTGTGTGTGTGTGTGTGTGTGTGTGTGTGTGTGTGTGTGTGTGTGTGTGTGTGTGTGTGTGTGTGTGTGTGTGTGTGTGTGTGTGTGTGTGTGTGTGTGTGTGTGTGTGTGTGTGTGTGTGTGTGTGTGTGTGTGTGTGTGTGTGTGTGTGTGTGTGTGTGTGTGTGTGTGTGTGTGTGTGTGTGTGTGTGTGTGTGTGTGTGTGTGTGTGTGTGTGTGTGTGTGTGTGTGTGTGTGTGTGTGTGTGTGTGTGTGTGTGTGTGTGTGTGTGTGTGTGTGTGTGTGTGTGTGTGTGTGTGTGTGTGTGTGTGTGTGTGTGTGTGTGTGTGTGTGTGTGTGTGTGTGTGTGTGTGTGTGTGTGTGTGTGTGTGTGTGTGTGTGTGTGTGTGTGTGTGTGTGTGTGTGTGTGTGTGTGTGTGTGTGTGTGTGTGTGTGTGTGTGTGTGTGTGTGTGTGTGTGTGTGTGTGTGTGTGTGTGTGTGTGTGTGTGTGTGTGTGTGTGTGTGTGTGTGTGTGTGTGTGTGTGTGTGTGTGTGTGTGTGTGTGTGTGTGTGTGTGTGTGTGTGTGTGTGTGTGTGTGTGTGTGTGTGTGTGTGTGTGTGTGTGTGTGTGTGTGTGTGTGTGTGTGTGTGTGTGTGTGTGTGTGTGTGTGTGTGTGTGTGTGTGTGTGTGTGTGTGTGTGTGTGTGTGTGTGTGTGTGTGTGTGTGTGTGTGTGTGTGTGTGTGTGTGTGTGTGTGTGTGTGTGTGTGTGTGTGTGTGTGTGTGTGTGTGTGTGTGTGTGTGTGTGTGTGTGTGTGTGTGTGTGTGTGTGTGTGTGTGTGTGTGTGTGTGTGTGTGTGTGTGTGTGTGTGTGTGTGTGTGTGTGTGTGTGTGTGTGTGTGTGTGTGTGTGTGTGTGTGTGTGTGTGTGTGTGTGTGTGTGTGTGTGTGTGTGTGTGTGTGTGTGTGTGTGTGTGTGTGTGTGTGTGTGTGTGTGTGTGTGTGTGTGTGTGTGTGTGTGTGTGTGTGTGTGTGTGTGTGTGTGTGTGTGTGTGTGTGTGTGTGTGTGTGTGTGTGTGTGTGTGTGTGTGTGTGTGTGTGTGTGTGTGTGTGTGTGTGTGTGTGTGTGTGTGTGTGTGTGTGTGTGTGTGTGTGTGTGTGTGTGTGTGTGTGTGTGTGTGTGTGTGTGTGTGTGTGTGTGTGTGTGTGTGTGTGTGTGTGTGTGTGTGTGTGTGTGTGTGTGTGTGTGTGTGTGTGTGTGTGTGTGTGTGTGTGTGTGTGTGTGTGTGTGTGTGTGTGTGTGTGTGTGTGTGTGTGTGTGTGTGTGTGTGTGTGTGTGTGTGTGTGTGTGTGTGTGTGTGTGTGTGTGTGTGTGTGTGTGTGTGTGTGTGTGTGTGTGTGTGTGTGTGTGTGTGTGTGTGTGTGTGTGTGTGTGTGTGTGTGTGTGTGTGTGTGTGTGTGTGTGTGTGTGTGTGTGTGTGTGTGTGTGTGTGTGTGTGTGTGTGTGTGTGTGTGTGTGTGTGTGTGTGTGTGTGTGTGTGTGTGTGTGTGTGTGTGTGTGTGTGTGTGTGTGTGTGTGTGTGTGTGTGTGTGTGTGTGTGTGTGTGTGTGTGTGTGTGTGTGTGTGTGTGTGTGTGTGTGTGTGTGTGTGTGTGTGTGTGTGTGTGTGTGTGTGTGTGTGTGTGTGTGTGTGTGTGTGTGTGTGTGTGTGTGTGTGTGTGTGTGTGTGTGTGTGTGTGTGTGTGTGTGTGTGTGTATGTACCACATTTACTAAGGCATCATTGTGCATGCAGAATGGTGAACTGTGGCATCCGCTCACTTTATGGCATCATACACGCGATGCCATAAATTTTTAAGTCGTTTTTTAGCTTCTTCGTCACAATTATAATAGTATAGAATAAATTTTAAATTTTATTTGTGTATGATGCCGAAATGTTGGGTATTTCAGTACTCCCATGTCCGTATTTGTTATGGCATCTTCAGAATCATTGCGTAGTGCTGCCCTCTAAAAACTTAAATCGCTATGGTGATCCAATTCTCTTTTTAAACTGTTTCTCGTGCGATGCCATAAGTACTGAATTGTTGAAAGCAAGTGTAAGCTATTTTGTGAGTGAACTTTGTTATGGCAAATATATCATTGAATATATTATTTCATCCAGTTGAGTTTGTATCCTATGAATATCCATCTAGACCATGTGTAATTTTGTACCTGAATCAATGAATAGGTAATACATAAGAAAGTAATTTTTGAGCTGCATTTTCGATCTCTCGCTTTCAGTTTCATGGGTATGAAGTGCTATGACCTTCAAACTGGATATGAAAATTACTGGTGGAATTCAAAATTGTAATTCCCACAAATTCAACTCATAGAGGTTCATGACATCGATTTTTGGTGGACGAAATAACATAAATTATTCAAGCAGTAGGTGCTCACTCTTATTTTAAAAACTGCATCGTTAATAAAACTGTAAAGAGGACAAGCCCAGGGTTAAAAATGAAATGGGGATAGGTAATTCCAGATTATTGTATGTAATGTGAAAAGTGCATGAATGATTATAAAAATAGAAGGAATTACGACAGCTTGGATAGTAGACTTCCGCGGATAGCTAATCTTGAAAAATCTCGGCTTCCGGATAGATTCCGCGTCACAATAGCTCGACTTGATGCCGACGTTTCGCCAAACATTACAGGTGTCATCTTCAGGACAGGCTTGAGGCTGGCTTGAACTGAATTTAGGTCTACTGACTTTTGTAGTCGTATTTATTATAGGAAAAATCCTTCACGCTACACAGTTCATTGCCTTTATTGCGGTGGTTACCTCCGTTCCCATTCCAGACAACCTTGCCATAATTTCTCATTTGTCACCTGTCAAAAACATTTCAATGTATTCGCTATCATCAATTGATATTTGTCTATCGTCCAGATATTTTCTGTACGATGGCAAGTTTTACGAGCAGTCTCAGGGAGCTGCCATGAGTTCCTCATGGTAATCATAGCTAATATCTTCATATAAGTTTTTGAACAAGATGTCATTGACTCATCTGTTCTCAAGTCGAAATGTTGGTTTAGATATGTCGACGACACTTTGTTATTTGGCAACATGGTCGCGAAAAGCTTATTCCCATCCTCAATCATTCAAATTCATTACATCCCAATATCTTTCCCACTATGGGAGTCGAATCGCAAGGTTTACTCCTGTTCCTAGATGTATTGGTTAGTCGATTGACTGACGGTACTTAAGGACATTATGTGTATCGAAACTCCATTCACACCGCTAGATACCTCAACGGTCTTTCCCACCACCACCCTGGCCGAAAGCAATCTGTCATAAACTCCTTAGTTCACAGACCTGTCAACTTATCTCAACCTCAATCCTTAAAATCAGAATTGAAACATCTTTCATCTGCCTTATTATCAAACAATTTCTCACCTCACAACATCCACAAAGCCATAAAGATATACACACCTCCTAAAATTTCAAATTGACCTGAATCCCCTCCCCCCCCCCGCCTACTTCAACCACTGCCTATCTTCAATATATTGAAAATATAGCAGATCGAATTTTCAATATCCTTAAAAAACATGATATTTCTACCCGGTTATCCACACTTCCAAAACTATCTCAGTTTCACAAACCTATCGAAGATTCTCTTCCTCCTCTTCACTTAGAAGATGTTAAGGGCATTCCCTGTTCTTGCGGTAAGGTCTACATTGATGAAACAGGTCGAAAAGCTGCTACCCGTATGAAAATAACATTAGCGCTGTACAAGGCTTCATGATACCAGTAGATCTGCACTTGCGGAACACAAGTATGACACTAATCAGCAAATCCTTTTCAAAAATACTAAAATCCTAGCTCAAGCTCCAAACTCCTATCAGCGAAAAATCCTTGAAGCTATAGAAATCCTGAAACATCCGAATAATCTGAACCCTGACTCAGGATATTACCTTTCCAACATTTGAAAACCCATTCTCGAAAGTTTCACTTCGTACATAATCACACAACGGCAGGGTCAAGTGCCGGAACGGTGTTAATTACCGGAATAAAGGCAGTGAACTGTGTAGCGGGAAGGATTTTTCCTACAATAAATACGGCTACAGAAACAAGTAGACCCAGTTTCAGTTCAAGCCTTAAGCTTACCCTGAAGAAGCCACCTGTAATAGCTGATGGAACGTCGGATTCAAGTCGATCTATTATGACGCGGAATCCATCCGCAGACCATGATATTCCAAAATCACGACAAGTTCCACCAGACAGCTGCATCTTCAAGTCAACAAAGGCACTTGAACGTATTATTAGCTACCTATATATAGATGAATATATAATGATGACCAAGGGGCTGACTCAATGATTTTGAACAGAATCATCCACAACTAACCTACGAATTTCAAGAATACCGATTATTTACCCTGAGGTATTGAAATTTATTAATTGATTTGCGACAAGTCTTTTGAATGAGAAGAGATTAGGAAGAGGAGAGGATTAAAAATATATATGTCTACTGTACTTATATTTATTGAATTGTGAGTGTTCTAAATTATGTAGACGTCTACCTTTTTTTACCGCTGCTTTTAAAATTTTGATCAAATTGGGGCTTTTCTTTGTTTGGCATAATGGGTCTCTTGTTCATTATTTATATAACTTCTGAATTGTTCACTTACTATGTAAGCTAGCTGTAAACAATCTGAAATACCAAGCAGTAAGTTAGACCCTCCTTATATTATATATAGCCCCTAACACCTTCTTAAGTTCAAGTACCATTATTCACCTGAAGAAGTCACTGCGTGGTGAAACATGACGTGATTTGTTTTATTCTTATAATAAAAGTTCGTTTTGTGATTTTTCCGAAGTGTCTATTCAGTGTAGTTGCTCATTTGTATTTATTGATTACCTAAAGTTCGGTGTTGTGTCATATGAAAATATTGATAAGAAATAATCACTCTCATCCACTAAAATACTATTAAAGTACTGAGGTCATTTCGGCTACCAAGTAGCCATCATCAGAGAAAACTAAATTATATATCAAAATTTATCTGTTTAAATACTATTTGGTGATGATAATGTACCCTCAACTGGAGATAAATCGGAATTCAATGAATTGCTTTTTCGTTTATACATTTCCATCCATTCTGAATTACCTAGATATTCTTGTCTATCCTGTGTTTTAAAAAGTGATGAAGTTTCTTGAGAAATGTTGTGACCTGTTTTCAACATATGTTCGGTTATCGCAGATTTTACACCATTATTTTTCTTTATATAGGCGAATGGTTCCTTATACCCAGTTAGAATATTCCTCTTAGCATTAAAAACACGGGTCACAATCCAAATACTCCAATAAAATTCGAAAGTTTCACTTATCATCCTTCAGTAATTAATAAATTCCATAGCTTGTTTTCTAAATTTGCAATACAATCAGTTTATAAATGTAAGAATAAGCTTAAACACCATTTTGGTAAAGTTTCCGATTTCAACAAATCCGGAATTTACAAAATCAATTGTGAGTCGTTTTAAAAATGTTATGTGGGTCAAACTAGAAGGAACATTTCAACTCGTTATAAGGAAGATATTGCCCATATGAAGAAATTTTATGGTGAAAAATCAGTAGTAGCCGAATATATTTTGAATACAGGTGACACAATTTCTCAGGCAAGCTTATCACTTTTAGAACATAGTACAGACAAATATCTATGTTATTTAGAAGGGATGGAAATAAATAAACGAAAAAGCAATTTATTAAATTCCTATTCATTTCCAGCTGAGGTTGTTCACATTATTATCCCCAAATAGTATTTAAGCAGGTAAATTTTGATTTATAATTTAGTTCACTCTGATGATGGCTACTTGGTAGCCGAAAGGTACTTTGATAGTATTTTTAGTGGATAAGGGTGATTATTTCTATTCAAGAGTGTTATAATATATCCACACTGTGAACTCTTCTGTAGTTTATCATATAAAAATATTATGACAGCCTGCTGCTGATAAGACACTGTTTCATAAAACTGTATGAGGAAGCTAAATATAAAAACGAAAACATGGTGTTTTCGATTATCAACACAAATATTCCAACAAATCAAAAATGTGTATCTTAGCACGAGTGAAATAATCAGTGTTATTGCTTGCTCACATACAAAGGATTAGAAAGTCGACAAAATTTTCGTAAGCGAATATTTTTTCAGTTGCATTATTGCACGTTTCAAGACCTACATTTCCTGTTTAAATTTTCATTTGATAACATTTGAAGAATTGAAGCAAATGATTGAAAATTTGTACAGCAACAATTTTAACACACATTTACACTAACGATATGTCTATTATTCTTTGATTTCGCTTAAACACAACAATAACAGAATCAAAGTTCAAAATTCACCTGACAAAAGAAATTAAAATATAGACTAAGAAAAAACAACATGCACACATATTTGTTGTTGGTATATTCAATTCCAATTTCACAAAAAAAATTATACATTCCTTACCTAAGCCTAATATCGAATTAGAAACATGTTTTCAAAATGTCATTGTTCTCCCGAACTAATGCGTTATTATAAAGAAAGAAGATTGCTCAGATTAAGAAAAATCCGGAATCTGTAAAATAATTCGAATTAGGCAACTGTCAGAAAAGTAGATAAATTGCAAAAAAACAAGATTTTCTTGGAGAAATCACTGGCCTGGAAATTAAGAAAATAAAAAAGGATTTCCACACACTTTCTCTCGCCTCATGTGTAGTTTCCCCAAAAATTGGAAAAAAAACTGCACAATCTATTTCAGAAAATCTTAAGAAGGATTATTCTATACTCTCTCTCTCTCTCTAAGATTTTGTAACACAGGATTACTTGTCTCAAATCATCTTGCTTATTGAAAACTCCTCTATTTAATACATTTTAGTCACATCTACCCATCAATCAAAGTTCGCAGAAGATACTGGAATTACTTAAAGTTCCAAAGGATAAGACAAAAGGCCTTTCAAATTTAGGAAAATGGTCTATCTTAGAGAAGTGAGGGCAAATTAACGTGAAGAATATTGGAAATATAGAAGACACCAATCAAATAGTTGATGAAAGTGAGAAATCCTCAAATGAAAGAAAACGTGTTAATATAGAAATATGGTTGCAAGATGTTAATGAGTATTTTCTTTTAGATATAGATAAAAATGTATTTATCGTTTTGAATAATATGTCCGTGAATAAAGAAGTTCATAGACAAGCTCATTGTACCACAAATGAAGAAATCTACAATTTGAGATCAGAAGCTCTGACCTTTACTGCTCTTCCTGAAGGAAATAACGTTTTCGACAACCTAAATATTTATACAAAATCCACAGATAGAAAAGAAAATCTGTTCAACTTTTATAGGAATACTGCGTTAAAATCCACTACCTCAGGCCGATAATAATACCACCGTAAATAACGAATTTGGGACTGCTGTGACTATCGAGCAGTCTGCACTCGATTCAGATTATAACCTAACTACATTACTAACACTTACTTGTGATCCTTCTGAATATATAGAACCAGAAAATAATTCAACTGTACAAATTCTTAAGCAGCCTCAATCCCAAATCAGTCCAGACTCAATGTTACCAAGCAAAATTAATACCACCTAAGGTCAAGATAATGAAATAAAAAATTGTGCATCTCAATGTTCTGAATCTGGTAGTAAGTTTAAACCTTCTACCACATATATATCAGACACATACTCTGATAGCAACTTCCATTCCTTCTCATCTATTGAAAGAAGACAATTTCAAAAAAAGAGACAAAATGAAAAAGTGAAAAACCAGCAACTATTCGAAATAAGTGAAAAAGATGGCATTAATAAGATCTATTCAAACAGTATTCATTCTACTGGATACACGCAGATGACAGATAAAAGTGTACCGGATAAGCAAGATTTTATTGAAAAATGCTAAGAAAAAATAAAAAAAGCGGGAAAAGGAATAAGAGATACGGCTCATCGTTGACTTTTTTGCAACAATATAATGATAAATATAGCTCGTCATTATGAGTTAATGCCCAACAATGAAACACAGGCTGCTGAAAATGCCGAAAGGTTCAAAAAAGCGTCGGGAAACGTTTGAGGAATCAACGAGAACTGCAGCCTTTTATCCCAAATGTCAAGTTATAAGCCAAAAGGATGGAGAACTGATTCTAGTAGGGAATCTTTCTGAGAAAAAAAGAATATTTCAAATTACTCGAGCTATGGACCATGTCCACATTGCCTAGGTTCCATGATAAGGAAACGACTTTGGCGTCACATTAAATATAATTGCAGATCAGCAACGCGAATTATATCCGAAAAACAAAAGCGAAATATAATTTCGAAAAGTAATGCTCTTCTAGTAGGATTAACATTGACTGAATTTTCTCAAGAATATCAAGACAAAAATTTTTACAAAATTCAAAAATGATGAGGTATCAGAAGTTTTGGAAAATGACCGACGATTTTAAAATCGACATACCAAAGAAATGAAAAAATACAATCAAGTAAAACTAGTAACACAAATGAACAAATGATGAGTATAAAACGATAACCAGTAAAAATTCAAAAGACACCATGAACGTCAGATGAAATCAAATGCGATCTTACTTTTCTCAAATTTGACATGAAGAAAGAATTTCCACCAGGTAAACAAAAATGTTCGAAATGTTTGGAAATGTATGAATTGCTACGACGAAGGGAATGAACGGACAAAAAAAATGTGTTTTGTTATAGTTTTTCAGGTACTAACTTGAAAAACTATTATGGTCGAAATTGACGGTTCATAATAGAAGAGTAAGAAATTACATTCACTATTTTCAAACAAATATTCCTTCGATTTTTTTCGTTATAATATACTTACTTTATATAATACTAATAAGTTAGAATTGTGACATGTATTATGAAATAATTTAGTTTATACTATCATCCTTTTTTCACTTTATCTATAGGTCATCATCTGAAGCACTTTTCGTCTGCGATGCACCTATTACCAAAGGCGAAATGTAAATTGAACTCAAAGATAAGACTCAAGGGTCGAACTAGAGAAAGGGTAATTAGAACCAATATTAGAGCAGTTAATATGCTGTTTCTAACAAGTAAAAGTATAACAGATACTTCTTGGTCAAAAACTAACATCGAGTATTCCAGTACAAATGATTACTTATAGATAAGTGTTACTTAGACCATGAATGAATTGAATTATCTCTAAGAATGGTTTATTTTCAATGGGAGATGATACAAATTCCAATGAATAATCCCCAAGGTTAGTTGCTGTATTCTGAGAGAGGGAAAGTCTTGAATTACAACGAGGAAGCTCATTTAGCAATAGAAAGTTTTAAACGAAGAGGTCATTCATTAAATTTTGATGTATTTACGAATTAAAATAATCCGTGATTCAAGTACTTCAATAAACCACTAGGAATACGTATTTATAAGTGATTATTTGCTAACAAACTAGGATTAATAATGATAATCTGGAATACTTGATGTTTATTGCCAAGCATGAAGTACCTGTAAAACTTTTAGTTTTTAGAAACAACATAATAATGATTTAATATTTCCCTACTTTGACCTAGTTTTAGTATTATTTTGATTTGTGTAATCTTATCTTCAAATTCCATTCACATTTGTCTTTGTAATGACGGCATCGCAGTCGGAAAGAGTTTTAGATATTTAATTATAATTTAAGTGAAGAAACGGTTATAGTGTACAGATGATTATATATTTTATATAGGGTATATAATGTTAAAAATTTGTTTCACTCATTACATAATTCAAAACACATATATTCACTACAATGGCACTTATGGCATCATACACTATCAACTAGTCTAGAACGGGTACTTCTGGCATCATACACAATGAAACGTGTAACCAAATATACTTATAGCATCATGCACTAAATTCAGAATGGATATACCATCTTGTGGCATCTGATGCCATTAACGACTATATTTCACCTCTGTTTTTCTCCCTTACTATGGAGTGTATCACTAAGCCGCCAATACAAGGCTGAAGAGATACTTTCAAGCTTCATTCTATGACCCGTACATTCGATGATGCCACTTTGTGGTCTAATGCACAGATGCCATTATAAATACCAAACCATGTATGTATGTATATGTGTGTGTGTGTGTGTGTGTGTGTGTGTGTGTGTGTGTGTGTGTGTGTGTGTGTGTGTGTGTGTGTGTGTGTGTGTGTGTGTGTGTGTGTGTGTGTGTGTGTGTGTGTGTGTGTGTGTGTGTGTGTGTGTGTGTGTGTGTGTGTGTGTGTGTGTGTGTGTGTGTGTGTGTGTGTGTGTGTGTGTGTGTGTGTGTGTGTGTGTGTGTGTGTGTGTGTGTGTGTGTGTGTGTGTGTGTGTGTGTGTGTGTGTGTGTGTGTGTGTGTGTGTGTGTGTGTGTGTGTGTGTGTGTGTGTGTGTGTGTGTGTGTGTGTGTGTGTGTGTGTGTGTGTGTGTGTGTGTGTGTGTGTGTGTGTGTGTGTGTGTGTGTGTGTGTGTGTGTGTGTGTGTGTGTGTGTGTGTGTGTGTGTGTGTGTGTGTGTGTGTGTGTGTGTGTGTGTGTGTGTGTGTGTGTGTGTGTGTGTGTGTGTGTGTGTGTGTGTGTGTGTGTGTGTGTGTGTGTGTGTGTGTGTGTGTGTGTGTGTGTGTGTGTGTGTGTGTGTGTGTGTGTGTGTGTGTGTGTGTGTGTGTGTGTGTGTGTGTGTGTGTGTGTGTGTGTGTGTGTGTGTGTGTGTGTGTGTGTGTGTGTGTGTGTGTGTGTGTGTGTGTGTGTGTGTGTGTGTGTGTGTGTGTGTGTGTGTGTGTGTGTGTGTGTGTGTGTGTGTGTGTGTGTGTGTGTGTGTGTGTGTGTGTGTGTGTGTGTGTGTGTGTGTGTGTGTGTGTGTGTGTGTGTGTGTGTGTGTGTGTGTGTGTGTGTGTGTGTGTGTGTGTGTGTGTGTGTGTGTGTGTGTGTGTGTGTGTGTGTGTGTGTGTGTGTGTGTGTGTGTGTGTGTGTGTGTGTGTGTGTGTGTGTGTGTGTGTGTGTGTGTGTGTGTGTGTGTGTGTGTGTGTGTGTGTGTGTGTGTGTGTGTGTGTGTGTGTGTGTGTGTGTGTGTGTGTGTGTGTGTGTGTGTGTGTGTGTGTGTGTGTGTGTGTGTGTGTGTGTGTGTGTGTGTGTGTGTGTGTGTGTGTGTGTGTGTGTGTGTGTGTGTGTGTGTGTGTGTGTGTGTGTGTGTGTGTGTGTGTGTGTGTGTGTGTGTGTGTGTGTGTGTGTGTGTGTGTGTGTGTGTGTGTGTGTGTGTGTGTGTGTGTGTGTGTGTGTGTGTGTGTGTGTGTGTGTGTGTGTGTGTGTGTGTGTGTGTGTGTGTGTGTGTGTGTGTGTGTGTGTGTGTGTGTGTGTGTGTGTGTGTGTGTGTGTGTGTGTGTGTGTGTGTGTGTGTGTGTGTGTGTGTGTGTGTGTGTGTGTGTGTGTGTGTGTGTGTGTGTGTGTGTGTGTGTGTGTGTGTGTGTGTGTGTGTGTGTGTGTGTGTGTGTGTGTGTGTGTGTGTGTGTGTGTGTGTGTGTGTGTGTGTGTGTGTGTGTGTGTGTGTGTGTGTGTGTGTGTGTGTGTGTGTGTGTGTGTGTGTGTGTGTGTGTGTGTGTGTGTGTGTGTGTGTGTGTGTGTGTGTGTGTGTGTGTGTGTGTGTGTGTGTGTGTGTGTGTGTGTGTGTGTGTGTGTGTGTGTGTGTGTGTGTGTGTGTGTGTGTGTGTGTGTGTGTGTGTGTGTGTGTGTGTGTGTGTGTGTGTGTGTGTGTGTGTGTGTGTGTGTGTGTGTGTGTGTGTGTGTGTGTGTGTGTGTGTGTGTGTGTGTGTGTGTGTGTGTGTGTGTGTGTGTGTGTGTGTGTGTGTGTGTGTGTGTGTGTGTGTGTGTGTGTGTGTGTGTGTGTGTGTGTGTGTGTGTGTGTGTGTGTGTGTGTGTGTGTGTGTGTGTGTGTGTGTGTGTGTGTGTGTGTGTGTGTGTGTGTGTGTGTGTGTGTGTGTGTGTGTGTGTGTGTGTGTGTGTGTGTGTGTGTGTGTGTGTGTGTGTGTGTGTGTGTGTGTGTGTGTGTGTGTGTGTGTGTGTGTGTGTGTGTGTGTGTGTGTGTGTGTGTGTGTGTGTGTGTGTGTGTGTGTGTGTGTGTGTGTGTGTGTGTGTGTGTGTGTGTGTGTGTGTGTGTGTGTGTGTGTGTGTGTGTGTGTGTGTGTGTGTGTGTGTGTGTGTGTGTGTGTGTGTGTGTGTGTGTGTGTGTGTGTGTGTGTGTGTGTGTGTGTGTGTGTGTGTGTGTGTGTGTGTGTGTGTGTGTGTGTGTGTGTGTGTGTGTGTGTGTGTGTGTGTGTGTGTGTGTGTGTGTGTGTGTGTGTGTGTGTGTGTGTGTGTGTGTGTGTGTGTGTGTGTGTGTGTGTGTGTGTGTGTGTGTGTGTGTGTGTGTGTGTGTGTGTGTGTGTGTGTGTGTGTGTGTGTGTGTGTGTGTGTGTGTGTGTGTGTGTGTGTGTGTGTGTGTGTGTGTGTGTGTGTGTGTGTGTGTGTGTGTGTGTGTGTGTGTGTGTGTGTGTGTGTGTGTGTGTGTGTGTGTGTGTGTGTGTGTGTGTGTGTGTGTGTGTGTGTGTGTGTGTGTGTGTGTGTGTGTGTGTGTGTGTGTGTGTGTGTGTGTGTGTGTGTGTGTGTGTGTGTGTGTGTGTGTGTGTGTGTGTGTGTGTGTGTGTGTGTGTGTGTGTGTGTGTGTGTGTGTGTGTGTGTGTGTGTGTGTGTGTGTGTGTGTGTGTGTGTGTGTGTGTGTGTGTGTGTGTGTGTGTGTGTGTGTGTGTGTGTGTGTGTGTGTGTGTGTGTGTGTGTGTGTGTGTGTGTGTGTGTGTGTGTGTGTGTGTGTGTGTGTGTGTGTGTGTGTGTGTGTGTGTGTGTGTGTGTGTGTGTATGTATGTTCTACCTTACTTATGGTGATTTGTGTGTGCAAGGGTCCACCTTATGGCAACGTCCTGGCCTATGGCATACATACACAGGTATGCCATAAGATAAAACTATCTACATCGATGAAATACCACAAAATATTACTTAGGACACCACCTTTATAAATGGAGAGTAAGTTGCCTCTAACATGGTTCGTTCAATCGAGTTCGCACTTTCATACTTTAGGCAACTTCTCTTGGAACTGATACGAGCGCCACCTACGGCAATATTGTTATGCATGTCAAATTAGATGTTGACGTTTATAATTTCACATTTACTGGTTTACGTTGTATTTTGTATTCATTCTAACCTTAACATACCGATGAATAGCAAGTGGCAACGAATAATAGGTTATTAACCGTAACTGTAGTAACAAATTAAACTCGAATGTTGTATACTTGTCACATACCTATTTTATGCCGATGTTATAATTAAAGGTATTAGATACTAAGATTTGATAACTTATTACAAATACGATACCTAACATTTTAATATGTAGGAAGGTAATTAATTTTATATTTTCAATAATCTTTCAACGAAATATTATTGATTATGGCGAAAGGCAATTTCTCAGTTCATATTTGCCATCAGAATTAAGAAATTACGAAAATGTTCACAATTATATGAATTCGGAACATATCGTAGGTACTTTGGTTATAAAATATATTCAAAAGGTAAGTTACAGTATTTAATTTCGTTAACAAATTTATGAAATTCGCATTAATAGCACTTTTGATTCAAATGGTGGAATTTCAATGAAATATTTGCCAAACACTGCAACTTAGTTGAGTAAACTATGTATAAGTATAATAAATCAAACACTGCAACTCAGTTGAGTAAACTATGTACGTATAAGTATAATAAATCAAACACTAGTTATCATATAAAATTTAAGGTACCTACCAACATAAAATAAATTTTGAGAATCTAGTACCTACATTATGACTACGAATCTAGTTTTGACGCCACATTTGTTTCATCTTCGCATAGAAAGGCATAATGAAATGTTTAAGAATGATGTTCTCCTGAGGCTAACTAGTAAACTAGTTGCGACTATATGAATATCTGTATACCATTATTTTTGAGGAGGTACTTTTCCCAGTTGCATAATTCCAAAGTTCAAGCATCGTACACTAGATCACAGTCTCTTAAATTTTATTTTAGAAGCTACAATTGCTTCGTTTCTGGTACAATGGAGGAGAGATGGATTAACGAATGAGACTGTTTTTTACCTATACAACTGGTTAGTAGGTAACTAAAATCTGATAGTTTTTTTCAAGAAGTAATGCAGATCGAGTTTTCAAAAAAAATCCTGAAAGGAATTCAGGCTACTTTCATATTATAAGTAATTAATTAATAACTTTAACAATTTTAAAAATAAACTGCATAGATATTTAGTAAATAAGGCTTTTTATTCTGTAAATGAATTCCTACTTTTAAATTAGATTGTAGATTTTATTGGACTAGTTTCATAAGAATTTGTACTTTGTATAAATCTTGGAAAACGAAATATATTATTATTATTATTATTGATAAAAGATATTGAGGCCACAAACAACCACAATGAATTGAAGTATTGAGTAGGCCTGAAATGAACAAAATTAACTTTGTATAATTTTTGTTTGTTTCTTGTATGCTGGCAAAATAAGAATTTAGATGAAAAAAAATTCACTATGATTGTTTCGGTATTCGTATTATATTTGTATATACTGATCAGGATCCATAATTTGATTTCATTTCATAAATAAATAACGGTGGCAATAGTAAATTTGAGATACAAAAGTTTCACAACTTTTGTTGAAGTTTCACAACTTTTGTTGTAATATCTTCAACCAACTTTTGGAGATATTAAATATGATTGAAAAGTTAAATACCCATTCTGGATCTATGTTCAGACATCTGTTGCCTGAAAATAAATTTGTGTATTTCAGAAACCATCACTCCAATCACTGTATTCCTACTTGGTACTGTAATTGATTTTACTTCTTATTGTTTCAGCTTTTAATTCAATATACTGATTTCATATTATCACTATTTAGGAAATATAGTATGTTTTATATAAAATAGTGACGTATGCATCTTATGTAGCAATTATTCATCTAAAAAAATAAAAGTATCCAACATAATTTTAGTTTTAGTTATGTAGTAACCAAACAATTTGAATTTTTACTATCTCGTGACTACTTTGATTATTTCATGATAATAACACAACAAACTATTTATAATTTTCAATCTTTAATTTTTATACTCGAACATTTCACTTTTCTATTAATTCTGGAAAGATGATTTTTCACACAAAACTTGATGTCTGTCCACTTTCTCTCTTTCAAAATTGGGAATTTTATTTGACATTCCAAGCACTGTTCCTTCCCTGGAACTCCATTTCGTTTGATGGTAAGGTGAAAATACTTGAGAACAACTGACTTTTCTTCTAATGTCCAGGGATTTTTAGCTGATCTGACTTTGTTTTTCCCTTTCATTACAGGTTTTTTGTTTTCATTTGATGTCTCTAAAATTAAGTTCATTGAAGAACTGTTGAAACCAAAACTGTAGATACTCACTTCCAGTAATTTTACTCGATTTTTTAGCTACATCAGGAATATCCTCTTTGTCTGAATTACCATTTTCTTCATCGGTGGCAGGGTTTTCTTCCCCCTCTTCCAATGCTGGCAGATCTGTAAATAAATATATATTATTCACTTGATTTCTGAAATATCGACATTCCAGTTCGAATCATATACTGATAAATCCTTAGGCAATAGGTTAGTTAGAAAATTTTTGTTTTCATGTTTTTACATAATGCTTGTTATCAATATTTGAAGTTGATTCAAATAGGAAACTGAACTCTATTATACTTGCATAGCTTATTATATCTAATTAAATGAAATAACGTAATTTTTAAAATAAACATGTAGCTTCTTCAAACAGATGTTACAGTACTTTGTAATATCTGCTGCTAGTGTTTTTCATTATGTAATGGCTGATTCTATTCAATATCTATCATTATGAAGATTATTTACCCAGGTAGGAATTATATGTAAATTCTTGGGAAATAGGTCACAATTAACACATATTTAAATTACATTTTCTTCTTTACGTACGTTTCGGTCTCCCGATCATCATCAGAAGACATATCAAAAATAAACACCGTCCAAAATAGGATTTCTTGAAAATTTTTTACCAAGCGCAAAGCGTCTTTATCTCATCAATTCCAATCTCAAATGCCCATATCCACGAAACGAACAAAAAAAGATGCAATTTCAATTACGTGTCGGCGACGTGGGCATTTGTGATTGGATTGAACCTATAAGGGCGCTTTACGCTTGGTAAATTTTTTTAAAGAAATTCCGTTTTAGACTGTTTACTTTTGACACGTTTTCTGATGATGGTCGTGAGACAGAAACGTAGGAAAGACGAAAACGTAATTTACATAAGTGTGAATTGTGACCTATTTCCAAAGAATTCACATATAATCAATATCTATCATAGTATATAATATAAATATAATATAATAATATAATAATAATAATAATAATATATATATAAATATAATAATATATAATAATAATAATATATGATAATAATAATAATAAATAAATATAAATAATAAGTATATAAATATAAAGTATCTAAATAAGAAGTAGGTTACATATTAGGGGGATTTCACCTAAGCAGAGCTTGTTTTGTGAGATCCACCAGTAATGTGTAACAGTACCATTAGTAAAATATAATTTCAACATCATAACGAGTAGTATAATTATTATGATAATATATTTATATTTATATTTACTCTGGACAATTTCGAGTGGAGAGAAATACATAGAGGAGTAGATAGAAAGGGGAAGATATACAATCACATCTATTGGACAGCTAAGTCATTATGTTTTGGATGGCAAACATGGTATATACATGAAATACTAACATTTACGCACATATTTAGATAGATAAAAGTCTGTAAGACTATTTAGTTTTGAAAGACGCTTTTTAATAGTTCATAGTTTGATAAAATGAATAGTCTCAGTCCTTTTTTAAGGATACGTTTATTGGATATATTCTTCAACTTATCTGGTAGAAGATTGAACAATTTGGGGCCAATGTAAGGAATAAATTTTTGTTCGTGTGTTAGTCGACATTTTGGGATTCGTAGAGTTTGATTTTTATTAATCCGTGTGTTATGATCATGTGATACATACGTCCTAGTAGAGTTCATTACAAATAATACGCTCTGATAGATATATAATTGTCTAACTGTGAATAACCCAGTTTCAGTTTATGGTTGATAACTTCTTACACCAAGCCTATTAGTAATGATTAAAATAAATTTTGTAAGCCAGACCTATTACTTGATAATTTATCTTAAAATGAATAAATTATACTATTTGAATAAATACATCACCTGATAGCTCGATATCAACCAACTTTTTTCCTGAAAATGTATTTGCTTTCCCTTGATCAACGGCTAGTAGTATCCGACTTATTTTCGTTAACTCAACTGCTCCTTCATGGAGACGGTAAAAATCCCTGTGAACGCGAACGTCGTGTCCAAGATGTTTGGCAAGCCAATCACTCTCATTTTCGCTTAGATCGAATATTTGACTAGCGGTAGCAATGTACTTTCTTAGTTTAGTACTTGTAATGAGATGAGGAGAGTGGAGGTCGGCTTCAGAACAGACTTTGCTCAAGCTATCATGACCTCTAAGATGTGACAAATCACTATTCAACCTGGCAAATACATACGGATTTTCAGAAGAAATACCTACACTTTGTCTTGTGCTAATCAGTAGATCAATTGAAGATTTAATATTGGGCATAAGCAGTACAGGCACTTTTCTCCCTCTCTTGCCTTCTATTTCAACTAATACCAGTTTATCAGCTAACTTTTTTTCAAACATTGTTAGAGAATTTTTCAGCTCATCAGTGGATGCATCAGACCATATTGGCCTTGATGAATAATCACAAAGTTTCATTTTAGCTGACTCACCAGATCTTCTCTTGTTGAACATAATTATTCTCGCTAGGACATAAATAGCAAGTTTGCTCCACATATTGTAATTACATTCTGTCTTCAGATTGTTTACATATTTATCGATGGCACTATTTAAGTGAGAATTCAATTTGATTAAGTCTTTTGTAATTGGTAAAAGTTGAACGGAATTGAACTTTCTCCTGTGTAAGGTGGATAATGCATTGGAGGAAATTTTAACACTCCACTCTAAATCCATTAAGGCGAGAAAGTTCACCAATATATTGTTTTTCTTCAAATCACCTCTTCGTAAATGAATCCCTCTTTCTATGGAAGCACATTTTCTAATACTATAGCCTATTTTCAGAGCCAAGGATGGAATTTTGAATTCTGGTCTACTGGCAACTTCAGAGTGTGAAGCACAAAGTGTTTTTGTTGATCTTACGATTAAATCAAATTTGTCAGGAACCAAATAGTCGGAAAGTTTGCCCTTATAAATGCTTTGCTTGTGAATTTCCATTACTAATCTGCCCAGTTGTCTCATACCTTGGCGAATAAGTTCTGCCTGTGTCATACTATACTTTTCATATTGCATTGATCCAAATCTCAAAATTAGTTTATCTTCTTTACATATTTGTGAAACGTCATCATCTCTCAATTTGCCAACAATGTTCATCATAAAATCTGAAGAAAAGTCCGGATTCAATATTACATTAAGAATGGCATTACTTTCAGCTACAGGTTGCCTTCTTTCAGAGGAACTGATATATTTATTTTTTTCAAAACATCGATACTTCATATGATACCACATATGTTTTTTAATGAAAAACCCTAAACAGTCAGGACAAGGACCATAATCTGAATATGCTAAAGACCTTGTCCCAGTCTTAGTTGGTCTTCGAGCCAAAATAAGTTCACCTTTCTGACAAGATATAACTTCACAGTTGTGAAAAAAATCCCCTGCTCGCATCAGTTTCAAAAATTCCCTCTTCCTTTCCTTCGAATTTTTTTGCATTGCTAAAATAGCAGCTACAGCTGACTCATTTTCATGAACCGATTCATAATGCCTTGGTAAATTTATGTATGTACAAAGACAGAAATAACATGCATGTCTCTTATCTCTTATTCTCTTTCCTGATCTCAGTTTACATGTTGACATTTCAATATTCATTTGCTTAGTAGGCTCAACATCAGTTGGAAGCTCGTGTGCACTGTCATCTGATGTACATCCATTTTTCTCTTCCATGACACTGAATTTTTTAGAACCTTTAATATCCAAACCATCCAAAAGTCTTACTTCTATTTCACTGACCATATCAATAGTCGGACTCAATGGTTTGTTTAGATTTTTAATACTCATATTCTCATAATCTTGCATAAATAGTTCTTTCAAAGGTGAAACTAAAAAAGTTCAAAATATTCAAACTAAATTATAATTTATACATGTACAGATATCCTAAAATTCACAACTGATATTTTATTTGTGACTTTTACATTAGAAATAAGTTAAAGTTTACTTAAGTTGAAAATGTTAATTTTGTGGCTTATAAAGAATTGGGGTACATACTATTTAACCCTGAACAATATTGTGTTTTTTTTTTCTGTATTTGGCATAAAAGTTGTGTCACTATAAAAGATTTAATGGGGCTTATGATCCTTTTTTAGCTCATGTTTATGTGAACTTCCATCATTATAATTTTAACCGTAGTATGAATTCATTCATACTTTTTTATCACTCTGAAGATGACACACTAGTTGTTTAAACTAATAGTCACTATAATAGTGTTCTATAATATACCAAAGTCATATGAAAAAAAGTAATAGTTTTTTAATCTATCAAATATTGTTTATTTTTACTTGGAATAGGTACTCTTTGACTATTTTACCATTATATTAAAATTTTTTTTTTATATTTATACTAATTTCAATTTCATTTGAAAGCTCTAACCCAACCTAATATCAGATTTTTTTTAATTTAATGAATTTATTTTATTTTGGTATTTTTAAGAAAAATCATGCATCAATATATGATTCAGGTACCAATTCTATGTTAGATTTTTTGATATGTTTATCCAACATGTTGGATCATCAGTTGTTAATAATTGCATTATATAACCAAGTATATCAAACAGTTATTCATCATACCATGAGAAAATTATTTATGTGACTTTGCCTTGAACCTAACCTAACCTAGCCTAACACCTAGCCAATTGTTCGTTATAGAAAAGAAATGGCAGATCCAATGCTGCAAATTTCATTCTACCTGAATTACTTCTTAAAATTATTTCACTGTACCTTTTCCAATGACAGATAGACTCTTATCAGTATCAGTACTCTGATCCGTACTTGGGATATATTCGGTATCTGTTTCTTCATTGCAAGTAGACGATAAATCTTAAAGATAATCATTTTAAATTGATAGAAAGTCAAATAAAGTATGAATATCTACCTGAATCATTTTTCAGAAAAAGATTGGGATTCTCCAAGTTGTTGAATTCAGTAGAAGCAACTGATTGTATTGATAAAACTGATTCGTTCAAATCTAAAAATATAGGACATTATATTTTAGTTACCAACCTACTTATGTAGCATTTTCTTCCAAAATTACCTACCTATTTCGTTTCCGTTTGAATTAAATGCAGTTGAGACGGCATAATGCAAAATTTTAAACGAATCTGGAAAATAACACACCTGTAAGTATACAAAATAAAAATATTAAATAATAAAGTACATACTTTGAACGACATATTCTCTATATTCCTGTTGTAGGCCACTTGTGGTTTCATAACTTGGCCATGTTAAATACTCCAAATTCTCATCATTTTGCCATTTCTTTCGAGCCATATTCAATATCCTATTACTACGAGTCTCCATTTAATTTGCAGAATAATATAAAGCAATCAGTGTTAATTTCAAACTGAACTTTTGTGAGTAGCAGATATATGGTATTTACCAGCTACTATAGATAAGAGCTTTGAATAATAACAACGACGCACAAACTATTACCTGCTCCGGAAACGAAATGAGGTATTTCACCTTCCCAATGATTTCATCGAACCGTTATCACATTCGAGTCACTGATCCATAGGTATAACTTTCATAGATATTATATACATACATGGATAGCGCATGAGGGATTTTCATTGACTTCAACATATGGAACAGCTGACAAGTGGCAAAACATCGTTCTAGCGATAAGAGTACATGTTACTGTAATCTATCATATTATGTTGTTTTCAGGAGAAAATAGCAATATTTTGATACAGTGAACTTCTTTAGAGCTTTGGTTTTTAGTTGTGATTAGTTGTTTGGCTTTTTACTTTCATTTTATCAAATGATATTGTGTAATAACTCTTCAACGACAATAAGGTTATAATAGTGGTGTGAGATTAATTAGTCTTCTTGGATACTTTTAATAAATCTAAGATATAACAATGGTGAAATCGTGTGCCGCATTTGGATGTACAAATCGGTATCAAAAAGAAAGACCTAGTTTTCACTGGTATTTACAAGTTTAGTTGCTACTGGATAGTGGTAGTAGATACTTAATTCACAATAGTGTAATTAAAAAGTAGACGTTAGAAGTACAATTTTAATCGACTATTCACAATCGAAAATAGAAACTAATAGTGTTCATTTCAGTTTTCCTTCAGATGAAAATTGAAACAAAAAATGGGTAATAGCAATGAAGAGAAAAAACATTCATGCCCAACAAGAATTATCATCTTTGTAGTGAACACTTCACAGAAAATGATTTCGGGTATTCATTTGGGAAGAAATCAGTAAAAGACCATGTAGTTCCTCTAAGTATTTTTAATTGTCCTACGAATGTCTTTAAACGTAAGGTGAAACCCAGAGAACTCAGAAATCAGTAAGCAATATGAAATTGTCATAATCTTTAGCTGGGTATATGTTGTTATTATTATGTTTTTACTAGTGATGATGCAAACATTATTTGTTGTGAGGGCACCTCACTTAGGATCAATGAAGAACAACCTGTAAATGAACCAGAAAGTTGGTTGATTATATACTTAGTAGATTTATAACATTTTGATACCATCTTTTCTGTCCGATACCGTCATGCTCTAACATGAATATAATTTTTCAAATTGCGAAGCATACTATTGATAAGCAAAAAATAGTAATCAAATACTTGACTACAAGGAATCGTAGAATGAATGCAAAGGTTGAAAAAATCTGAAAGATTTATCAAAACATGCGAAGGATAGGCAGGACATTTCAGAACAATGTTTACTTTTATCCCCGAAGAATTGGTATTTTTAACAGTAACAGTACCTAAATTATATAATAATGTTCCTCTGCTGGTAAAATTTAAGTTTAAAATTAAGGTGACCTATAATCTAATTTGTAACTATAAACATTGATGCTGTGAACTAAAACCCTGTTTAGATCACTTTTATTTTCTTTAGAAACTGGAATATTTTGCTAATGCTTATTATTATTACACAAAAGGTAAGCTAGCGATTTGGCATCTGTGACTAGCCACAATTCTGGTATTGTGGCTAAAATACGAGTAGTAATCAAATACTTGACTACAAGGAATCGTAGAATGAATGCAAAGGTTAAAAAAATCTGAAAAATTTATTAAAACATGCGAAGGATAGGCAGGACATTTCAGAACAATGTTTACTTTTATCCCCGAAGAATTTGTATTTTTAACAGTAACAGTACCTAATATTATATAATAATGTTCCTCTGCTGGTAAAATTTAAGTTTAAAATTAAGGTGACCTATAATCTAATTTGTAACTATAAACATTAATGCTGTGAACTAAAACCCTGTTTATATGACTTTTATTTTCTTTAGAAACTGGAATATTTTGCTAATGCTCATTATTATTACACAAAAGGTAAGCTATCGATTTGGCATCTGCGACTAGCCACAATACCAGAAGTTCACCACTGAATAACAATAACTGTTCATTTATGTAAGTTCCAGTTCTTCTTCTTTATATTTAGCATCTTGAGGCACAATCGGATTCAATCTGGCTCATGAAAAATCCAGGTTTGGTGGTAGCAGAATTGGATTAATAATTTTGATAAATGACACTCCAAGAAATAGCTATATTATTTCTGTCTAATTATTTGAGCATTTTGATATTTATAGATATATTTCTTCTATAGCTCACTTAATTTTGAATATGAATGTGTTACTGTTTTCCATGTAACTAAATCTTCACGACATTATGAAAGATGTTGTTTTATTTATTAGGTCATATATGGTAATGAGTCTGTAGTTGAATATATGTATTAATTAATAATTGAAGCTGTTCATAACTGAATATGTCATTTAACGTGGGGTAGAGTAATTTCAGTTAATTACATACTAAAGATTTCCATTGATGAAATACAGAATAAGTTGCATATGGGTGCTTCACGGAAATATGACTAAATTCAAAATGAGCGATATTTAATTCTATATCTTTAATGTAATTTTGTACATAATACTATTATGTATTGTTGCTGAATCATAAAAACCGATCAAATAAGATTGTAACTTGATAATTCATGGAATTCGTAAAATGCTCCATATAAAACAATGTAAATTATGCACGTTCTTGCCACTTGTAACGTGGTCAGGATGATCTTCATCTATGTCTAATACCAGGCTGAAATAGATCTTCTGTCTCTCTTACGTGTTGGAATAATCGACTAAACAGAGGTTTGTATACCATGCGCTATCCATGTATGTATACATAATATCTATGATAACTTTTAGTACAGTTTTTTGTGTTCCCTCTGTGAATTGCCGGAAGGAGATACTTCATAAGAAATATCGCACCACAGATGAGGATTCGTAACTGTACCACTGGCATTGATATTACGGTTCTGTAGATATAATTGCAGAATTGTAATTTCACGTCAATTTAAACTGATTTTATGATTAAGAAATCTTTTTACTTTTGCCTTTAAAATTCTTTAGAAGCAGATCAGCAAATAGTAAATTCAAATACCTAAGTTGAGATTCTGTTTATTAATTTAATTGAGTATTCGATCAGAATAATTTTAATCTATTAAGGACATTAATTTTAGAACCTGAAATAGTTTCAGTCAACAGCAAAACAAGTTATTATTACTTTGAAACACCTACAAGCACTACTACACTATAAGTCATGTATGACTATTACCACCACTTCGTCTGGATCATGCGAAAACATACCACTTGAACAATACATTCACTTACCGATGGCAACATCTTACCCAAACTGTATTTACCATACTTATGGCTTAACTTTACACTTTTCACATTCTCACTTACTTGTGGTGAAAGTTACCACTATCGGGTTGCCCCTAATTTCGTACAAAATACGGAGGGTAACAAAAAACGGATAAAAGCTCAGTAGGCTAGTTCCATCGGTGGCAGTAGGCTGTAAGTATTATAAGATGTGCCATAATTTGGTTATTTGCATGAACTGCCACAAGTAATACCGTAACAGGTATGTGTGTGTGTGTGTGTGTGTGTGTGTGTGTGTGTGTGTGTGTGTGTGTGTGTGTGTGTGTGTGTGTGTGTGTGTGTGTGTGTGTGTGTGTGTGTGTGTGTGTGTGTGTGTGTGTGTGTGTGTGTGTGTGTGTGTGTGTGTGTGTGTGTGTGTGTGTGTGTGTGTGTGTGTGTGTGTGTGTGTGTGTGTGTGTGTGTGTGTGTGTGTGTGTGTGTGTGTGTGTGTGTGTGTGTGTGTGTGTGTGTGTGTGTGTGTGTGTGTGTGTGTGTGTGTGTGTGTGTGTGTGTGTGTGTGTGTGTGTGTGTGTGTGTGTGTGTGTGTGTGTGTGTGTGTGTGTGTGTGTGTGTGTGTGTGTGTGTGTGTGTGTGTGTGTGTGTGTGTGTGTGTGTGTGTGTGTGTGTGTGTGTGTGTGTGTGTGTGTGTGTGTGTGTGTGTGTGTGTGTGTGTGTGTGTGTGTGTGTGTGTGTGTGTGTGTGTGTGTGTGTGTGTGTGTGTGTGTGTGTGTGTGTGTGTGTGTGTGTGTGTGTGTGTGTGTGTGTGTGTGTGTGTGTGTGTGTGTGTGTGTGTGTGTGTGTGTGTGTGTGTGTGTGTGTGTGTGTGTGTGTGTGTGTGTGTGTGTGTGTGTGTGTGTGTGTGTGTGTGTGTGTGTGTGTGTGTGTGTGTGTGTGTGTGTGTGTGTGTGTGTGTGTGTGTGTGTGTGTGTGTGTGTGTGTGTGTGTGTGTGTGTGTGTGTGTGTGTGTGTGTGTGTGTGTGTGTGTGTGTGTGTGTGTGTGTGTGTGTGTGTGTGTGTGTGTGTGTGTGTGTGTGTGTGTGTGTGTGTGTGTGTGTGTGTGTGTGTGTGTGTGTGTGTGTGTGTGTGTGTGTGTGTGTGTGTGTGTGTGTGTGTGTGTGTGTGTGTGTGTGTGTGTGTGTGTGTGTGTGTGTGTGTGTGTGTGTGTGTGTGTGTGTGTGTGTGTGTGTGTGTGTGTGTGTGTGTGTGTGTGTGTGTGTGTGTGTGTGTGTGTGTGTGTGTGTGTGTGTGTGTGTGTGTGTGTGTGTGTGTGTGTGTGTGTGTGTGTGTGTGTGTGTGTGTGTGTGTGTGTGTGTGTGTGTGTGTGTGTGTGTGTGTGTGTGTGTGTGTGTGTGTGTGTGTGTGTGTGTGTGTGTGTGTGTGTGTGTGTGTGTGTGTGTGTGTGTGTGTGTGTGTGTGTGTGTGTGTGTGTGTGTGTGTGTGTGTGTGTGTGTGTGTGTGTGTGTGTGTGTGTGTGTGTGTGTGTGTGTGTGTGTGTGTGTGTGTGTGTGTGTGTGTGTGTGTGTGTGTGTGTGTGTGTGTGTGTGTGTGTGTGTGTGTGTGTGTGTGTGTGTGTGTGTGTGTGTGTGTGTGTGTGTGTGTGTGTGTGTGTGTGTGTGTGTGTGTGTGTGTGTGTGTGTGTGTGTGTGTGTGTGTGTGTGTGTGTGTGTGTGTGTGTGTGTGTGTGTGTGTGTGTGTGTGTGTGTGTGTGTGTGTGTGTGTGTGTGTGTGTGTGTGTGTGTGTGTGTGTGTGTGTGTGTGTGTGTGTGTGTGTGTGTGTGTGTGTGTGTGTGTGTGTGTGTGTGTGTGTGTGTGTGTGTGTGTGTGTGTGTGTGTGTGTGTGTGTGTGTGTGTGTGTGTGTGTGTGTGTGTGTGTGTGTGTGTGTGTGTGTGTGTGTGTGTGTGTGTGTGTGTGTGTGTGTGTGTGTGTGTGTGTGTGTGTGTGTGTGTGTGTGTGTGTGTGTGTGTGTGTGTGTGTGTGTGTGTGTGTGTGTGTGTGTGTGTGTGTGTGTGTGTGTGTGTGTGTGTGTGTGTGTGTGTGTGTGTGTGTGTGTGTGTGTGTGTGTGTGTGTGTGTGTGTGTGTGTGTGTGTGTGTGTGTGTGTGTGTGTGTGTGTGTGTGTGTGTGTGTGTGTGTGTGTGTGTGTGTGTGTGTGTGTGTGTGTGTGTGTGTGTGTGTGTGTGTGTGTGTGTGTGTGTGTGTGTGTGTGTGTGTGTGTGTGTGTGTGTGTGTGTGTGTGTGTGTGTGTGTGTGTGTGTGTGTGTGTGTGTGTGTGTGTGTGTGTGTGTGTGTGTGTGTGTGTGTGTGTGTGTGTGTGTGTGTGTGTGTGTGTGTGTGTGTGTGTGTGTGTGTGTGTGTGTGTGTGTGTGTGTGTGTGTGTGTGTGTGTGTGTGTGTGTGTGTGTGTGTGTGTGTGTGTGTGTGTGTGTGTGTGTGTGTGTGTGTGTGTGTGTGTGTGTGTGTGTGTGTGTGTGTGTGTGTGTGTGTGTGTGTGTGTGTGTGTGTGTGTGTGTGTGTGTGTGTGTGTGTGTGTGTGTGTGTGTGTGTGTGTGTGTGTGTGTGTGTGTGTGTGTGTGTGTGTGTGTGTGAGAAGAGACTTATTATTTCTACCGATGGAATACATTCTAAAACATTTGGATTTGGTGTCTATCAATCAGTATAAGGTTCCGAAATGTATGTTCAAATCCCTTTACCGCCATATGCGGTGTACGGAACATTTCGATGAAGATTGCGATTGTCTGCCGCCTCCCCGCAAACTATGTTCCCAATGTTCATCTGAACAGATTTCAAAGGTTATGGAGACTGAGGGAATAACGCAACACGAGAAGCAGGTGTTGATTGAAGAAGTGTGCGAAGACGCCCCATACTTTATGCGATCATACTTATTCCATCTATTAATGTTAAAATATAGATAGAAAAGTCTCAATGAATTCTTATCAGTATCATGTCGCAGTTATTCACGCTGACAAGCACCAACCATATATTCTCGTTCACACCGCAGAATTCGATACAGTTGAAGTCTGATAAGCGATACTATTTGGCTTTGTTGGGATTTACATTTACACATACACATACACATACACATACACATACACATACACATACACATACACATACACATACACATACACATACACATACACATACACATACACATACACATACACATACACATACACATACACATACACATACACATACACATACACATACACATACACATACACAAACACATACACATACACATACACATACACATACACATACACATACACATACACATACACATACACATACACATACACATACACATACACATACACATACACATACACATACACATACACATACACATACACATACACATACACATACACATACACATACACATACACATACACATACACATACACATACACACACACACACATACACACACACATACACACACACATACACACACACACACACACACACACACACACACACACACACACACACACACACACACACTGTTACTAAATTGAATATTAGAAAACCTACTGTGCCGTTGAAATTATGTAGTTAATACGTGTCTGAAGGTGTATCTTACGTACAGAACAAGTACATGGAGGTGAAATTCATGAGGTCTGGGGTCATAATGAAAATTCACTTCATTTCGCACTTTGGGGAAAATATCATTAATAATTGAACATAACGCCAGCTGTTAATAAACAATAATTAGTGTTAAACAAATGCGTGTCTCAGAGTATTATAAGAAAAAATTAAAAAATACAGGTTTTAAGCAAGTAATTGAATATTATCAAGTGTTAAAGTAATGAGCAAAGGTTCGCAAGGCTTACTCAATGTTCATAAACAATTTGTTAATTAATAAATAAACGAAAGAATGGAATTAGGTCTGGTTATGCGATATTGGACTCGATTTCGAATATTTTTAACTCGATGAACCCGAATTCGGTAATGTAATTGCGATGAATTGTTTATTTCATTTGTTAATGAGCAATTTGTTAATTAACAAACGAAAAAATGGAATTAGGTGGTTATGGGATATTGGACTCGATTTCGGATATTTTTAACATGATGAACACGAATTCGGTAATAATAAATTGCAATAAATTGTTTATTTCATTTGTTAATTAACAAATAAACGAAAAAATGAAATTTGGTCTGGTTATGCGATATTGGACTCGATTTCAGACATTTTCAACTTGATGAACACGAATTTGGTGATTTAATAATTGCAATAAATTGTTTGTTTCATTTGTTGATAAATAATTTGTAAATTAACAAATAAACGAAACAATGAAATTAGGTGGTTATGGGATATTGGACTCGATTTCGGATATTTTTAACTCGACGAACACGAATTCGGTAATATAATTGCAATAAATTGTTTACTTCATTTGTCAATAAACAATTTGTTAATTAACAAATAAACGAAAAAATGAAATTAGGTCTGGTTATGTGATTTTGGACTCGATTTCGGATATTTTCAACTCGATGAACACGAATTCGGTAATATAATTGCAAAAAATTGTTTATCTCATTTGTTAATAAAGAATTTGTTAATTAACAAATAAACGAAAAAATGAAATTAGGTCTGGTTATGGGATGTTGGACTCGATTCCGGACATTTTCAACTTGATGAACACGAATTTGGTGATTTAATAATTGCAATAAATTGTTTGTTTCATTTGTTAATAAACAATTCCTTAATTAACAAATAAACGAAAAAATGAAATTAGGTGGCTATGGGATATTGGACTCGATGTCGGATATTTTTAACTCGATGAACACGAATTCGGTAATATAATTGCTATAAATTGTTTATTTCATTTGATAATAAAATAAACGAAAAAATGAAATCAGGTCTGGTTATGCTATATTGGACTCGATTTCGGACGTTTTCAACTTGATGAACACGAATTTGGTGATTTAATAATTGCAATAAATTGTTTATTTCATTTGTTAATAAAATAAACGAAAAAATGAAATCAGGTCTGGTTATGCTATATTGGACTCGATTTCGGACATTTTCAACAACAATTAATAATTGTTAATTGTTAATTAACAAATTGTTTATTAACAAATGAGATAAACAATTTATTAAAATTATATTACCGAATTCGTGTTCATCGAGTTAAAAATATCCGAAATCGAGTCCAATATCCCATAACCACCTAATTTAATTTTTTTGTTTATTTGTTAACTAACAAATTGTTTATTAACAAATGAAATAAACAATTTGTTGCAATTATATCAACTAATTCGTGTTCATCGAGTTGAAAATATCCAAAATCGAGTCCAAAATCGCATAACCAGACCTAATTTAATTTTTTCGTTTATTTGTTAACTGATAAATTGTTTATTAACAAACGAAATAAACAATTTATTGCAATTATATCAACAAATTCGTGTTCATCGAGTTAGAAATATCCGAAATGGAGTCTAATATCGTGCAAGCGGGCTAAATTTCATTTGTTCGCTAATTTGTTAATTAACAAATTGTTTATGAACACTGAGTAAGCTTTGTGAACCTTTGTTTATTACTTTAACATTTGAAAATCTTCAATTACTTGCTTAAACCTGTACTTTTTAATTTTTTCTTATAATGCTCTGAGACACGCATTTGTTTAATACTAATTATTGTTTATCAACAATATAAACAATTAGTCAGAAAAATAAACCCCGCACTTTGTTCTAGACATCATTACGAAGAAAATGAGCCCTCACTGATCGAAATCGGCTCATAACAAAAAAATTTAAATATTAATACCTTCATTTACTGGACTAAATATTTGACTCAGAATGTCAAGATTTAGTGCAAAAGGTTATTAAATCAAAAATCAAAAAACTTTCAAGCACTATTTTGAAACTACTTCATATAGGTATCTTCAATATATGTTTAAGCTATGAGAAAGTAAGTGCGCCGGGGACCTTCATCATAGGCTAACATCTATGGTAATATGATATGAAGTAGTATCAAAATATTACTTGAAAACATGCTCATATCACTTTGATGATGTTTTTTCGATGAAATTCGTCGGTTTTCACAACTCCTAAACGTACATAAAACGTACTGTTTTTACTTTGCACTAGTGCTGTCAGAAAATTAACTATTCGTTCCTCGGGTACCCGTTACTCTATGAGAATCGGAGTAACGCATATTCGTTGAAAAATCTATTCGGTACTTCAGTTTCTTGTTTATCAAAACATCACACAACAAATATATGCTACACCGCTGATAAACCTTGTCGGAGTCCGAAGATATAGTATTTAGTAGAATCAAAATATTACTTGAATACATGCTCATAATTTTTTTCTTCACTTGTTAAGTCTAGTATAATTCAGTTAGTATGAATGTGCAATTAATAATGCAACACCTTGTATATTGGTATGAGGAAGTGAGTAAGTAGGTACTGTTATTAGAGCTGGAATAATAAAATAGTACCTATAAAATTAAATTAATATATTTTCGACGATCCAGGATTGATAGTTCAATAGCCGCAATTTATTATTTTCTTCAACGCATTTCTCTAACTAGTGGAAGTAATAAACTGACTAGAGAATCTCCAGGTAGTTTGTACCCTCAACTGAATGGCAATATTTGGCAATAAGAATATAAATTATGAATAAGTTATAGTAGGAAGTGGAATATTTACTTATTTGCCTACGCTTATTCTGAATTGCACAAGTCGTTATCAAAAACTACTTGATGAATCAGGCCTGGTAAAATAACGGGAAATAGATATTCTCAACTGGAACATCTACATATTTTTAATTTGGTTAAATTTCAGGTCTAGTTTAATTATTTCCACAATAAGAATTCTCTATAAAACGATAAATTTAAACACTCCTTCACCTGTCTTTCACAATTTTGGAGAGATGAATGAAAATTAGAAACTGAGATTCGAAACTAACTCGCAAATAAAATTGATCCAATTCTGAATTATAATTCAAAATCAATTGAATAATTAATTTTCATTATTCACGATACTAATTGATAATATGTCACCAATTTCTATCAATTTTTCAGAACCATTTATATCTTCAAAAGAACTTCGGAAGACAGGAATAGCAATGAGGAAGTTTACCTTAATTTTGAATTATTCGCTAAATTTTCATACATCTACAATTAATTTGGAAGAAGTTTACAAATACACGCTACTTAGGTCATATGAAAAATAAAAAAAGTGAAACAATGGAATTCGGATTGCAATTGCTGTTATTGTCAAGATCTAAAATTTATTTTTTCTTTATATGTTTTAAGCCTTAAGGAAGCGCAACTTGCGGCTCGATACTTTACTTTTGCGGATGATACAATATTAGTTTACAGTTATTCAAATCTAAATAGTCTTGAAGATTTAATAAATGACGATTTAAAACATTATTGTATGTGGCTACAACAAAATAAATTGAAAATTAATATTAATAAAACAACATACATGTTATTTAAACAAAAAAATAAAATTGGTGACAATATACAAATAAAAATTGATGATATAATTCTTGACAGGGTAACAAATACGAAATATTTGGGAATTATTGTTGATGACAAATTAACATGGGCTTTTCATTATAAATACATCCACAATAAAATTATTTCAATGGTAGGAGCTTTATTTAAATGTCGTGACTATTTAGACCAAGAATCGAAATATAAAATCTACAATGCATACTTCTTATCCATATTCAGATATCTAATTACAATTTGGGGAAATAGTACAGTTACATTGTTCAATAAACTTCAACGACTTCAAAACAAAGTTCTAAAGATTTTATTTGTGAAAGAGTATAGAACACCGACCCAACAATTATATAAAGATTTGAAATTGCAAACATTGCAGACTATCAAAAAAATTGAACAATGTAAATATATATATAAAACAAAAAATAATATACAAAAAATCAATTATGACTTCAAATATCATGAACAGTTACATGAGTATGAGACAAGGGGAAGTAAGAATATATACTTGGGAACAATACGCACTAATATTGGTCTGAACGATCCAATATCGAAAAGCTCGATAACTTTCAATTCATTACCTTATAATATTGAAAATGAAACAAACACAAAAGTATTTATAAGAAAGATTAAAAATCATTTTGGGACCTCTACTTAATACGTTTAAAGCAAATAAGGATCCAGTTCCAGCAATTTAGCTGTTTAGGACCTTTTACTCTATTTATTGTTCTCTGTTGGTATGAACCAGGTATATACATTTTCATTTACATACTTGTGTAAAATACTATGTACTATAATTAAATTTACAAATTAAGCAACGATTCAACACCGATTTCGGAATCAGTGCACTCATTGATATTAGCCATCCTATTGATGTATTACCTATTTCTCCTAATTATTCCCTTTCAATCAGAACCATTTTGATTTGTATATTTGATCTGTTGATCTCTCAAAATTATTCTAAAGTCTTCTTGGTATTATAGCATCATTTGTTCAATTCAAACTTATGTATCTGACCAATTTAATTGTTTATATTGTTAATAAACAATAATTAGTGTTAAACAAATGCGTGTCTCAGGAGTATTATAAGAAAAAATTAAAAAGTACAGGTTTTAAGCAAGTAATTGAATATTTTCAAGTGTTGAAGTAATGAATAAAGGTTAACAAAGATTACTCAATGTTCATAAACAATTTGGTAATTAACAAATAAACGAAAAAATGAAATTAGGTCTGGTTATGCGATATTGGACTCGATTTCGAATATTTTTAACTCGATGAACCCGAATTCGGTGATATAATTGCAATAAATTGTTTATTTCTTTTGTTAATGAATAATTTTTCAATTAACAAATGAACAAAAAAATGAAATTAGGTGGTTATGTGATATTGGACTCGATTTCGGATATTTTTAACTCGATGAACACGAATTCGGTTATATAATTGCAATAGACTGTTTATTTCATTTGTTAATAAAATAGACGAAAAAATGAAATAAGGTCTGGTTATGCGATATTGGGCTCGATTTCGGACATTTTCAACTTGATCAACAGGAATTTGGTGATTTAATAATTGCAATAAATTGTTTATTTCATTTGTTAATAAACAAAAAATGAAATTAGGTGGTTATGGGATATTGGACTCGATTTCGGATATTTTTAACTCGATGAACACGAATTCGGTATAATTGCAATAAATTGTTTATTTCATTTGTTAATAAACAATATTTTCAAGGTACCTCTTCATAATGAGAAAGTAAGTGCGAATTCTGTTCACCAGTTTTTATACATAGATGTGCACGAAGTTTGATCTCTTAACTTTGCCTATGTAATTCGATTCTACTGAGATATTCAAATTTATTTGTAAGTAATGAAGGATGCTTCATTACAACTCTTTACAAACAACATTTTTTTATCTCACACATCCTTTCCTTATCACCTGACCTGAACTGATAAGGGTAACCTCACACTGGATGAACAGCCAGACCGGAAGTGGAAACCGGATATCCTGAGCCCGGACGAGTGGATTATATCTACTGCATTGTGTTTGATTCCATATAAATAATTCTATAGAATCCATAACTTCAAATAATTAAAGTTCATAACCTTATTCCAAAATAAAAGTTCATAAACATCAACTCAACAATATAAACTCAATAAGAGTTTTAATCTTAATAATATATATTATCAACTAAATTTTTATGAGTTTATTTTGTTTTATTTGTTATTAATAATTATATTTTTATTCTACCGGCTAGCTTTTTATCTTTTTTAATTTGATTGTATTTGAACTTTGAATTAATGTTTCTGAAGTTTTTGAACTTTTGAAGTTTATCTGAAGTTTATCTATGGAATAATTTTATATGGAATTAAACACTGTAACAATTCGAAATTTTCCCATGATTAGGCCCTATCCAAATTATTAAATACGGAATTAATTTAATTCGCATAAGGAAATTGATCTATCTTAACACAGCAGAATAGTATGTGGCGACGAAGGTATTTCGTAACCTGATGCGCCTCATCCGGAGCACAGACCTCGCACCCGCCGCCAAGCTAGCAAAAGTTGCTGCAGGTGAAACACCTGCTAGGATCGACAGAAAAGGTGTCGTGGACTTGACATGCCTGTCAACGTCGCTATCACACCGGTTCTTTATTTTGATAGGCTGTAAAATTGAATATAGGCGGAGTTAGTCTCCTAGTGTGAAAATTGAGCTGACGTTTCAGAAAAAAAAACTCAGAGCGTGGGTCAGCCTAGGTCAAATGATTTCGAAAAGATAGATTGATTATCGAAAGGGAAGGCAGTTCTCTATAGGAAGTCGTCCAGTAAACTTAACTTAGTTAAGCTCTGTCTTAGCCTGAAAATAATTTCAATTTGTCATTAAATCAGTAAATATATCCTTTGGGTAAAACCAAATTTAAATTAAATCAAGAGTCAATATATTGTTATTTTTTTCCTTTTTTTTTGAAAGCTGAGTCGTAAATTGTTGTTTTATTTTATCAGTGGAGTGTTAAAATCATATTTATTTTATTCAAGAACATCCAATAAATTCTAAATTTTGATAACCGAGAACTCGAGTGTATAAATTTCCGTGCGACAAAATCCTAGAGGGTTCTCCAAGCAAGCATCGTAGCTAGAGCGAGGGTTGGACGGTGAAGGTGAGTGTTTAACGAATTGCCTGAGGTTTTGATAGAGAAATTGACCATCCCTTTTATCAGTTGTGTTCATCTCTTCAGATCACGTCCGCTTATGTAATTGTAAAAATCTTAGATTTTCCCAGGTTCCCATTTGGGGCAAACCTGTAACTGTTTTTTTTTTCTTTTTCCATTGTCTGTTTTCAATCATCGAAATCGGCTGTTAAATTTCATATTTTGGTTCGTTCTTTTAATTTTTTTTGTTTTCTTATTTTATTTATATCAAATATTGTTAAACTATTATTCAATATATTATTATTATAAATATGGCTCGATGTGTTTAACTGGTACGCCCTAATCACCTAACAACAAATACGTCTCCCAGAAAGGGGCTTCAAGAGATTACTTGGAAAAGTGCAATTATATTCTTATAACAGGAAATTGAGTCGGCCCACGTAAGGGCGGAGGAAGGTTACCTTTATTTTTCAAACAGCTTCCTAGATGAGCTGAATTAATACATCTAATGGTGGCAGCTACAAGAAACCTTGAAGGTAGTTTGGCTTAGATCGACGACCTGAGGTTTTAACCCTTCAATATTTTTCCAAATTCTAGTACGTGGCGACAAGTTATTATCGGTACCTGTATCCCCTTCAGATACAAATAACAAGTCGCACGTTACAAATTGGTGGCAGCTAAAGGGATGCGAATTCAGGGGTAAAACAACACTCTTTATATTCCGCATTAAAGAATTCACGCCGTATTAAGAGGTTATAAGAATTAAATTGTATTATCCAAGTGTAAAGATTAACATAATTGCGAATATGTATAAGCTGTAAGGTGATATTTAAGGAATTTGACGAGAGCAGCATAATATCCGTATGGTAGTAATTTTATGAATTACATATTTACAAATTGCCATTGTGAAACAAATGATCTAGACAGGGTGAACTCTTCAATTAATTAGGAGCTTCATTTTTGCTTAGTGGTTTTCTGCTTAACAGGAAATATTTGTTGTTTGATATTGTATTGGGCAAACGTCCCAGGCGAAGAATTCGGAGCTAGCTGTTCTAGGACCAGAAATTCGAACTTAGCGAAGATTTTTTTTTTGTGTGTCAGAATCTCAGAATAGGAGGTGGGGCTAACACTTGTCAACAAAGCAGGGTGCAGGAGAGCCGATAGGTATACAGGTAGAAACATTGTAAGTAACACTGAAAGCTTAAAATCATCGAGCATCAGGATTCCCTTTTCAGTTTTTTTTTGTTAGTATTTTCGCTAAGTTTCAGAAGGGAATAGATCTGTGTTAAGGTAGGACTTATCTATAGTACTGAGCCCCTCTGATATAATGGAAGCCGCACAAAACGTCAATCAGTCCGGGGCAACTGGGTCGAACATGTCTTTGGGCATGTTGGCCGGAACTGTCGCTTCGTTCTCCGGAAAGGAGGATGTCAAAGATAACTTTGAGCGCGTCGAGGAACGGGCCGAATTGGATGGATGGTCCAAAGATAAATCGCTCAAAATAATAAGATATCGATTAACGGGGGAAGCCCGTGTGTTTTACAAGGCCAAAACTCAGATGGCAAGTATGGACTACGAAGATTTTAAAGATACGATGATAACGCGATTTGCGCCCAAAACTATCCCTGGAGAGTACATGGCTAAGCTGGCCAAATGTAGTCAAAGACTCGACGAGTCAGTAGCTGAATTCCTATCCAGGATACAGCATTTCGGGGCGAAGGCCCTGGAAGAAGATATGCTGAATGCCACGGCCGAGGAAATCCCCGGCCTGGAGAAGAAAATGAAGTCAGTGATGTTGACACAATTTCGGACGGGGCTCCGGCGAGAATTAATGAGAGAGGTAGGGGCGGTGCTAATGAGAGAGCCGAACCTAACTTTAGATAGGGCCGGCGAATTGACCCAGCAGTGTGAATTGAACGAAAAATTTATGAAGGCCAAGATAGGGCCCGCGACAAGTTTATACGCGCAAAGGGAGCCACCACGTTGCTATGGGTGCGGGAAATGCGGCCATATAAGACCGGACTGTCCGAATAGCAAGAAATTCCAGCCGTTCAACTGCTATGGGTGTGGCGAATCAGGGCACATACGTCGTAATTTCCCGAGGGGTCAAACCTGGAATCGAGATGGTGGAGGAAGGAACAGGCCTTCGAAAGTTCCGAACAGGACGCCACTGACCTCGACAACATCGAAGCCGGCGTTAAACTAACGCGACCTTGCTCTCACACTCCAGAGAACAAGGTCGGGGAGGTAATTGAGAAGTTTTCGGAATGGACAATAGTTGAGCGGAGCGGCGCGAGGCCTAGCAAATCTCCACGGCCAGCCCAGACTCCGGTTGAGAACGTCGAGGGCCCGCTCGACTCAAGGAAGTGGGTAGTGGCTTGCTTAGATGGATTAGAGTATATGGCTAGCCCGACTAATTTGGAAGTGCGATTAAATGGGCATTTACGAAGTTTCTGTATTGATACAGGGTCGGCCCTATCGCTTATCAGAGCCGCAAGGGTACCAGATAGGACAGTAATACTGCCGGGTGATATCCAATTAGTCGGAATCTCAGGCAAAGAGATGCGATCTCAGGGCTTAATAAATTGCGAGATGGAATACAGTAAGTACCGGCGTAACGAAGCTTTGGATCTAGTCGTGGTAGAGTATCTTCCGATGCACGCTGATGGCATATTAGGAAGAGATTTCCTGAAACGATGCGAAGCGGTACTAGATTATGGTTATCATACTGTTATGATAAGGGGAATCAATTTGCCCCTGGTGATGGACGAACCCTACTCTGAGAGAAACGCGACACTAGTAGCCCCTCATTTGAAACCATCGACCTCGACTCCTTGCGACCTGGAAACATCGGAAATTCAACCGTCGCAAAATCTCCCCCATAAACCACCGATTAATAAAAACAACAAACAACGCCGACTCCATGATAACCAAGGATCGAAATGTAGGGCACGCTATATGAAACAGAATCGCGATTTTGAGAAACCGAATGATGTACGCGGGGCCTTAGGGTTAAAGGAATCATTTGTATGCAAGGTTAACCTATCCGAACACGAAACGATACCACCTCGGAGTGAAGTGGAATGCATGGGCCGAGTAACAGGCCGCAAACCAACAGGCGAACTAAGTATGATAGAGCCAGATGACCGGGAAATCGGATCCGGGGTTATGTTGGCTTATACTGTAGTTCCGTTTACGAGCCATGTGAGGATACGCCTAATCAACCTCAATAGAGACCCTGTACAACTCAGGGCGGGTACCCTAGTGGGAACCTTGATAACTGGGGTGGAAGTGTTAAATAAACCATCGGAGCCTAGCTGTCGGGCTCAGCCTGTACAAATGTGGTGTCGTCCAGGATGGGAGGACAAGGAACCCGGAAATTCCGATGCAGTTGATTCATCCCATTCATCAGCAGAAACCCAGGCTCTAGTTCGTGCCTTCCTTCGAAGGTACGACCACATATTCTGCGGAGAGAACGAACTGCTCTCCAGTACAAATCAGGTTAAGCATCGCATTATTACTGAAGATATTCCACCTATCACCAAGGCGCCGTATCGAGTGCCTTTCCACACCAGGTCAGAACTAAGGTCGGAAATCGACCGATTGTTGGACGAGAAAATTATCAGAGTCTAACAGTCCTTGGTCTGCCCCCGTTGTCATGGTGCGCAGGAAACAGCCTGATGGAAACATCAAAATCAGGCTATGTATTGACTACAGGGCGCTTAACGCTGTAACAAAAAGGGATTACTACCCCTTACCTCTGATTGGGGAATTACCAGAACAATTTGGTGAAGCGAGCCTGTTTAGCGTGTTCGAAATTGCGTCCGCTTATCATCAGATTGAAATGGAAAAGTCGGATATTGAGAAGACAGCCTTCAGCACGATGGACGGCCATTATGAATTTTTGCGCATGCTATTTGGTCTCTCAAATAGCCCGAGCACATTTGCGCGTTTTATTAACAATGCCATGGCGGGACTGAACAATTTAATTTGTAGTGTATATCTCCATGATATTATAGCTTTCAGTGCGCTTATCTTTGATCGTTTGTCCGGAGTTAATATTAAGCTGAAACCGAGTAAATGTCACATGCTAAAACCAAAGGTAACATATTTAGGACATGAAATTTCGAAAGAAGGGGTGCGGCCGCTGGAAGATAAAGTCGAAGCAATCAAAGAATTTCCGGTCCCTACTAAGGTGAAGGAAGTTCGAAGTTTTCTTGGACTAGTAGGGTGGTATCGGAAATTCATTCCCAATTTTTCTAAATTAGCAGCCCCACTTACCGAACTAACTAAAAAAGGGGTGGACTTCGTGATAACTTCCGAAGTGCTAGCAGCAGTAAATTGTTTGAAAGAGGCGCTGACCTCGGACAGCGTGCTCATCCACCCAAACTTCAACGAACCGTTCATATTATCGACCGACGCGTCGGGAACGGGAATTGCTGCCGTCCTTAGTCAAAAGGTGGACGGACTGGAAAGGCCGATCGCTTTCGCAAGTAGGAAACTCCTTGATGCCGAAACCAGGTATACAGTAACAGAGCTAGAATGCCTAGCAGTAGTCTTCGGCGTCAGACAATATCGTTGTTTTCTTTACGGAAAAGAGTTTAAATTGATTACGGATCACATTTCTCTGAAGTGGTTACTATCTTTAAAGGATCCAACATCCCGCCTAGGAAGGTGGTCAATTTTGCTATCAGAATATGACTTCGAAGTAATACATAGACCAGGAAAAAATCACGGAAACGTGGACGCTCTGAACCGAGCTTACGACGGCCCAGATTGGGGTAAGGAGCTGGGAAGATGCCTGAAAGACATAGCAAGCGGAACCGTGCGAACCACTAAAATAGAGGTTACGGAAGGGGATGTATTGAAGGCCCCAGAGCAATTCGCGATAGCTCACTGTGTGGCAGCGGACTTCAAAATGTCCCAAGGAGTTGCCCTCCAATTTCGAGAAAAATATGGAAATATCTTCAAGCTTAAAAAGCTGAATAAGAAGGTAGGTGAGGTGGCCAGCATGGAGGTACAGGGGCGCCCTACTTTTCATTTGGTGACAAAGGAATTGAGCTCCGATAAACCAACGTACCAAACTGTGTTTCAAACCTTGTGGAGGTTGCGGCAAAAATGTTTGGAGCAGGGAATTATGCGGTTAGCTATGCCCAAAATAGCGTCGGCACCTGACCCGAACTTGGAATCACCAAAAACATACGTCGACGCGGTTCCTACGACTTCTGCTGTTCCGCTATATCCCACTCTACACTGAACCGAACTCGAGAGGACGCGGTCGAAACCCGGATCTCAGTTCGGACGATCCACGGCAAGTCTGTTCGAACAAAGAGTGCGGGAGTGAGTCATTTTCCGAAAAGTTGTTCCTCGTGTGCGTGTCGCCAAAGAGTAACGTCAGTAAGACACATTCCGAAATTTTAGCTATATACTTATTGTTATATTCTCATTATTGCTTATCAGCATTTTTTTTATTTTATTTATCGTATTCTGTTTATTTTAATTCATATGATTTGCATTTTGACGAGAAGAATACGTTCCCAACAAAATAGGGTAATCTCATCAAAATAGAGCGACCTTCAGTCGCGGGGAAGATTGCGTGGGTTAACCCCACGGCGTTGCACATTTTTTTTTGTATTGGATATTGATGTGGCTAGATTCACAACCACGTTTTTTTTTTGTTTTTATTTTTAATTTGTGATTATGGGTTAGGTATAATACCTCTACGCAGGTAAAATGGAGAGCTGCGAAGATATTAACTTGTTTTGTGTTTTGTTTGTAAATTGGGGATACAGCAATTTCTGCTAGTGTACGAAAGAAATTTCACATGTATACACACTTTTTAATAGTATGTGTGAATGTTTAATGCACTGAGCGAGGGCATTACCTTCGTCTCAGTCAAATGTATAACTACTGTGTTGTTATTGTAATGCGATATGAGAGCGCTGTGCGCATTTCAGTCTCATAGCTTCGTAAGCGGATTTGATCTGAAGGATTTTTAAATACCCAGTGGCGGAGAAAGGATCGCGCCCTTTCAGGGTCGCGCTCTTTCTTAGAAAAGAGGGGAAAATTATTAAATACGGAATTAATTTAATTCGCATAAGGAAATTGATCTATCATAACACAGCAGAATAGTATGTGGCGACGAAGGTATTTCGTAACCTGATGCGCCTCATCCGGAGCACAGACCTCGCACCTGCCGCCAAGCTAGCATAAGTTGCTGCAGGTGAAACACCTGCTAGGATCGACAGAAAAGGTGTCGTGGACTTGACATGCCTGTCAACGTCGCTATCACACCGGTTCTTTATTTTGATAGGCTGTAAAATTGAATATAGGCGGAGTTAGTCTCCTAGTGTGAAAATTGAGCTGACGTTTCAGAAAAAAAAACTCAGAGCGTGGGTCAGCCTAGGTCGAATGATTTCGAAAAGATAGATTGATCATCGAAAGGGAAGGCAGTTCTCGATAGGAAGTCGTCCAGTAAACTTAACTTAGTTAAGCTCTGTCTTAGCCTGAAAATAATTTCAATTTGTCATTAAATCAGTAAATATATCCTTTGGGTAAAACCAAATTTAAATTAAATCAAGAGTCAATATATTGTTATTTTTTTCCTTTTTTTTGAAAGCTGAGTCGTAAATTGTTGTTTTATTTTATCAGTAACTTTTGGTAGCTTCAAAAATGCAAGACACAGCTTACATTAAGCACGCGTCGCGATTGGACGGGAAGTGTTAAAATCATATTTATTTTATTCAAGAACATCTAATAAATTCTAAATTTTGATAACCGAGAACTCGAGTGTATAAATTTCCGTGCGACAAAATCCTAGAGGGGTCTCCAAGCAAGCATCGTAGCTAGAGCGGGGGTTGGACATTACATAACTCAAATTTACTAATCCTAACTTATATCTATAACATTATTCAATGTTTTGTACTATCTCATGATAGTTTTGTAATCACTTTAGTTATGATTTCTGCCTTCGTTACACAGTACGTTTCTTCACTTTCACTGAAGTTCTTGTTTATCACTTCTTACTCTATTACATTGTTGTTTATTATGTTTTACATTGTTAATTTTAATATCCTAACTATTATTTAGCTTTTACTATTGTTTTTAATTCCATATAAATATCTTTTATTTGATCTTTTCTGATTTTCAAAGTTCGGTAAGTTATTATTTCTAAATTTTTATTGTTTATGAAATGAAATCATAACAATATATATATATTATAATTCTGATAAAGGCAATAAACATTGTCGAAACGTCAAAACAGAATTTTTATTCCATTATCAGTATATATACGAACCAATATACCAAGAAAACATACAAATATTACAAATGGTTCAAGAATATCAACAAAAGAATATATATACACACATATATATATATATATATATATATATATATATATATATATATATATATATGCTGTATTGGGTTGCCGGGATATACTCCGCGTTGTCTCATGTGCCATCTTCAGATCTTCTCTTCAGGGCTGCTGCTCTGCTTCGAGTTAACTTGAAACTGATCTCCGTTGATCCTGTTGGTCTTTTATCTATCCTTGTTACATCTGGATGATTTTGCCGGTTTGATGCGTCTGATTGAGCTTGATGGTCTGTTGCGTTCGAGCGATTTTGTCGGTTCGTTGCGTTCGAGCGAGTTTGCCGGTCCGTTGAATTAGTCTGGTTGACTGTTCTCCTGGGTGGTTGAAGGGCTGGTTTCCAAGCAGTTGGTAATCTCTGTGTATCATCTCTTGTATTGAGATTTGAAGGTCGCTTCTCGATTTCGATAGCTTCTCTTATGATGCGTTTTCTTTTGTGCTCCAGGCTGGCTAGGACTCGGGTGTTGTCAAAATCGATTTCATGTGGAGTTTTTCTCCAAAATAAATCTGGAAACACAAGGGGTCTACAAAATACCATGCAAAGATTGCGGAGGAAGCTACATAGGACAAACTAACAGAAGAATCAACATTCGACGTGAAGAACACCGCAATGCAGTCGCAAAGCAAGAAACAACGTCATCACTTGCCGAACATGTGAGACCAACAGGATCAACGGAGATCAGTCTCAAGTTAACTCGAAGCAGAGCAGCAGCCCTGAAGAGAAGACTTGAAGATGGCACATGAGATTGTGCCGAAACGTCGTCATATCAACGGTTCCTATCGAAACCAATCTACGACAACGCGGAGTATATCCCGGCAACCCAATACAGCATACAACGCCAGCGGAAACCTGAAGCAGAACATAAATCAACTCTACGGGGAGAAGATAACCCACAAAACTAATATCTTCGAGAACCTACGATCCAAACGAAGCAAGCTATTGTGTACCCTCACCTTCTTGGAACGCTGCAGAGACGAGGACATCATTCCGAAAAGCATGCAGATCAAATTTCACAAGAATAATTCCAAAACAAACAAAATTCTAAGAAGAACAAGCCGTGCCCTGATTCGAGAATCCATCCAAGACACAAGAAAGATCCTGGACAAAACCAACAAGGAGCTATTACAACTACATCTGGAACTAAGCAGCAGACTACATCCATTACTCTGGAACAAAATAGACCAGCTGTCGGATTTCAGTTCCAAAACAGACGCCGAATGGACCACTGCCAAACAGAAGAGGAAATTTGAAGAGCTGAAGAGGACTCAAAGGCCCAACAAGGAGGTGCAGCCGTTGGACATCAATAAACTGGTGTACAATTTGTCAAGTTTTCCTCTAGACCACAACGAAGAACGTGTCCTCGCCAAAGGATCCAACTACGCTATAGCACCCACCTAGATTCCTACCGAAGACATCATTTGCTGTGTAGAAGCCTCAATAACAAGTCTCCCATCCACTTCAGCTGACGCCATACGACAGGATGTAATCCGAATCCTGAAAAAAGCAAAACCTCCAAAGAAGAACCTGACACGAGATGAACACCATGCTCTGATGAACCTAAGAGCAAACACTGACATCATCATACTACCAGCAGACAAAGGCAACGCAACTGTAGTAATGGACATCAGAGAGTACGATGACAAGATTCAAACACTATTACAAGATGACACTTATCAATCGATAGCCACTGACTCCACTACGTACCTGGAGAAAACCACCAGAACAAAAATCAAGGCAAGCCAAATCGACAAAGAAGAACAACAGAGATTAATACCAAGAGAGAAATCGTCGAAGTGCCCGAAACTGTATGGCCTTCCCAAGATCCATAAAGAAGGAGCTCCACTTAGGCCTATCGTCAGTTCGATGGGTTCACCTCTACAGGAGCTCGCAAAATTCCTAGCAAAGAAGCTACAACCCTATGCCGAAGAAGCCGAATCTTACGTGAAGAACGCAAGCCACTTCATCGAACGCATAAAGAACATAAAGCTGGAACCTGGCCACATGCTCGTGAGCTTCGACATCGTATCACTCTTCACTAATATCCCCATGGATGAGGCCGTCGAAATTATCCAGAAGAAATACCAGATACGGAAGGACATCATCGAACTTACCGAACACTGCCTCAAAAATACGTACTTCATCTACAAGGACCAAAGATACAAACAAATTGAAGGGGCACCGATGGGATCACCCTTATCCCCAATATTAGCCAACCTGTTTATGACAGACTTTGAAGAACGAGCCATCCAAACAGCCAGCCAAAAACCAAAACTATGGCTATGATACGTAGACGATATGTTTGTTATCTGGACTCACGGAGAAGCCGCACTGACAAAATTTCTGAACCACATAAACAGGATTCACGAAAAAATCAAGTTCACAATGGAGATCGAGAAAGACAACCAACTACCCTTCCTAGACGTTCTTGTGAGCAAGACAAACGGCAGAATAGGATACACCATATACAGGAAGCCAACACACACGAATCGTTACTTGAACGTCCAGTCACATCACCATCCAGCACAACTCCAATCCGTAATAAAAACACTCATAACCAGATCAGACTGACTAACCGACAATGACCACAAACAACAAGAAATGCAGACAATACAAACCACGCTACAACAAAACGGGTTCTCAAAAGACAATATCAGACGAGTACTAAGTCCACGACGCCAGGCAGATCGAGCCACAGAAGAAGAAAAAGGAGAACCTGTCGCCAAAGCCCATCTGCCATACGTCAAAGGTACTACAGAGAAGATCGGCAGAATTCTCAAAAAACACAACATTGAGACAAGTTTCAAAACGACAAGAAAGATTGGTCAAGTACTACCTAACGCTAAATCCAAAATAAATCTGGAAACACAAGGGGTCTACGAAATACCATGCAAAGATTGCGGAGGTAGCTACATAGGACAAACTAACAGAAGAATCAACGTTCGACGTGAAGAACACCGCAATGCAGCCGCAAAGCAAGAAACAACATCATCACTTGCCGAACCTGTGAGAAAAACTTCACATGAAATCGATTTCGACAACACTCGAGTCCTAGCCAGCCTGGAGCACAAAAGAAAACGCATCATAAGAGAAGCTATCGAAATCGAAAAGCGACCTTAAAATCTCAATACAAGAGATGATACACAGAGATTACCAACTGCTTGGAAACCAGCACTTCAACCACCCAGGAGAATGGTCAACCAGACTAATTCAACGGACCGGCAAACTCGCTCGAACGCAACGAACCGACAAAATCGCTCGAACGCAACAGACCAACAAACTCAATCAGACGCATCAAACCGGCAAAATCATCCAGATGTAACAAGGATACATTAAACACCAACAGGATCAACGGAGATCAGTTTCAAGTTAACTCGAAGCAGAGCAGCAGCCCTGAAGAGAAGACCTGAAGATGGCACATGGGATTGTGCCGAAACGTCGTCATATCAACGGTTTCTATCGAAACCAATCTACGACAACGCGGAGTATATCCCGGCATATATATATATATATATATATATATATATATATATATATATATATATATATATATATATATATATGTATATATAGAAACATATATTATTTTTGTACCATCTTTATGTCTTCTTTTATTTACTACATTCTTCATCAATAATTATTAATACGTCCGGTATAACATTTATTTTCAATCCTATTTTAATACTGGCGGATTTTATTTCCATTTTTTCTTCATTCCTTATCCTTGGCATTCTTCATTATGCCTATTTCAGCAATAATGAAATTTTACGCAAATTGACTCCATTTCTCAACAATGCTCTTAGGAGCAATGCCGATCGAAAGTATAGTTTGTAACGGTTTCACCGTTACGTGTATAAAGAACACTGTAATGAATAGATTAGGATTTCTTTCCGGTTAGGAAACTTGTCATATGATTTCTCAGAGACATCTGTCCGTTTAATAAACATCGATTATTGAAATTAGTATTCCTTATATTCGATAGCGCGAGTATCGCGAGGAGGGGAGATATCAGAACGGAAGTCTCAACTATCCATTGTCGTGTGAGTTTCATTGTGGGTAAGTCTAGATTCAATAATTTTTTGGTTTAATAGTCATTTTCCTAGATTTCCTATTGAAATATAATCAATATCAGGGATTATTCAATTTGATTTGATTGTTCCTTTGATTGGAATTCTGGATGTTCAGTCCTTGAACGTGGTTATATTTCAGTGGAAATAATGCTCGACTAGCCCACATCGCTCCAAACAATCACTTTGTATTTTAGCATAATTCAAAGATAATCTATTTCATCTCTGCATAAATTGTTGTAATTTTTATACGTAAACAATATAACGAGACGTAGGCAGTTCGCAGTGATAATATTTCTTTTTCCTCTTTGTGTTTTAACCCACAATTCGCACATGGTCATATCGAGTGATTCTGAGAATCGCCATTTTGTTGTCCTGGTACATAAGTACACAGGGTTTGTCTAATTAGACTTAAACGTGCAGTAAATATTGTTTGGGGTATCATAAAGTAGGCAACTCAATTACTGCTTATTGAGTGCGTACTCATCACGTCTGCTACGCTCAATCTGAACATAGTATAAATTACAAACGTCAATTCTTGTATGCAAATCAATTCAAGTAATTCAGATTCTATGCTAAATGACAAACTCCGACATAATCGTTATTATTCTTTCAGTTACTTCATAATTTTCTTGCCAATTTAAATATCAATTGTAATAACTTAATTCTTTCAGATTAATTCAGATCGTTGTTGTCATAATCTTCTCTTCAAGATTTCAAAATTGTTATAGTGTTTTACAATTCGGGAGATAACATAATCAATTGTGGAATCGAATGGTTATTCCGATTGATTGTGTTACTCATTCCTTGAACTAAGGTCAAGGTATTGTTCGTTTTTTTGTAATTACAGGGTTTGACTGACTGAGGTGCCTCTACTTTTTTTCCCGTGACGGCTTAGTGAATTTCCTGGCCGGACCGACTTCCAGCTCCTTCAAGTTCCAGGGACGGTAACATTTTTTTGTTTGAATGACCATATCTTCATTTCACTGATTTTTGTTATCCAACTGAATTTGTATTGCACTAATTTTCATAGTGATCCATTTCAAGGTTCACTTTTAATTTTTTGTATTTGATAATCTCTTTAATTAATATAATTGAATTCAAAATTCTTAACTAAGTTTTTATATTCATTTATTTATTGTATTTAAATTGTATACAAAGTATCTAATTTTTATATAGTTCATTATTCAAAATTCAATTTTATTTTATATTATTCTAAAATTGTTCAATACCAAAATTGTACTTCATTTAAATTATTAATCATATTCGTTTTGGGAATAAATCAAATTGTTAAGTTGGACTTGTCTTATTTTTTGAATATTCATCAACTACCATCCACCTCGTAGTGCCTGGATTCTTGACTGTGAATTAATTTTTTTATTTCTGACCGAGATATTATAAGCTTATATCGTCATAGTTACGCTATCAATAAGGAGGGTCATAAATCCCTTGAGACATTATAGATTCTATAATTCCCTCTACCAATTAGTCCATAAAGAATTCGGACTATACGTTTCTGACTGTAACGAATAAACACAATTACTACCAAATCTACCGAAAAACAGAAAATTCGTTACCAGTTCTTAAAAATATGCCAGAAATACAGTTTCAGTGGCATCTTTTGGCATAACATTTTCCCGTGTCAGCCACTCCACACATATTTTATACACTTTTTTGTATAAGGCTTCACTTTTCGATGGGAATAATGATTCTCTTGCTTTTCAGCATTTTTCAAAATATCCTTCATTATATTTGGGGTGGAAAACACGTTTTTAACGCAAACACAGCTTGATAATGAAGCTTTGTTTGTAAACAAGTAACATAGCAACAACCTAGCAACAATAAAACTCCTATAATCAACGGTACCTGATTCAAATATAGCGGGAAGGTAATGAATTGGTGCATTTATTCCGTTTTGAAAATGAACAAAATTTTATTGAAATCTTTCAGAAATAAAATTATCTATGTATCACGGGAATTAATGAGCCTTAATAACCTCAGGCAATTGCTCTCCCTCGGACCAGAGGCGCAAACTTTGCCATCAGTAATTAAGGCCCTTATAATTCCCTTGATACATAGATAACTATTTGTGGTTTATTATAAAGCAGTTGGCGCTCAAGGCAATTCACAAGTCTAGTATCACAGGACACGTTTCACTACGAGACCTGAGACTAATTATTTTAATTTGAGCTAGTTGGGCAATTCAAAACCGACGCATAGCATTACGTTTCAAGTTTCATGTGAAAAAAAAATAATTTGTAACTCATATTACCGCTGTCATACTTTTCCACAACGTACCTAAGTCATATGCGGATCAAAGCTGCAGACTTACGTATGTAACAATTCATCTCTATTTTTCCTCTATATACTTCAATACTGCGCCTACCTTCATCTCCTTACTTTCCATTTACTTTCTTTCATGACACATATATGTAATTGATTTAGCTTAGTAATATATTTCAATTGTTCCGTGACGTCCTGGGTCATTCCTATTGTTTGGGCAAAACACTAATTTTAGGCAAAATTATATTATGCTATTTGACTTTTTAGTTTTTTATTAATCGTCAATATGACAATACATGACCATCTCTGGTTAACATTTTCAGAACTATTTCAACTAGACTAAGTGTAAATATAAGTCAATAACATCCTCCGGGCCTCTGAAAAATACTAAACCGGTTTTAGCAATATCATTTTTGTTATAGGTCGCCGATAAAGTCCAGTTGCAGTTTTCACATCGGCGACTCTCACTCTGTTGTCTCGACCAGGAAAGGTTTTAATGATTCTCCCTTCTGGCCAGGCATTTCTTGGACTACTGTCGTCAGCTAAAATTACTAGATCACCTTCGGAAACGTTGTTCTTGTTATACTGCCACTTGCTCCTTTTTACTAGGGTTGGAACAAAATCTTTCAGCCATCGTTTCCAGAATTGATCGGCGAACCTTTGAGCGATTCGTCTTTGTTTCCGCAAATGGAGATCAGAATTAGAAAAATTACCCGGTGGAGTGACTTCATTTAATTTCCGTATCAGAAAATGATTGGAAGTCAGCGCTCCTTCGTATTTGGGATCTGAAGAGACATACGTGAGTGGGTGGCTGTTCACTGTATACTCTACTTCGACTAATAGGGTTTGCAGTACTTCTTCTTTGGCGCTCTGCTGGGTTAAAACTGTTCTCAAAGCATCCTTAACAGATCGTATCATCCGTTCCCACACTCCTCACATGTGACTTGCTGCAGGTGGGTTTCTGAACCATTGTATATGTCTTATGGAGCAGAATTGCTGAACTCGGTTTGAATCAATTTCTTTCAGGGTTGTTCGCATCTCTTTTTCGGCCCCACACAAGTTTATTCCATTATCGGAATATATTTCTGTGGGACTACCTCTTATGCAAATAAATCGACGAATTGACATAATCGCAGAGTCAGTTGTGAGGAAAGAAGCCAATTCAAGGTGAATCGCTCTAGTAGACATGCAGGTAAAAATTACCCCATATCTTTTCTCCCTTATTCTACCGATGGTTACTGTTATTGGACCAAAATAGTTGATCCCTGTGATCACGAAGGCTCTCACATGTGGTGTTATACGGTAATCTGGTAGAGAACCCAATATTTGAAATTCAACTCTACCTTTTTTTCTACGGCACATTACACTTGATGTTATACATTTTTTCACAGCTAATCTTACATTCATTATCCAGAATTCCTCTCTCAAATGGTTCATTACTTGTTCTCTGCCCAAATGATGATTGACTCTGTGATAATGGCGTATGAGAAGGCGAGTAAACTCATGTTTCGAATCAAGAATTATCGGCTGTCTCATGCAGATATCCAAATGTTCTGCTCCATCTAATCGCCCGCTCAGTTTGAGAATATTCTTTTTGTCGTTAAAAATATATATCCGGCTCGAAGGACCAAATGTTTGGGCAAAACACTAATTTTAGGCAAAATTATATTATGCTATTTGACTTTTTAGTTTTTTATTGATAACGAAATTGTGACCATTTTCTATTGTTTTTGCTAGGCGAGATCCAAGCAAGGCTGCTTGTAGTTCAATCTTCGGTACAGTCATAGGTTTTAATGGTATAACTCTTGACTTAGCCATCACTAATACATTCGAAATTTGGGAATTGGTATCCTTCAGTCGAAAATATGATACAGATGCATATCCTTTTTCACTTCCATCATTGAACGTATGCAATTGGATTTCAATAATATTGTTGCCGAAACCATACCATCTAGGAATTCTGATGTTACTGATTTTGCGCAGAGCTACAACCCAGGATTTCCACTTTTCAAAAAGCTGGGCAGTCAGTTTATCATACCAAGCGCAACCTTTCCATGGCCTGGATTGACTACCGCAAGGCATTTGATTCAATATCACATGAGCTATTATTATACTTGCTCCAATGCCTTGCGGAACCAACCCCACTAGTGAGATGCATAGAACATCTGTTGCCACTCTGGAAGACCCGTTTTGCCATCACATCAGGCACACGACAAGTCTTGACAGAGTTGGTGACATCCAAGAGGGGAGTTTTCCAAGGAGACTCCTTGAGTCCCCTCTTGTTCAATATCTCACTGCTGCCGCTCTCCATTGCTTTAAGACGGACTCGTGGATATTACTCTGGACCGAATGACCGGAGGCATCAGATCACTCATTTATTCTACGTGGATGATTTGAAACTGTATGCCTCTGGGGAGAAAAACCTCCATCAATCTCTCAATGTGGTTCAGGAATATACACGAGCCGTAGGCATGGAGTTGGGATTGGACAAATGCGCAGTGTTTCATTTGAGGAGAGGACGATCTCCGGAAGTGTACGAGAATATGCAGCTTGCCGACGGCAGCATCTTTAAACACCTCGATGCTGGAGAGACCTATCGATACCCGGGGATTGAACAGCGTCCTAATTATGACGCTTCCCAGGTAAAGGTGGCTCTCCGCGGCAAATACAGAAACCTTGTTCGAAAGATTTGGTCTTCCGAACTTTCGAGTGGGAACAAGGTGTCTGCACCAAATATGCTTGCCGTTCCAGTCCTGCTCCACTCTTTTGGAGTGGTGAAATGGACGGTCGATGAGCTGCATAGACTCGATAAAGACACCCGGAAAATGATGCATATCCATCACAGTTTGCATCCTAGATCGTCCGTTTCCCGCATCTATCTCCCACGTCATCGGGGAGGTAGGGGACTCCTCAGTCTGGAGGGTCTGCATCGAAGTGTGGTTCTGAGTATAGCTTGTAAAGTTCTTAGGAGCTCGGACCCCCTCCTGTGCCTTGTTAAAAGTCACGAATTGGCCGGAGTGGGGGCATTTATCGTTAAGGCAGCACAAGAAGCTGCGGAAGAATTTGGTCTCGAATATCAGATCAGTCGAGAAGGCCGACTAGAGGGCAACCTCCAGCTCCTACTTTCTCGCCTGAAAGCCCAGATAAATGCCGCGAAGCAAGATCTTACGCTCAGGCGGCATGTTGACAAGCCGATACACGGTGTTTTCTATCGAAACATCGAAACGCTCGGCTTGTCAACTAGGCTGACCTTCGGCTACCTAAGTTCAGCCGGGCTTACATCCGAGACTGAGGGATTCACCGCAGCTTGCCAAGATGGCGTAATTAACACCTTGGTCTATCGCCGCAATGTGATGGGTGTGCAGGTCCCTGATGTCAGCTGCAGGGCCTGTCGAAAGGCGCCTGAGACGCTTTCTCACCTTCTGTCGGCATGTCCGGCAAAAGCGGCCTCGGCGTACACCCATTGCCATAATGCGGCCCTACGGGTGCTGTATTACCATCCAAGGCACTCGTACGGAATAGACCAAGAGCCGGTGCTGCCTTACATGCCAGGAGATATTGAGTCCGTTGTCGGAAACGAAAAATGCCAGATCTTCTGGAATTATCCGTTTCCGACCATCAGGTCCATACAAGCAAATAGGCCTGACGTTGTCCTCCTCGATAAACTAATCAAGACTATGTATGTCATCGAATTCTCCGCCCCGGCAGAGAAGAACATAGTCTTGAAAGAGGAGGAAGAATGGACAAAATATCAAGATCTCCTGTTCGAGCTCCGCACGCTGTAGCCAGGCCACAAGGTCGTATTAGTGGTTCTGATCATCGGTGTTTTGGGCGGAATTCGGTCTTCGCTGCGTTCAAACTTGAAGATCATTCCTGCCTGTAGGAACTCGGTGCAGATCTTGATAGACCGGATGCAAACGGCAATCATTCTGGGTTCAATTAGAATACTTAGGGCACACGATTTAGGAACCTGAAGCTACTTACCGACCGGTGGGGAGTAGTAGCTTCGGTTAACCGCCTTTTAGGTTTTTTCTGGTGCGACTGCTGCGATGTCGTCGGAGCTCGCAGCAGCCCCGACCAGGTTTGAATGTAAAAAAAAAAAAAAAATTATATATATATATACACTGCGGCGCGTATTTGCATGCTGTTCTTCTAGAGAACATATAAACTTAAAATTGTCTGGAACAGTCATTACTCACATTTCGAAGCACTACACTAAGGTTGGTTGACTTCTGCGTGTTTTTTTCCCCAATTCCCGTTTTGAAATTTCCAATTCCAGCTCCAATTCTCCTATTCCAATTCCAAATCCAATTCAAATCCATTTCCAATTTCCAAATCCATCATCTCTCCTTGTAAAGCCATGTGGGAATCACGTATAGCCATGTGGGGATTACATATGGCGATGTGAATAGGAGCGGCCATGTGGGAATCACTTCCATATATACATATCTTACGGTTCGCTTCTTCTTTTCTATAAGAAAAGATTGGCATGTGGGATCAATGCATTATACGTTCCTGCGGTTCGTTGTCTTATTCTCCGCAGAAAGGAAAACTGGCATGTATCACCATGTGGGGATCACATATGGCGATGTGGACATCAAAAACACAATAACTAACTACCCTTCCATCCTTGAATTCCTCATTTTCATCCCAATACAAGTTGCCTTCCCTTGAATAAAGGGATTTTGTGCAGAGCTACAACCCAGGATTTCCACTTTTCAAAAAGCTGGGCAATCAGTTCATCATCACAACCCAATTTTTTGGACCAAACTTCTTGCAATAATATTCGAGCTTGAATTGTGAATGCTGCTAGAAGATCTAATGGATCATATACAGACATTACCACTCTGATGACTTGTCTTTTTGTAGTTATGATACCTCTCAACAGTATGTCTTCATTTCTGCTCAAAAATGTCTGAGAAAAAGTCAGAAGGTCTTTTTTTGGATTCCATATCAAACCCAGTGCTCTTTCAAATGTTGGACATCCTTCAAAATTCAAGTCAACGATATTTTTTGACCTTAATTCAGTTGGAATATGTTCCATAACTTGAGAGGAGTTGCTGATCCAACTTGTCATTTTCAAGCCTCCTCGGATATGGACATCGATCACTTCTTTGACCACTTTGATGGCATGTTCTTTAGTGTCGGAAGTATCCAAGTAATCATCCATATAGTGGTACTTTTCAATGGATTGGGCAGCTTCGGGGCAATTTTCTGTATTTTTGTTGGCATTCTGGCGAATAACATGAATTGCACAGCTTGAAGAACAATTGCACCAAATATCATGACCTGCATTTCATAAGTCAGTATCGGGCCTCTTCTATCTCTTCCTCGCCACAAAAATCGCTGGGAATGTTGATCTTCTGGTCCTATTTGAACTTGCAAAAACATTTCTTCAATACCACCCATCACTGCTACTCGATTTTGTCGAAAATTGAATAAGATATCCATCAGCGAATTGAGTAAATCAGGACCTCTCATTAAATTTTTGTTCAAGCTCGTTCCTCCTATTTCAGCTCTGGCATCAAATACAAGACGAGACTTATTCGGCTTACTTGGATGTTTCACAGCAAAGTGCGGCAAGTACCATGTTCTATTAGTAATGGTGGCAGATTCTTCGATTGATAAAACTTCAGCGTATCCCTTCTTAACGAAATTCTCTATTTGTTGACAATACCTATCTGCAAACAGGCTGTCCCTATCCACTATCCATTTTTCTTTCTATCGTTTGTAATCTGTTTAAGGCAGTGGTCTTACTTCTTGGTAACACTACATTTTCTGTCTTCCAAAGTAAACCAATTTCCCAATGGCGGTTCTCTAGTTGGCGGCTTGTTTTTTCAATTATTTGTATGCCTTCCTTGTCATCTTCAGATAACAATTTTTTGTTTTCGTTTTCGATACCCAAATTATCGATGAAAATGGCTTGTTGGATTAGTTTCTTCAATTCTTCATCTTCATCACTTTTAGTTTCGGAAAAACCATACATCGAAAATTCTTGGTCAACCCTGTATTTGAACTCAGAAACGTTTCCATGCACCACCCATCCTAATTTTGACTTGGAAATTACAGGAGCATTAGATGGGCTTTGAATCACCTCTCTGGCTATTGTTAAATCGATATGATCTTGGCCAATAAGCAATAAGGGTTTGGCTCCTCTGATATCTACCATAGGAACTTGTTCTAAATGTTTCCACTTATTCGCAAATTTTTCAACGTCTACGGATTGGATAGGAAGATTCAGATTTGAAACTGTGCGATCTTTGTCTAGATCGTAAATTTGATCATCAAGGTTTCCTTGAATTTTCACATTGACTTTTCTGGAATGGTTGTCAATATATGACAAAGAATTTGTCCAGTACATTTCCAAAGGACAATTGAAACCTTGAACTCCTATGTCTTCTGCGAGATTAGCATCAATAAGTGTCACTGTGCTACCCTCATCAAAAAGAGCGAACGTTTCAACAGATTTTTTTGAACCTATGATCTTGACAGGGATAATTCTAAGTAGGAAAGTTCTTGTCACGGATCGGACTTGAAGGGAATGTTCATCTATAAAGCATGCAGAATTATCAGGTTCATTTTTCCTCTCCTCGACCTTGGCATTTAATGGACCATTCTGGACTTGTAAGTTGTGGTGGGAATGGTTGTTTGGAGATGAATCAGAATGTAATAGTCGATTGAGGTATTTAGAACAGTTCTGTACTCCACAGCGTCTCTCATTTTTGCATTCAAACATACGATGAGAAGGAGACAAACATGAGAAACAGATTTTACGTTCCTTCACCCAATCCCATTTTCCATCCGTTTCCAATGATGAAAATGTTTCACAGTGATTTAAAGAGTGGCCAGATTCTGAACAAAATGTGCAATTTCTTCTATCTGAAGTTTCTTCTGATCCAACTAAAACAGTATTCTTGGGCTTTCTTTCTGGATATCGATCTGACGAAGTGAAACTCGAACTTGGAGGTTTGCACAATAAACTAGCTGCTGATGATTCTTTCTGTAACCACTCAGAAAACTCCTTCAATGTAGGCATTGATATAGTCTTTTTTTTATCAACAATGGTTCTAGCCCACTGAAATTGAAGATGTTCAGGCAGTTTTTGAACGAGTTGGCTAAGGAGTTGAGGGTTGTTGATGTAGGCTTCCATTTTCAAAGATTGAGCAGTAACTGTGAGGTTCAGGACGGAGTTTGCAAATTTGATGAGAGATAGCGGATAACGAGTATCAAATGGTGTCATCAGCTTGACTTTATTAGTCATGGAATCGATTATGAACTCAGGGCGACCAAATCTAGTTTCTAATGTTCGAATAATATCTTCCAAATCTTCTGGGGAAACAAATAGTGACTTGACAGCTTCTAAAGCTTCATTCTTCAGGGCTTTTTGGAGACGTACAATATTTTCTTCATTATTGAATTTACAGGTTTCAGTAGATCTTCTATAAAGCGAAATGAACATAGGCCAATCTTCGACATTTCCATAGAACAAAAGCAGTTCTTTACCAATAACTTTTCTAAAAGTCACTTTGGATGGATCGGTTAAGGATTCGAATGCTTTTGCCATGGCTTGAGTAGCTGTTGTGAATTCTTTTATTACTTCAGTTGTTGCATTGTTAGCTAATCGAGAATATTCTTCGGGCGGTATAAATACATCACTACCATGAGCTGACTGGATAAACTTTTCCTCTAAAGACCAAGATTTTACTTTTTCATGTGCACTCTGTGTTTTTTCAATCGAATTTACTCCTTTATTTTCATCGCTTTCGTTATTTTCACCTTGCGTGCTTTTTGTTTCTTCATAAGAATTTTCGTGAACTTCCAATTCTAATGATGCTTGTGCTTCTACTTCAGTTATTTGTCTTTGTAACTCTCTTTCTTCAAACTGTAGCTTTTTTTGTTCAAATTCTTTCTGTAGTTTATTGATAGCCTCCAATTTCTTTAGTTTTATTTCTTTTATAATTTTACTTGTTGAACTCTTGGAGCTATTAGATCTGACGGATTTTTTTGAGGCAATGGTATTTTCTACGTTTGGACTGTATCTTAGAGGCGGGATTTCGGCATTGAATCTGTTAGTTTTTCAAAACGTCTTTTTCGCTTTTTGACATCTTGAATCTAGTTTGGCGTCAATTATGGCTCAATTGAATATTCTTGGACTCAAAACGTTTCTACAAGGCTCGAAAGGACCAAATGTTTGGGCAAAACACTAATTTTAGGCAAAATTATATTATGCTATTTGACTTTTTAGTTTTTTATTAATCGTCAATATGACAATACATGACCATCTCTGGTTAACATTTTCAGAACTATTTCAACTAGTGTAAATATAAGTCATTAACACCTATAGTCACTGGATTGCCCTTGCAATATCGAATGTACTATTCGCTCGCAATTACTTTGCTGATTAAAATTTTTGGTACTATGTTTACTATATAACATGAATGAAATATGCTTCGTTGCAATATTTATATTATTGTTATGATTAAATGAAGTTATTTCATTGTACGCAAATCGCATTTCTAAATAATATGTAACCATTATTCTAAACCTATTTTAATTCTATTTTTAAATGATTTGCTGTCACATTTATGACTATAATAATACTTGTAAAAAAAAGTTTTTGAACCTCGTCAGATTTCTCAACTTCACTAATGAAATATTTTACTTTATTGCCCATCTTTATAACCATATCCAAAAAAATTCTGCATAATTAATGCTTTATAATATCATAATAATGAATGGTTTCCGTCCTGGAATAACCATATGTTAGCCACATCATTGTTGGTCTAACATTTACCTAATGGTTTATGTCGGATAATTTTCCCTGGCAATAATATCTTTGTTTAAACTAATTTTAAACAATATGTTTTTGATCATATACATAACTTCAATTATTTGATAAATACTTTACGTTATTCTTACCTATTCCAATATATTAATATCTTATACTTTTAAACGTAATTCCTAATTAAATTGTATTTTCAATTAAATTCAATTATCAGAAGTTATATACCATTAAAATTACTTCAATATTTTATCCATATTGTTAAAGGTGATATCAAAAAACAATTATGTTCAGCAATTTATCTGATTTTCGTAAATCTACTAAATTAATAATTCAATAAATTAATAATATGCATATATATATATATATATATATACATATATATAAATATATATATATATATATATATATATATATATATATATATATATATATATATATATATATATATATATATATATATATATCTATATATAAATATATATATATATATATATATATATATATATATGTATATATGTATGTCAATCCTACACTTTGAGGACCTAAAACTGCAAGAATCCTACACTTCGGGGACGACCCCAAAGTGCAAGCCATAGTTTGGGTCAACATATACTACAATTTGGGTACAAGGTCCCCAAACTGTTGGATTCTTAAATATCGGACACTTTACTAATTTGTTCATGTTACAGTTTGAGGACTTGAACATTTTCTGGAATTTTGAGATGTTAGACTGTATGGCCTAATTCAATTTGTATATCTATAGAATTATTACTTAATTTTAATTCCCTCACAATACGTAGTATATAGTGTAAGGGAAGTATTGTGGTCGGCACAAAAACAAATAACAGACTTTTCCTGATATATCCGATGTGAGCATTTTTGAATCGATCTAGACTATTTTTGAAATGATGTATGTATGTACGAACGTACGTATGTGCCTGCGTGCGTGCGTAACTCACTGTGGAGACGACTGCGCCCTTCCAATTGGTAGTATAGATTAGATTCGGTTTTTCGAATGGTATGATACTATCTTATCGAACCATAAATACAGCAATGATTTTCTGGTTATAAATATATATCACACGCAAATATTTAACCCGCAGAACTTTCTGAATATATTATTTCAAGATTCAAGTAACGCCATCGATATAGCGTTACCTTCTATGTTATCTCTTTACTTTGTGGCAAATTTTAATAGTTCATACGACAGCAAGTATTAATATAAACATAGTGTTGTGAAATACATCATAATTTCAATATGACAGAGTATAATACGAAGTGATTTCATTAGCGGTTGCTAAATCATTACAAGCTTTCATTTAATTTGCCTTGTTTATCTATCGATCTATCTATTTGTACGTTCTGGTGAAATTTGGCAGGTGTTAATCATTCTGGTGATGTGTTATGACATATTTATAAAAGAAAAAAACAAGATGGCGTCTCCAAGAAGACGGGCGGGTCTTGTGATTATAGTACAATTCTATTCAAAATTGGTATGAGGGGGTTTTTGTAGTCAGCAGCAGCATGAATTTTCAATCAAAATTTGATAATTTTAGATGACGAACGAATTGTGAGATCATGGTCCGATTATCCTTTAAATTGATATGTAGGGTTTTTGGGGTCGTAGGTTATACTATGTAAGTCAAAATTTAAAGATTCAATACGGTGGCTAAAATGGCGGACATTTTGTGAATACAACAGTCCGATTCTATTCAGAACTTTAGGGTCGGAAATCATGATTTATTATTTCCTTCTGTTACACTTCAATATGAAAGCTTTTTCTATTCCTACAATCATATACATAAAACCGCAGAAATGTCCGACAGCTAATTTTCCAACAAAATCTAGGGAAGTCATGTGGTCAATTGTTCACAGTTCATTAAACTGTACATATATATTTATGATTACACTATGAACCTTCCTATCTATACTAAAATTGGGGGATTTCATAGTGATTATAGTGATTTTAAAATTCATTCACTTGGAAAATTTCTGTTACTAGGTTACTATAAGGAAATTGTAGATGTTAGAAACACATCTAAGTCTTCTACTAAAACCTTCAGAGTTAATTCCTATAATTCATCAAACAAGATCAACCATAGCAGGTTCGTAAAAAGATCCACCGTAAGAAAAATATATGTGAGATCTGATGTAGGTACAGGGTTCTCCTTATAATTACTATTTTAATACAGAAGGATTGTGAGTGATAGATAGCCTTATTTTAAGATAGTAATGTATTGAGAGACTTGTTACCTATGACTGACCAATCCTACAAGGCAAATTAATAAATGGTTACATCTACAATGAAATGCTTCATTGGTAAGATCTTTCAAATGTTGAGTTGAATAGATGGAACACGGTTATCCAGTTTTCAGATATCAACGAATCAAGCATCGTATTTTGTAAAATTGAGCTTCCTATCAAGTTTTATCTAACTTACGAAAATCGGATGACAAGAGATACTTATTGCAGATGACATATTTTGACATATTCAACTTTAAATAATCAAATGATGTAGATGGAAAATTTTCTGTGATGTTATTAAATACTAAAAATGTAAGATTGACTTTAAAATGATCATGAAGAAAATGAATCATGTGTATGTTTCATTTTATAATAGGGTTTTGAGGCTGTCCAGTCTATTAGCGTTAACTCGACTTATTAGATACCCCCACAAATGAAATCGAGTGACGCCAACTCTAGTTACTTTGTCATTCTATAATTCCTGGTCGACCCCCCCCCCCATCTTATTGAGGAAGGAGTATTAAGAAAATTTGTAGTTAACACTATCCTGCTGGTTTTGATTTAATAAATTTGGGAACAGAAGCCTAAGTTGAGGAATGTCATCTGTCTATTTGCCATTTACGAAAAAAACTAAAACTAGTTAACTCAAATTGAGAACTTTGGTATCCATCATCAAATTCCTGACAGTAATGAGTGCTGCCTTGCATAGAGTTTTTCTACCAAATAAGAGGTATATATTTTGCCTAATCTGTAATTGAGATCTTGTGTGATCCATTAACGTACACCCGACTTTTTTGAATCCAAAAACGAGCTGTGCCAAGTTTGGTTACCTCCCCGGCTATCCTATACTTCCTCGTCGACTGATCCATAGTGTTAGAAAAAATGTCTAAAGTTAAGGGCATAGTGTGCTGGTGCATCATTTTAATGTAACTATATTTCCTGGTTTTGATTTAACGAATCTGGAAACAGACGCCTATGTTGGGAGATGATATTTTCCCTCAATAGATCTGAATCTCTATCAATGAAAAATGGTCCCACAATATTGTTGGCGCTAAATCGCAGCCAAATATTTATTTTTTGGGAATACTGTATATGAACCTGATCCATTCAGTTCAGACTATTATCAGCCCCATATCTACAATTGTATCTTTTAACATAACCGTTTAAACAAAATATTGCTTCATCCTTGTAAAAAATTTTTGAAACAGAATATGGATTTATATTTTTTTCATAATAACTTCGTAAATTTCTATTCTACGATCTCTCAATTCTTGCAGTAATTATATTTTGTGAAGATAAAAGTCTTTTTGATTATTTTTCAGACTGAGCGTCGTCGACACATGTTATGGCTTCGAGCTAATTGTTGCACGGACCATTGTCTACTACATTGATTGAAACATTCAACAAATTTTCGTCATTGGTTTCTGTCTTCCTAATTTTGAACGATTCTTAACACTGCCTGTCTCTCTAAATATTTTCACCGTTTCTGAAACAATTGCCTAGTGATGTTTTTATTCAGATGTATTTTATTGAATACTCGACATACCTGAGCATAAATGCACAGTCACAATTTCCAACAATTGTTGTTAGTATAGTAGTTATTTCCGTTTCAGTTGAATATATCTTAATTCCATAAGAGAATTAAGCAAACTTGAAATTCACAAATTTCCGTTAACAGTTATCAAATGTAATCAAATACTTCATCCGTTGTTTCATAGTCTACAAAATGAAAAATGTATCTACCCCAAGAGGAACACTTTTTAGCCATCTGTTTCGATCTATTTTAGAATTTGAAAAAAATCTATTCCTGACGATGATGAATTAAAGCACTGTTGCATGTTTTCAATACGCGAAAAAAAACCAATTAGGATTTACTAAAGAAATGTCAATGTTCCCTAATGCTTGTGCACAAAATTTTATTAACATATCTCGGAACTATTATTATAGAAAGAATTATAGTCTTGAATATTAAAACTTTCAGGAACTATTTGCCATGTTCCAGTTAGTATCATAATTCCAAAATTATGATTCTGAAAAGAGTTCAGAAGAATGTTTAATTCATCAAATGACATGAAAGGCTGCATATATTAAAGTGGAAAATTGATAATTTGCTATTTGTAAAGTATGTTGATCTTATAATATACGTTCCTAGATCAACTGTATCGATGTTCAAATCATTTTCAATAATACTGGAGACATTTTTAAATGTTATTTGTAAGTTGGAAGTGTTATTATGAATCAGGCCGGTGGAAGTATTCCATAAAACTCGGCTACATTCAAGGGTAGGTACCTGACATTGTTTGTTGATTTCAACTTGTTTATTGCTGGGAACTATGAAACAAATGTTTTGGCTTCAATTATTAATACCTTGATCGTCTTTGTTGTTACCGCAAAGGAGCAATATTCATCATGCATTTCTAATTGTGTTTGAATGTAATCAAAATTGTTTCGAATGATTTCAATATTATCTAATCAGTATTATAGTTCTAATATAGCTTTAGATTCCTGGAATGAATTGACTAACGTATTGTATCTTGAGCCATCAATTGACTGCATTTTACTCTGATACTCATATATTTTATTGTAATTTCCATATTAGACTTTTTCATTTTTATAAAAAATATAATAAAAAAACAGAAACCAATAATAAATTCATATAACATCTTTCCTTTGTATCACCTTATAATGTTTAGAATACCGACGTTCCTATGAAAATATAAAATGATGCTTAATTATCATAATGTATTATGGAGTAATGATTTATGTAAAGGAAAAATATTTAAAACAACCGTCAGAAATATTCTGTTGAACTTCCGCTAGTGTATCTAGTTTCATCGTCAGATTTTTTGATATCCGTGTACTAAGAGAATATGTATGCACATCTTCTATCTGGCCAATGAAATTAGGCTAGTTGTCACATATGAACAGGCTGGCTAAATCTCTATGTTTTAATAGGAAATCTCCATAAGTATGAGAAAGAGATATAAAAAATTAACATCCCATACTCGATCTCTTTTTTGATAAAATGTTCATGGTGAAATAAAACTTGGCTAGTGTCTTTTGTTTCATTTGAGAAATCTCAATTTTTCGAGTTTTTGATTTTCTGGTATATCTCAGTTACTTATGGAATTGTGGAGGAGTATTTCTTCAATAAAGCATTTTCTAAATGACGTAAGCCTAGTATTTGGAGTAAAGAAGTCTTAAGAATTATTACATAAATGCCAGATCTAGTAAAAATGATGAAATCAACTCAACATTATACATATATTTGAAATGGGAAAAAATTATTATGATTTTTTTTTGAAAAAAGTGACTACGCCACTGTATTCCACTTGTGAAAAATACTCGATAATGTAGAAACTATTTCAATCCAAATTCATAAATAACTGAAAAACGAAAACTCGAATAATCAAGTTTTCTCAAATAACTCGAAAACAAACGACGAGTCATTTTTCGATTTCACCATTGCCAATTTTTCAAAGGGAGAGATAGAGGATGATGGATTCGTTGTTTCTTTCTACCCCGTATACTTATCGAGAATATCTATTGAAACATCGACATCAAGCTACCTGTACCTACATAAATACGGAATGTATAAATGCTGATTGATGAAGTTTGTACCAGAACAGTGTTCAATCTGGCATTGTGGTAAACAACTTTTTTTCAGAATTACTCTTAGGTAACACAATGGAGTGTTTCCAAATGAGAACTCCACTTGAATGTTCTCAGTTTCATTCCAAAATAGTTTCAACCAGAGTAATATGCTGTGATTCTACCTACTTTTTGCTTGTTACCAATTATTATGTTGAGAAGTGATGTAGGCTTTATCGTGTAATAAACCTTTTGTAAAATTTATGAATGAATATTATATCTATGGCAAGCCCAGTGACATTATGTTTGAAAGTTTTTAATCTCATTGTTAACCGCTTGATCTTATGCTAACATGTATAATTTCCCGGATATTTCGAAAAACTTTGCATAAAGATGTGTTTGATTATGACAGAACAAATAGTAAAGTGCATCTATCTATTAATGAGTTGTAGATTATACCGGGTGCGTAACTGATTCTACGTACCGAAGGTAACCTTGTTTCTTTTTTGGTTCTTGTTTTTAATATTTGACCATAACTTCATTCTGTAAATTTATAAGTAATATTTATTCAAACAATTTGTCATCGTTTTAAAGAAATTGAACTCGTTGTCAACTGTGAATTTTTAATTCTTCCAAATTATATATATATGCAGTCTCAAAGACTGCATTCAAATTTTTTTTTCCGCTCTCGTTTTTTAATCCTTCATTCCATTGTTAATCGCACGTTGAGGTTTAAATACAATTCTGAATTGTTCCTAACATAATATTCAATTGAAAATTCTTGTTTGATGTATTCATTACAGCTACAATTGATGTAATTACGTGAGGTGTTAAAGGGGTTGTGTGTGTGAAGTTTTTTGTTTTATTCATGTGTATTCACAGAGATTGTTTTTATCTATGGTCAATTAATGGATTATTTTATTTATTTTTTTGATATTATCTGTGATTTGTTCTATATACACAATAGTTAGCCTTGTGAAATTGTTTTAGAATTACAAAAGATTTGTTTTCAATAACAACTGATAATATTCATCTTTCAATCAACTATATAATATTATTCTTCATCCTAATTCAAATAAATATAATTCTTATATTGGATCATTTAATTTATTCAACGGAGAATCAACATTCAATATGTATTCCCTTAGTTGGAGAAACCAGTGAATTTATATTTTATTATTTATTATTTGTAAATTATGATACATCCAAAATCTTAATACTTGGAAAGTGCACTGTTGAAGCTGCTAGTCTGTTCATCAAATTAGAATCCCAAAATGAAACCTAATAATCATAATAGAAAAATTCAAAATTCAAATAAATATAATTTAAAAGATTCAGTTCCATCTTCTTCCTAGTTTTTGATTTTACCAAATTCATGATAGAAAACAAACGCCCAAACCTGCGTAATTTGCGGAACTGTGAGTTAATCCGGATATCACTGTTATTACATGATGGTTATGGATATTTGAAATTCGTTAATGGTGAACTTAGCTGAGTAGTTCTGTGATAGCTGGGTGTATAACCCTGTCTTATCCTCAATTTCGTTCCAGAACTAAGTTTTCGATCTTCATAGATTCTCGTATACCTAATTATTTGCACTTTATATGCTTCTGTTCGTCCCTTTGTAAACTTCGGGAATTCGTAAGTAATTGCTTGTGGTTCACTTTGATATCTATTCATTCCAAGATGTGAGGAAAATGGAAAGGACATTTTTTTGAAATCTCATGTAGACTGTAACTTCCTTCACTTTTGAAGCTCAAGTTCGCAAAATTTCATCAAGATCGGTAGTCACTTCAAGGGGTGAGCAATGGAGATGAGATAGTTTTTTCGAAATATAATTTGAACAGCAACTTTCCTTCTGCTTTGGAGGTCAAGTGCGCAAAATTTCATCACGATCGATAATCATCTTTTCCAACTGATGAGAGAGGGTGATGGGGAAGTTTCTTCGCGATCTTATGCAGAAAGTTAGTTCCTTTCTGATTTGAAGGTCAATTATTCAAAATTTCATCAAGTTCCGAAATGGTTTGCTCTGAGACGTGGAGAAGGGAGTTGGGGCTGTTTTTTCCACATCTCATCTAGAAATGTTTCGAAGGACAAGTAAGCAAAATTTCATCAGGATTGGTACTGCTTTAAGAAGGGGGAAATGGGAATGCGCTAGTTTTTTTCGGAATCTCATGTGCTAAGTGACTTTCCTTTTGTTAAGGTCAAGTTTGCGAAATTTTATAACGATATGGTACTTGTCTGCTTTAAGAGGTGGCAAAGGATATTGGGTTATTTTTTTCGAAGTCTCATGCAGACTATGACTCGTCGTGTTTTGAAGATCAAGTGTGCAAAATATCATCAAGATCTCAATTAAATATATATAGATATAGATATAGATTTATATAGAATACAAAAAACATTCTTCTTTGTACTTATACCAGCTCAAATTCTCGGCGTTGGCTGTCTACAGAATTTTTTTACAGTCATTATACATAGAAAGCCAACAGCTAGCGACGACGGCCTCATATTTCTCTTGGTTTTGCTGCGCTTCATTTCAATTCGTTTCGTCGTAGTTTTTCCGTTATCTCAGAAGACAATGACTTTCCTCTTGTTTTAAAGGTAAAGTGAGCGGAATTTGATCAAGTTCAGTAGGTACATACTTATCTGATTTGGGGTTACACGAGAAATAAAAATATTTCTGGAACGGCTGATTCTAACCAAACCAGATTTTATGATAATTATGGGAAGTACTCGAGACTACAGCTAACTTCGTTCTCGGAGATTTTATTCACACCCACATGAAGAATAAATTTAGACCTCAAATAAAAATTATTCTCTGTGAAAGTTCCTAATGTGACATTGCCTGAAGGTTTCTTATAATTGTTGAACAAAATAGAGTCACTATAAATAAGACGTATAACCGTATAAAGTTTCTATAGTCAATACACTTTGGGGACGTCTTTTACCGTATAAGCTGTATAAGTTATATATATATATATATATATATTTCTTCTTAGGTTCTCGCGGACGTAATGTGTAGAACTGGATTCTCGGGTATTGATCCGCGTTGTGTGGTTTCGGTCCTCAAAAGGACCAATTTCACGACGTTTCGGCAAAGTCGCATTTGCCATCTTCAGGTGATTCGACCGTAGAGTCTGGAAAATCTAGGCGAACTGACGCTTACTTGGAGGGACAGGTATTTATATCCCCCGTTATGTTTGACCTTTGGACTTTCGAACTATTTCACGCTTGGTTGATTTCTACGTGTTTGGCTCCGAGTGACACGTTTGGATGACGTCATTGCGACGCTGGAATCAGCCGGAAAGTTTCCGTGACCTGTTGCACGTGCACTGGATATCACGTTCTCTCTTGTTTTTGGTTTTATCTTCCGACTTTCTAAAGCGGGTTTCCATGTTGCTGGTAATCTTAGTCCGTCATCTCGTTTGTTAAGACTATGTGGACGTTTCTCGATCTCTATTGCCTCCCTGGTTATTCTGGTGTAGAAGTGTTCAATGTTGGCTAGAGTCTTTGTGCCGCTAAAGTTGATCATATGGCCAGTACTTCTTACATGTTCAGCTAGTGAAGACGTGGTTTCGTTTTTCGACACAGCGTTTGCATGTTCAGTCTTTCGCACATCAATGCGTCTGTTGGTCTGCCCGATGTATGTCTTTTCACAATTACCACATGGCACCTCGTACACTCCTTGGCATTCTAGAGGAATTCTGTCTTTTGGATTCCGAAGAACATTTTTGATTTTCCTATCTGTTGTGAAGGTTGTTTTGATATCATGACGGCTCAGTATTTTGCAGATTTTGTCAGTTGTGCCTTTTATGTAAGGTAGAAAAGCGTTTCCCACTGGTTGATCTTCATTGTTGACATCCTTTTCATTTTTGCGTTGAGAGTTATGAATCTGTTTTCTTGAATAGCCATTCATCCTAAGGGCTGTTCGGATGGTTTCCATTTCTCCATCGAAGTTCTCCGCATCAGCGAGACGTTTTGACCTTGTCATGAGGGTATTTACGACTGATTGTAGCTGGGATGGATGGTGATGCGAGTTACTATTCAAATATCGGTTCGTGTGGGTCTTTTTTCTGAATACTGTATGTCCCAAACTGCCGTCAGTTTTCTTTGTTACCAACACATCTAGAAATGGTAATTGGTTGTTCTCTTCGGCTTCTATTGTGAATTTTATCCGATCATGGATTCCATTCAGGTGATCGAGAAACCCTCTTAGTTGTCCTTCTCCATGTGGCCAAATAACAAAAATATCATCTACATATCTGAGCCAAAGTTTGGGTTTTAGTTGCGCTGTGTTAAGAGCTTTAATTTCAAAATCCTCCATGAAAAGATTTGCGATCACTGGTGAGATTGGTGATCCCATCGGTGCTCCTTCGATTTGCCTATATCGCTGTCCCTCGTACATAAAGTAAGTATTGGCTACACAGTGTTTGGCCAAGTCAATAATGTATCCTTCCGGTTTGTATTTATGTTGGATGATCTCTAGGGCTTCGTTTATGGGTACTTGTGTGAACAAGGATGCTACGTCGAAGCTTACTAATATGTCGTCAGGTCCTACTATTTGCATATCTAGAAGTTCGATAAAGTGTTCCGCGTTCCTCACGTACGATGATGCTGTCTCAACGTGCGGTTGTAACTTCTTGGCTAGGTCTCCCAAAAATACACAAGGCAGCAGTACCTCTGAGACCAATAGTAAGCTCTATCGGCTCACCATCACATGCATTAGCAAGATTCCTAGCCAAGAAGTTACAACCGCACGTTGAGACAGCATCATCGTACGTGAGGAACGCGGAACACTTTATCGAACTTCTAGATATGCAAATAGTAGGACCTGACGACATATTAGTAAGCTTCGACGTAGCATCCTTGTTCACACAAGTACCCATAAACGAAGCCCTAGAGATCATCCAACATAAATACAAACCGGAAGGATACATTATTGACTTGGCCAAACACTGTGTAGCCAATACTTACTTTATGTACGAGGGACAGCGATATAGGCAAATCGAAGGAGCACCGATGGGATCACCAATCTCACCAGTGATCGCAAATCTTTTCATGGAGGATTTTGAAATTAAAGCTCTTAACACAGCGCAACTAAAACCCAAACTTTGGCTCAGATATGTAGATGATATTTTTGTTATTTGGCCACATGGAGAAGGACAACTAAGAGGGTTTCTCGATCACCTGAATGGAATCCATGATCGGATAAAATTCACAATAGAAGCCGAAGAGAACAACCAATTACCATTTCTAGATGTGTTGGTAACAAAGAAAACTGACGGCAGTTTGGGACATACAGTATTCAGAAAAAAGACCCACACGAACCGATATTTGAATAGTAACTCGCATCACCATCCATCCCAGCTACAATCAGTCGTAAATACCCTCATGACAAGGTCAAAACGTCTCGCTGATGCGGAGAACTTCGATGGAGAAATGGAAACCATCCGAACAGCCCTTAGGATGAATGGCTATTCAAGAAAACAGATTCATAACTCTCAACGCAAAAATGAAAAGGATGTCAACAATGAAGATCAACCAGTGGGAAACGCTTTTCTACCTTACATAAAAGGCACAACTGACAAAATCTGCAAAATACTGAGCCGTCATGATATCAAAACAACCTTCACAACAGATAGGAAAATCAAAAATGTTCTTCGGAATCCAAAAGACAGAATTCCTCTAGAATGCCAAGGAGTGTACGAGGTGCCATGTGGTAATTGTGAAAAGACATACATCGGGCAGACCAACAGACGCATTGATGTGCGAAAGACTGAACATGCAAACGCTGTGTCGAAAAACGAAACCACGTCTTCACTAGCTGAACATGTAAGAAGTACTGGCCATATGATCAACTTTAGCGGCACAAAGACTCTAGCCAACATTGAACACTTCTACACCAGAATAACCAGGGAGGCAATAGAGATCGAGAAACGTCCACATAGTCTTAACAAACGAGATGACGGACTAAGATTACCAGCAACATGGAAACCCGCTTTAGAAAGTCGGAAGATAAAACCAAAAACAAGAGAGAACGTGATATCCAGTGCACGTGCAACAGGTCACGGAAACTTTCCGGCTGATTCCAGCGTCGCAATGACGTCATCCAAACGTGTCACTCGGAGCCAAACACGTAGAAATCAACCAAGCGTGAAATAGTTCGAAAGTCCAAAGGTCAAACATAACGGGGGATATAAATACCTGTCCCTCCAAGTAAGCGTCAGTTCGCCTAGATTTTCCAGACTCTACGGTCGAATCACCTGAAGATGGCAAATGCGACTTTGCCGAAACGTCGTGAAATTGGTCCTTTTGAGGACCGAAACCACACAACGCGGATCAATACCCGAGAATCCAGTTCTACATATATATATATATATATATAGAAGAACAGCATGCAAATACGCGCCGCAGTGTATATATACACACATATATATATATATATATATATATATATATATATATATATATATATATATATATATATATATATATATATATATATATATATATATATATATATATATATAAACAAGTTTAAAGTTTCTTTGCCTAATTGGCCACTATCGTGTATGTAATCTTTATAATCCTATGTTAAATTATCTAAGTTATCTTCATAATTCAGACAATTTAATTCTATATCTCTTAAGTTATATATATATATATATATATATATATATATATATATATATATATATATATATATATATATATATATATATATATATATATATATATATATATATATATATAACTTAAGAGATATAGAATTAAATTTTCTGGATTATGAAGATAACTTAGATAATTTAACATAGGATTATAAAGATGAATAAACGTAAAAGATTGAACCATAGGCGGGATTCGAACCCACATTTCTGGATTTCCAGTCCAGGGTGTTTACCAATTACACCACTTCGGTCCTATTAGATTTTTATATTCTTGTAAATATAAACCTCTGAAAGGATAGTAGATCATTGATGAACACAATGCGATTCGATGCCCTTCCATAGATCAACTATTCACGCATATTCATCTAAAGTTCAGTCGTTTTTTGAAGTAAGGATTGTAGGTTAGTACTGCTATGATTGGCAGTTACTTGACAGTTCTTATTCAAATGACAGCATCCCTGGTTCTTATATATTTCAATAGAACTGACTGAGAATTGTTCTGGTTAATTATAAACAAGTTTAAAGTTTCTTTTTCTAATTGGCCACTATCGTGTATGTAACTTAAGAGATATAGAATTAAATTTTCTGAATTATGAAGATAACTTAGATAATTTAACATAGGATTATAAAGATGAATAAACGTAAAAGATTGAACCATAGGCGGGATTCGAACCCACATTTCTGGATTTCCAGTCCAGGGTGTTTACCAATTACACCACTTCGGTCCTATTAGATTTTTATATTTTTGTAAATATAAACCTCTGAAAGGATAGTAGATCATTGATGAACACAATGCGATTCGATGCCCTTCCATAGATCAACTATTCACGCATATTCATCTAAAGTTCAGTCGTTTTTTGAAGTAAGGATTGTAGGTTAGTACTGCTATGATTGGCAGTTACTTGACAGTTCTTATTCAAATGACAGCATCCCTGGTTCTTATATATTTCAATAGAACTGACTGAGAATTGTTCTGGTTAATTATAATTATAATTATTAATTTATAATCCTATGTTAAATTATCTAAGTTATCTTCATAATTCAGAAAATTTAATTCTATATCTCTTAAGTTACATACACGATAGTGGCCAATTAGGCAAAGAAACTTTAAACTTGTTTATAATTAACCAGAACAATTCTCAGTCAGTTCTATTGAAATATATAAGAACCAGGGATGCTGTCATTTGAATAAGAACTGTCAAGTAACTGCCAATCATAGCAGTACTAACCTACAATCCTTACTTCAAAAAACGACTGAACTTTAGATGAATATGCGTGAATAGTTGATCTATGGAAGGGCATCGAATCGCATTGTGTTCATCAATGATCTACTATCCTTTCAGAGGTTTATATTTACAAAAATATAAAAATCTAATAGGACCGAAGTGGTGTAATTGGTAAACACCCTGGACTGGAAATCCAGAAATGTGGGTTCGAATCCCGCCTATGGTTCAATCTTTTACGTTTATTCATCTTTATAATCCTATGTTAAATTATCTAAGTTATCTTCATAATTCAGAAAATCTAATTCTATATCTCTTAAGTTACATACACGATAGTGGCCAATTAGGCAAAGAAACTTTAAACTTGTTTATAATTAACCAGAACAATTCTCAGTCAGTTCTATTGAAATATATAAGAACCAGGGATGCTGTCATTTGAATAAGAACTGTCAAGTAACTGCCAATCATAGCAGTACTAACCTACAATCCTTAATTCAAAAAACGACTGAACTTTAGATGAATATGCGTGAATAGTTGATCTATGGAAGGGCATCGAATCGCATTGTGTTCATCAATGATCTACTATCCTTTCAGAGGTTTATATTTACAAAAATATAAAAATCTAATAGGACCGAAGTGGTGTAATTGGTAAACACCCTGGACTGGAAATCCAGAAATGTGGGTTCGAATCCCGCCTATGGTTCAATCTTTTACGTTTATTCATCTTTATAATCCTATGTTAAATTATCTAAGTTATCTTCATAATTCAGAAAATTTAATTCTATATCTCTTAAGTCACATACACGATAGTGGCCAATTAGGCAAAGAAACTTTAAACTTGTTTATAATTAACCAGAACAATTCTCAGTCAGTTCTATTGAAATATATAAGAACCAGGGATGCTGTCATTTGAATAAGAACTGTCAAGTAACTGCCAATCATAGCAGTACTAACCTACAATCCTTACTTCAAAAAACGACTGAACTTTAGATGAATATGCGTGAATAGTTGATCTATGGAAGGGCATCGAATCGCATTGTGTTCATCAATGATCTACTATCCTTTCAGAGGTTTATATTTACAAAAATATAAAAATCTAATAGGACCGAAGTGGTGTAATTGGTAAACACCCTGGACTGGAAATCCAGAAATGTGGGTTCGAATCCCGCCTATGGTTCAATCTTTTACGTTTATTCATCTTTATAATCCTATGTTAAATTATCTAAGTTATCTTCATAATTCAGAAAATTCAATTCTATATCTCTTAAGTTACATACACGATAGTGGCCAAGTAGGCAAAGAAACTTTGAACTTGTTTATATATATATATATATATATTCAACGCGTATTTGCATGCTGTTCTTCTAGAGAACATGTAAACTTAAAATTGTCTGGAACAGTCATTACTCACATTTCGAAGCACCAATTCAAATCCATTCCCAATTTCCAAATCCATCATCTCTCCTTGTAAAGCCATGTGGGAATCACGTATAGCCATGTGGGGATTACATATGGCGATGTGAATAGGAGCGGCCATGTGGGAATCACTTCCATATATACATATCTTAACGTTCGCTTCTTCTTTTCTATAAGAAAAGATTGGCATGTGGGATCAATGCATCATACGTTCCTGCGGTTCGTTGTCTTATTTTCCGCAGAAAGGAAAACTGGCATGTATCACCATGTGGGGATCACATATGGCAATGTGGACATGAAAAAAAAAATAACTAAATACCCTTCCATCCTTGAATTCCTCATTTTCATCCCAATACAAGTTGCCTTCCCTTGAATAAAAGGACTGGCACAGATCGCCATGTGGGGATCAGTTCTTAATGTCGGGCAGTTTGTCCTAAGCTGACCCGTGGTCCTGTTGGAGGCATGAGAATAGAAACACACACTTATAAAAAGAGTTACACTTTACTTAACGTAGAGCTCGACTCCATTATGACTTAATGTCTTGCTCTACATAATAAAAATTGGTACAGATACAAATCGATGACAATACCGTCAATAATGATTGATGACTATTATATGAATATCTAAATGATGTATGCTAATATATAAAGGTACGAATATATAATAATGTCATATTCTGTTATTGTTATTGTCCTAGTTAATCTAGTCTAAGATTTCAAGGTAGCTGTGCTAAACAATATGTTTAATATAACTCAACAGTAAACATATTGCTCTGTGGGTCAGCTATTAGATTTAAACATATACTTAATAACATTACTAATAGAAATAAGGTCGCATTCTATAATTTAGGGATTTTAGGTAATCTCATGTAGGGATGGAAGATTCCTATACTACTGTTACAAGGTAATGCTTATTTTACATAGTCATAAGACTCATAAGTTCGGATTATAGGCAAACTGCCTTCTCTGCCTATTTCGTCTATTCTAGGTGTTTTCTGCACATTTCTCTATTTTTCGTGTATTTGTGCATTTTTTTAAATTTAATGCTAGCTACCCATGATATTATTTATATTTCAATTACTAAACCTTTCTGTAATGAAATTCTGGGTCAATAATAGAATATCAATGGTTTGTTTATTAATGGATTCTTAGGAAAATTCACCTGTTCGAGGCTCAACTATTGGGATATCCCTAATCTTTTGTCCTTTTATAATGAACAATTTTATTAGTTGTACAGACTTTTATTGTATGAGACTTCAGTTTTGTTGCATATGCCGGAAAGTGATGAACACATATTTTAAAAAGTTTTGGACGATTCGTGAGTTTGCTTAGAAATATGACTCCTGAGCTAAGTGCATAGAACCGACCATATTTGGAACTTTCTCGAGGATGAAAAATAAAACTTGCCAATTCGTCGCACTGCTTATAAAATGCGCTCTCATTTTGTAAACCGTGCAACAAATTTTATTTTTTCTCTGTCTCATTCGCCACATAACTTAATTCCAGAGAGGTATTAAAATTCTAATTATTGCTATTTTTCAATAGTTAGCACAATTACCTTATTAGAACAGCAAGAGGTCAGTTAAATTAATATATTTTATGTAACTAATTTTTCGAGTGAATAGCAAACGTAATCTGAATCAGCGATATTGGATTCCTGCGGAAGGCAACGATTCCAATACATGTGTTGAGATGTACTTCATTCTGTTAGATATTAGTTAGTCTCAATTCAAATATCATATTCTAGACCTCTTATAGACAATAAAATTATTTTAAAAAACCTATTTACAATAGATCGAAAGTTAAGTGGCGTAGTCGGTAGGATAGCTAAACAAATTAGTGAATATAATTTGGTTCGTTTCTAAGATTTATTGGCTATCAAAAGATAAATATTTCAAATTTGGTGGATTGAGTAGCCAAACGCGAAATCTAAACTTTCGTATTTCAACAGTCCATCATCATCGTGAATGGTTCAAGACTACATGGAGTGAAGAATAATTCTGTTGTAAGTACTAATGTCATTCAGAGGTTCTAGTGATACAGAAAGTTCAGATTCTGACTCAAATTTGAATTTACATAAATCAATTAGATCTAGATCTCCAATATTCAAAAGAACCAAAGTAACAATGGCAGTAAATAATCAAGTTCATGCTCAAATTTCTTAAACAGGAATAGTTAGCTATGATTCCTGATTTCAATCGTGAAACAGAGTTACTACTTCGATACATAGAAATTTCGGAGAAACTAGTAAATAAATTTTATAATTTGCAAAATACTGATGACTTTCAGAATGAATATCTGATGTCCAGCATTTTAGCTAAAATTAAAGGAGATGCTGCTAGAAATATCTCGTCTTACGTTATTCACAATTGGTTAGAATTGAAAACTTATTTAATTAATAGTTACGCAGATAAAAGAGATTGCTATACATTGAACATCGAGCTCCCAGAGCTGAAACAAAAACTAAATGAAAATATGTTTGATTTTTATAATATAGTACAACATCTATTGAATTTACAAATATCGTACTTAGTTACACATTTGCCTGCTGATGAGTCTAATGTTTTAGCGGGTTATTTTAGAAACTATGCTTTGAGAATTTTATTAAGAGAATTAAAAGATCCGATTGGTTCTTAAATGCATACAGGAATCCAGGAGATTCAAATACAGCCCTGAGTATGCTAACCAATGATTTTCAACTAGAAATAAATGAACCAAAAATAAATAGACATAAATTCAATCCTAAAATTCAACCTTTACCAATTACTAATTACGCAGCTGATATTCGAATTCCTCTAGGTCCTAGTACCAGTAATTTCAACAGGCAACAAAACTTCACAAGATTCAATAACCTTCCAACACAGAATAGGAATTTAAATAACCAACAAATAAATCCAAGTAAAAACATCCCCGTTCAGACTGCTATGAGCACTTCAACGAAAAATACTTAACAACCTACACGGTTTTCAAATCAAAATACTAACAATCCTAGGAATTGGAATAGGAACAAATCGAATTATACAGGCGAAGAAATATATAATATCGATCAACATCCATCGGTTGAATTCCAGGAAGACTTGAATAATTTTTTAGAGGACGAAGCCTCCTTCGAATTAATGAATTCAACTGATTATCAAAGTGATCTACCATATGTAATCTTCCCTTATTATAATCTGGAAATTTTAATAGATACTGGTAGCACTAAATCTTGTATTAACCCAGAAACAGCTGGGGAATATTTCAAACATGCGATGAGAAACGACCCCTTTCAAATATCAACTGCTCATGGTACATCAACCGAGATGTACAGTACGTTGATACCATATAACAAGTCATTTAATACTCCAGATGAGCTTTCTTTGAAGTTTCATTCATTTAACTTCCACAACGGTTTCGATTGTTTGTTAAGAATAGATAACTTGAAAATATTACAAGCAATTATTGATTTGGATAAAAATATGCTTACTACCCCAAATTGCTCTATAAACCTAAATTATCATAAACTTCCTCATAATACGATGCTTACTACCCCAAATTGCTCTATAAACCTAAATTATCATAAACTTCCTCATAATACGACTTGTATAGTAGTGCAACCAAGGTCAGAACAAGTGATTAAGGTTATTATAAGAATTATTAAAAGTGGTGAAATAATCATCTTATACACTAAGATAAATAATTTAGAAATACCCGAGTGTATCGCAAATGTGAATAATTAAGTAGCTATATGTACAGTTTTGAATCCTTCAGAAAACAAATTGACAATGAACATGTCAGTTTTCGAAGCGGAAAAGTTCGATGAATACGAACAAAACCTAAGTTCAAATTTCAATCAAATCCAAACTGAAACAGCTCAGTTTGATATTTCTTAAATTCGTTCAAGCCATATGAATACTGAAGAGAAAGAAGAATATGATTATGAAATTATTTATAAAAAAGGATCTTTGAATAAAAATGCAGATGCATTATCGCCAATTGAACTCAACATGATTCACGATACAAACGATAAACCTAGTGTTATTCTGGGTACATGGAAGAATTTTAATATCAGAAAAAATCATGATGAACCAGAATCTTTCATAGTAGAAGTTGATGACAGAATTGAGGATGATAGTGACATTATTCATTGAAATCACGAAAACCCTATTGTAGGAATAAAAATAACAGATTGTCCAGTTAATTATGGAAAAAACCAAATACTAATTTCAGAAGTTAACTTTACCCCTCCATGTGCAATGGTTATAAAATTGTATCAAACTGAACAAAGAATTCTAATACAATTTTTAAAGAATAATTTCGAACAAGAAATAATCGATTTTATTGAAGAATTCGTAGTACCTAAAGTTAAATATTATATCCATTTTGAAGATCCGATTTATGAAAAATTCAGCACACTACTTCAAACTCATTTCAAAAATTCGGAAATACAAATGACAAAATGCGATGAAAAATTAATTGATGTTTGCGATTTGTTTCAAATTATTCAAAACTACCACGAAGTTAAAACAAATCATAGAGGTGGGGATGAAACTGAAAATCAAATAAAAAGTCGATATTATTGGCCGAATCAACGTCGATCTATTCAAAGTTATATTAATGAATGTGAAGTATGTCGAATCACAAAATATGATAGGAAACTAAAACTAAAATTTATCACACCCACGGCAAGAGACCTTTCCAAATTTTACATGTGGATAGCATAAACTTAGAAAATGTGATATTTCTCACTATTATTGACTCATTTTCAAAGTATGCACAAGCTCATAAGTTAAGCTCATCACAAGATATAGAAATTGTTATCAAACTAATTGAATACTTTACACACCATGGCAATGCAGAAAAAATCATTTCGGACAATATTTTATAATTAAAAAATTCATTAGTGAAGGAATTATCAGAAATTCACAAAATAAAATATCATTTTATTAGCTCGCAACATCTCGAATCGAATGGTTTGATAGAACGCTTTCATTCCACGCTTATAGAACACATTCGGTTATTGAATAATCAAACACAATATAAAAATGACTCCATTGAATCTGAGGTCAACTATGCGTTATTAGCATATAATAATTCTATTCATTCCGTAACTAATCCATATGAAATAATAACCGGACATCTGGAAACAGAATCACCTTTTAATATAGAGATTGAGAAGCAAATAATGAACAACTATATCATAAGTCATAAAGACAAAAATTTAACTACTCAAATTTTCGTTATGATAATCTTAAGCTAGATTTAATGAATAATACCCTTATCACTAAGGCAGTAGATAGTTATGATAAAATAATTAGATAATTTTAATGCACACACGGCTATTAGAAATAAAAGAGGTGTAATAAATGGCTTAGGAACCATTATAAAGACATTAACGAGAAATTTAGATGAACAAGATGGAGAGAGAATTGATAACATATCAAAACATATATTCAATCTGATCAACAACAATTACATTCCCAGCTAAAAATGCAATACTCCGTGAATAATCAAATTATCAAACAATTCAATAACATGAGAACATTATTAAATCAAAAATTTATGAAATGAATCGTGAAACAAAATGCTGATCGTGTAGATATTTTTTCAGTATACGAAGTTTATAACCAGTTAACTACATTGCATAATGCTATATTTGAGATTTGGCAAGATATTGAAAATTCTGTTACATTTTGTAACTTGAAGATTTTACATCCTAGTATTTTAAAGCCTGATGAGCTATTTTTAGAACTACAGAGAATATCAAATTATTATAAGGAAAACTTCCCGTTTGAATTGAAATATGAAAATATTGACTTTGAATCAATTATAAGAACCAATTGTCGAATAGAATCAAATCGCATCAGTTATTTTTTATCAATACCAATTGACTACGAGCAAGAGTTCGAACTTTATTATTTACATTCTGTTGCGACAAAATACAAGTCAGAATTCGTTACCTTAATATCAGATATCAGATATTTATTAAAATTTAACAATATAATTAAACCTCTAAGCTTTATTTGTACCAAAAATCAAATCTTCCAATGTCCTAGCTACTTGCAACTCAATCAGCGTACATCATGTGATGAAAACATCCTGAATTTCGGAAACTCAAGCCAATGCCAATTTATTAAATTAAACATTCAGAACAACCACATAGGAATAATTCCCGAAATGAATCAATACTTGGGCGTATTTCCGACTCGAGCAGTGATTAATAGTGAATGTCAAGTACAAACAGATTCGAGGACCCTAAGTGAAATCTTTCTCATGGGATAAAATCGGTGTAAAACAGTCTTTGATAATCAGGAACTGAGTTATTTGGACAAAACCTATGGGAAACCTGTTGTTATCAATAATCTTCGAATGGAAATAGCTAATTGCTAATTTTAGCATAAACTTGAAAAATTTGAAATTCCATTAAATCTGGCGATTCCTATTACAGAAGAACCAATTGATAATTATCATATTCCGAGTATCTGGACAGTACTTTTATACTTGGGCATCATTTTTGCAATAATTTACTTCTCCAAGAATTGAATCCAGAAAAGAAGACAACTTATTGATAATTCACGAAGCGTCAAATTACAAGAAAGAAAAGTTCACCTTCCAGCGGAAGCTTCATTCTAACAAGCGAGGAGTTACATTACTAATTCTTCGAATAAATTGTAAATGTTGTGAGCTGAATCAGCGTTATTGGATTCATGCGGACCCCAGCGATTCCAGGACATGTGTTGAGATGTATTTCATTCTGTTAGATATTAATTCAGTCTTAATTCAACTTTCATATTGTAAACCTATTATAGACAATAAAACTATTTTTTAAAAACCTGTTTCCAATAGATCAAAAGTTAAGTTATGTAATTTACAGTCAAAAATTGAATCAGTAGGTACCTGGAAATAATGGTCAATTAATAAAAAAAATATATATATTTTTGACATGAACGATGGTTTCTCGTTTTCATCTGATGCTGCTGAAGTTTTCAATGTAATATTTTCCGGAGAATTACAAATTGAGCAAGATTTATCATCTGCTCTCAAATATGCTCCAATTACATTCGTCGATTTAAAGCGTTCATTTTCAATATACAAATTAATTTTAGGTGATAGAAGACAGAGTTTTAAAACAGAAAAATGGGAAAGCACTTGATAAAATTTTAAGTGGTTATAATGTTCAATTATTAATCAACAATTATTTAGTTATTATGTTGACAATATTATGTTGTCCAAATATATTTGTGTCAAGTTAATGTTAAGTATAATGAATAATGAATAATGACTTATTATTAATAATGATTGAATCAAATATTTTCATAATTGCTTATACTCCAACATTCTTCTTTAATGATTCATTATGTAGCACTCAAAGAAAACCTCTGAAAGCCACTTGAACTTCGGTTTGCTTTGCATCCTTACGTGAGAAAATTCACGTTATATTGTCAGACAGATATGTTTGGGATTTAAGGGCTCCTGTTAGGTTGTATTAGTTCAAATGAACGTGATGATGAAATGTTAATTATAAAGTATAACGATCTTAGAAATATAACTTCTGTTAATAAATCTAACATAGTCAAAAACGCTTAGCATTAGATAAATCAGTAACCAATATTATACTTCAGTTGCTAAATAATTTAGAAAATACTACAATTCTTATACAAGACTTGATATTATCAATAGGAGTATTTCAAGGATTGAAGATCAAAAATTCCATATCAATAATGAACTGGAATATTATCACTCCGATGAATTCGAATATTATTACGAAATCTCGGAAGTAGAATTTTATTACTTGATTGCCTTCATAATTCACTTCTCACTCGATTATCGCGGAATATGTTCATACTACCATCTCTTTTCTGAACCGGTCAAAGAGAACGCAATCCTCATATTTACAGATCCTTATCTGAGTATAGAGAGAAACCATAATCAGTACATAGATACATAGAATGCAAGAATACACATCCAAAATATTATTATACAAATCTGCCGACCCAACCAGAGATTTTGCATATGAACTTCTTCTATTCGAAAATCACTACCTGCGGTTTCCAAACCCCCAGAAACAAGAAACAAACCTCGTATAATCCTTTTTAATACTCGCAGTACACTAGCTATATTCTGGATAGGATTCAAGAGCTTCAGCATATGTTTGGGAGCCGAAATATAAACATTTGAACAGTACTCCAGGATAGGTTGAATCTGTGCTTCGTTCATAAAAGGAGCTGCTGGAATGTAAAGTAGCTCTTGGCATCTGATAGAAAACCAAGTTTTTGTGCAGCGGCTTCGGCAAATGACCTTACATGATCATTGCATGAGAGGGTGCCATTGTTGGTGATCCTGAGCATGGATATGGGAGAGTTCATTGGAATAGTTGTACCAGACGTCATCACTTCAGCGATTATGGCATCCGACTTCCTGGAGAAAATGCAAGCTCGAATTTTGGTTGCATTAAACTCTACTGGATTAACAGATCCTCATTCCAAAATCGTTGGCAGATCTCCATTAATTACGTCAACCTGTCTCTGTCTCACTCGTTTGGCTCCAGTGGACGTGGAAGGTGATCCCTGCCAACAGAGCATTAATATGGAGCAGAAACACAGTTGGGGCCAAGACAGGTCCCTGTGGAACACCAGCGTTAATAGTCATTATATCAGAGGATATTCTGACAACCACCATATGGAGCGATCTATATTAGAGAAACCTCGATACTAAGTTGAGGCGGCAAACCATATGACGTTTGCTCAGAATGCAATTGTGCCAGACTCGGTCAAATGCTTTGGATAGTCCCCATAATTTCCAATAGATTTCTCTCATACATATGTTACGTTGTAAACCAGGTCTCCTGTTGATCTCCGCTGACAAAAGTTATATTGCCAGTCATTCACGATTTTGGAACTCTCTAGGTGTAGGATGAGCTCGATGTTTATTGCTTTCATCATCACTTTAGAGATCACAATTGTTGGTGTTAGTTGGATTCTAGCTGGGCGCCAACACATCAAGTTTGTATGAAAGGATAAGCAACCTGCAGAAAACTGGTATTAATTCTGGCGCACATTCCTTGAGAACGACATTTGGAATTCCATTCGGCCTCATAGATTTTTTGGTATTGAGTCCAAACAGAATGCGCCTAATTGTGTGAGATGAAAGCTGATTTCAGGCATATGGCTATCGATTGCAGCAATATAAGGAAGGCTCTTCTCTTGTGGATACATGGTGGGATTTGCTGCAAACATCCCAGCAAAAAGGTCTGCTTTTTCTTGTGGTGTAGAGCTAGTGTGCCATCAATTTTGGTTAGGAGAGGATATGAGCTGTAAGTGGAATTTCTACCAATTGCTTTGGCGAAAGTCCAAGACGAACGTGAGCTATCCGGGCATTCGATAATGTTTGATCTTATTTTGGCGTTATATGCCTCGTTCAAAGCGTATATTGTGTGATTGCAGATATTTATCGAAGCATGGGTTCCTACGTCAATGACGGTATGCTATTTTTTTTTGAAGCAGCGGCACTAGAATAGATTATTTTGAACTATGGTTCATCAGAAGATGCTGATTTGTGGGTATATGCTTCATTTATATTTCAACTGTACTAAATATTTGAAACCCCAGTAAACGAATTCATCTCTTTTCGGTCGTGATTTATCAATCCTGATCTCCTTTAAAAAGGTAGAATAGTAGAAAATTATGAATGTTATCAATAATAATATTTATCCAATTTATTCAATTACCTCCACTTTTGCGATAGCACCTGATTATTTCTGCACTATACATAAATATTGATCTATCACATACGCTATATTGTTGTCGTAAACCGCACCGGAAAAATTAGTAAAACAGGGTAATCATTCCGGGACCATGAATCGGAAGTGTATAAGGACACTTGGGAATCACAGTCGAAGTACTTGAGATCTGCTGACGGTGGAATCCGTGCTTGAGAGCTTGTCAAACCTCCTAGAGTGCGAAGTCATGCAATTTACTCTTGTTGTGCGCTCAGTTCTCTATATTCGGTTAAAAGCAGAAAATATGTATTCCTAATCTTTGCATGGAGGAACGGGAATAGGTCAATGATAGTAGTAAATTTCTCATAGATACATGTCAGTGATCAATCCTTCTCAGATATAGACTTTCATGTTTTACATAAAATTAAGTAGGTCACATCTGAAAATAAGTATGCCGTTTCTTATCAAAGAACCAAATTTAGCTGTTGGAATGCTTCTTGATATAAAAAACAAATAATTGTTGATCATGTTTTCCTACTATATAGCTCAACCTCTTAGAAATTAAACATCATTGATTAGATTTTACTCACGAATTTCATCACAAGTGAGAGTATTCGATTGAAATTCATCCGTATTCAATCAGAGAAAAATGTTTTCCGGTCAAATTCACTATTACTTGAGTTAATATATATTATAAAGTTTAAAGTATAAAGTATATTGTAGCCAGGTTTACAAAATGCCGTAGGTACCGGTATGCAGGCAGGTTAGAAACTCACAAAAAATTAATGAAAAAGTGAATAACAAATAAATGAAAAAAGAACAATACCTATAAATAAGCAAAATGATGAGAACATAGATAATTTATAGTGGTTTATAGTGGAATCAAAAATGGCAAAGAAAAGAAATAATCAATGATAATTATTGTGGTAATCAAACATCTTAATGTGTAGTTTGTTTTCTTATATATATTCAAAGTTCTATCTGATAATCACTCTTCTTAATTGATTTGAATATTCGGGAGATTATTAAAACCTTTATTGCTAAATATTTCGGACTCTTTCTCCCAACTTCCAAAATTGCTTTGAGCAATACTATATCTTTGTTTCTTGTTTTTGATAAATTATTTATGAGTTTTTTTGATAGATCTTTGTAGAAGTATATCAGTGCTTCAAGCATGCATCGTTCATCTAGTTCAAGTGGTATAGCCATATTATTATCTCCTCTTTTCAGTATTATGATAATTCTTTCATGAATGTGAAATATTAATTTATTCACTGTAATATTAGCATTACTTACGTCCTTATAATGTAAAAGTTTACTTTAGGTAGAATTGTCTAAAGTATTTCTCACAGGCCAGAGACCTTCTTTTATCACCTAATAAATTATGACATCTGGCGCTTAAATGAACACTTGAGATGGTCTCGTCTGTTAGCAAAGAGGATAGAACTCTTTGTCTGTTAGTCTCTCGCAGACATTTATGAAATGTGTTCGTATTTGTTGATGATTCTACTTAATAGTGGATTTTTAATTTTTACGCTGCAACATTGCCTTGTTATAGTTCCGATTTCATGTTTCCGTTCGTTTCGCGACGTTGGCATTTAAACGAAATTTGTGTGATAAGGACGCTTTGTGTTATTACAGTATTTCTAAGTAATCAGGTTATTGTATAACAAGTCTTCTGATGATGGTCGTGAGACCGAAACGTACGTAAAGACGAGGGTAAAAATAAAAATATATGTGTTAATGTGACCTATTTCCCGAGAATTGTGTATTAAGTAATATTAGCAGTTTCCCAAGCAATGATACAATATGTGACCACTCTATAATATAACGAATCATATACAATTGACAGTAAATTTTTTGGATTGAGTATTCTGCCTAATTTATATATCACATGAATGAAATATCTCGCTCTTTTCACTGAATTTTGTACATGATCTTTCCATGATAGATTTTTATGAATTATAATCTCAAGATATTTGATATCATTGACTCGTCAATTACTTCTCTATTCAATTCCAGATCAAAAAGTTGTGGTTGCGTATCTTTATAGTTTTTCACAGTAAGACACCGTTCGGAGCATCACTAAATTGAAATTAAACTAAACCTCTTCACAGAAAATCTTAGTTGTTAACTAAACGGGTATTCATCATTACATAAATGTGAAACGATTGTCAACACTGAATCGTTCCGTAGAATTTATTGAAAATTAAAACTAAAATTAACTTTTGACGGAATACCCTAATTATATATAAACGGGAGCATCACTAAATTGAAATTAAACTAAACCTCTTCACAGAAAATCTTAGTTGTTAACTAAACGGGTATTCATCATTACATTCATGTGAAACGATTGTCAACACTGAATCGTTCCGTAGAATTTATTGAAAATTAAAACTAAAATTAACTTTTGACGGAATACCCTAATTATATATAAACGGAAATTCCTCAATACATTTAGATGTAACGATTGTCAACATTGAATCGTTTCGGAGAATTTATTCAGAATTAAAACAAAAATTGATTCTTTACGGAAAATATTGTTAGATTATGAGCAGAACGGCGCTTCTCAATATATTCAGGAAAAACAATCGTCAACACTTGATTGTTTTCTAGAATTATCGAAAATAAACTCAGATTTTGAATAGTGGCGGAAAATAATAAAGGATTATAAACAGTACGGCGCTCCCCAATATATTCAGGAAAACAATCGTCAAAACTTTATTGTTTTCTAGAATTATTGAAAAATCAATTCAGCAATTAAGCCTTTACGGAAAATTACTAATCAACAAAGTCGAGAATATACTTACTCTCCATTTATCGGACTAAATGTAATTAAATTCTACTTTCGGTGTATCGGATTTTACTGATTCAGCTACGGCGGTCTCCTAGCAAATACTTTCTATAAGGGAGATCGAGCTCCTCTTATACTCTGAAGTTGACACGTCATGTCATTGAGAATGTCGTCGGAATGCGGACTCGCTTATCAGTAGCTACACTCTGCGGTCGTGTTTTTATACACGTAGTGTAACAAAGTTTGATCCATTTATTTCGGTAGAGGTGACTTCCTTGAGCAATAATGTTAATAAGTAACGACGCTTCGTTACAATATTTGGCTCCAGATTACTTATCGCCAAACGTAAAATTGCTCCCGAATTTTCATTTGCCAGACGGTTTCGATTTTTTGTTCCATTAGGTTTCATCACTGGAAACTTTTCTTCACAAATATACGTTGATTCAAATAAGCTTGCGCATTGCTATGCATTTATTCGCAACTCTTCATAAGTGTTTTTATCAACGCAATGGTAGAAGTTGAGTAAATTGAATTCATTAAACTATTTTCGTAAATTATCATCATTTTTCATTTCTATCAATTCCAGCTGCATTGATTCCAGCCCATTTTCGGGGGAAATGTTGAAAGGATTGCTGAAAATGTCCAATAGAGGCTTAACTTTCTTGAAGTCTACAGAAAGATCTTGAAAAGCTTGTATAAAAATATAAATTTTTTCAACGTAAGCGAAATTCACGTCAGTGAATGGTCGTAACTGGCTGAATTGATTTATGTTCTTAAATTTGCATTGAAATGACGAAACATGAGAGTGTAACTGCGAAATCAATAGATCTTTGTGTTAGCAGAACGTGGTTGAAGATAATAAATATATTTATCTCCGTGTGAAGTTTTATTTATTATTATGTTACATTAACTCTCTAGATAATCTACTACAAAAACATTAGTATGTTACCCTGTAAATCTCAGTACATAGAACAATATAACAGAACAATATAACAATATTATATAACACAATTTCCAACACCCCCCTTCATGTTATATTACCCTAATCCTTGTAATCCCATCTTGTCCACATTGAGATTTAGTTTTTCTCCATTCTGAGCTTTGGTTAAAACAGTCTGCAACCATATCTTGAGTTCTGATAAATTTAATCTCAATATCGCCTTTTTCTTGAACTTCTCTAATGAAATGATGCTTAACATCTATGTGTTTCGTTCTGGGTCGGTAGCCACCATTTTTGCATAAATCCACTGCTCCATTGTTATCACAGTAAAGTGATAATGTTCTTGGAGTATCAGGAATGAGTTCTCGAAGAAGCTCTTCCAAAAATATATCCTCTTGAGTCGCCATAGACAGAGCCATGTATTCAGCTTCTGTAGTTGGAAGAGCTACTGTAGGTTGTTTTCTTGAAGACCAGCTTATCGCTTCACCATTCAGAATAAATACATACCCAGCTGTAGATTTGCGATCATCAACATCCCCGGCCCAATCAGAGTCACAAAATCCTTGCATACCGTCCAATTTTCCGAATACCAATTTGTATTGAGAGGTTTCTTTCAAATATCTAAAAATCCGTTTGAGGGCCTTCCAATGACTTTTTCCAGGATTTTGACAGTATCTCGCTAATTTTCCAACCGCATAAGAAACATCAGGTCTGGTGCATACATTAAGCTGCCAATAGCTTCCTGATATGGAAAAGTGTAACGAACGGGTTGCGTTACGTGATTATATATAGAACTCTTTGAAGAACAGAGTAGAATTCTTTCCGGCTAGGAAACTTGTCATATGATATTAAAAGATATCTGCAGGTCAATAAAACATAGATTATTGATACTACCATTCCTGATGTGAGATGTCACTATATATCGCGAAGTGGGAGGTAGATTAACGGAAGTCGAAGAGAACTCATTGTGGTTTGTTCCTTTGTCTAGGTAAGTCGAATATTCGTAATTCATTGTCATTGAATACATTCTCTTAATTTTGTTTCCGAAATATCATCACATCAGGCTATTTAATTTGATTTAGAATTGTTATTAAACGTCTGGATGTACAAAGCCTGATTGTGATAGTATTTCGGCGGATTTTTTATCTCGATTTGCCTAGGGGGGCAAGCCCGATCATTTTGCGGATAGCATATTTCAAAGAATATCTTTTCCATCACAGCATTGATTGTTGTAACTCTTGTAAGAGAATAATCTAACGGAACGTAGGCAGGTTCTCATGATAATATTTCTGTAGTCCTTGTAAGTTTAATTCCGCATTGGCACATGCCATTTTTTTGTGATTCGTAAGAGTCGCCATTTTGTAATCTGATACGTAGTATTCAGAGCTGTCTTCATCTGCATCGTGCTATAAATAGTATTGGGAATTGTCACAAGGTATTATTCAATTATTGCTTTTTGAATTTTTAATTATCAGGACTGCTGCGTTCACGTGATTTCAGAGAAGAGTAATACCTCAATTTGATGCAATTCAATTCAAGTTTCTAGATTTGTGCTAACTAGCAATTTCAACGTTTTGGTTATTTCTTTTCAATCACAATTTGATTATTTTTCTTTCTATCTCATTTATTTGTATCGTTAATTCAGTCAAGTATTATTATTGTTCAATTTTAAGTAATTCGTGTAATTATATAATTCTTGCAGATTAAATTATATTTTTGTCTAAATTTATATCTCTTCAAGATATCAATTTTGGTATAGTGTATTACATATTGGGGAAGATAACATTATCGGAGGTGGAATCATTTGGTTATTCCGGCCGACGGTGTTACTTGTCCTTTGATCTCAAGTCAGGTACTGTTCGTTCTTTGACATTACAGGGTTTGAACGTCTGAGGTTCCTCACCCCTTCACTCCAAGACGGTTTAGTGACTTTCCTGACAGGACCAGCTTCCAGTTCCTACGAGTTCCAAGGAGAGTAACATTTCCTTGTTGAGTGACCACTATTTCATTTTCTGATTTTGTTTTTCACCAAAATTGTATTTCGCTAGATTTTTTTTTAGCCATTCGTGGTCTCTTTACTATTTAACTATCCATTCTTTCAATTAAGTAATTGAGTTAATTTCATAACTATTTACCCAAAATTCTTTATATACAAATTGATTTAATTTTGTAATTGTTACTTCAAAATTCCTTTTATTCATAAATTAATACATTATATAAACTGTAAATTTAATTTGTTAATCAACAAATTCCATCTGGAATTAATCAAATTGTTAAGTTGAACTTGTATTGTTTTCTAATTTCCATCAACTAATAAACCATCTCGTGGTGCTTGTATTCTAGGCTGTGAATTCATTTATTTTTTTTTTCCAGTAAGCAATTGGCGCTCAAACAATTCACCAGTCTAGAATCACAAGGCACGTTTCACTACGAGCCCTGAGATTAACTAATTCAAATTGAGCTAGTTGGGTCAATATATACCGACCCAAGCGGGTCCGTTTCACTGGCGCCCAACATAGATGGGCTGCCGTTTCACATCAGTTTCACTGGCGCCCATTTCTTCAACGTGGTCTCGAACATAGTTGATGGTTATTGGAGAAATACATATTAGAGGTGAAAAATTGGTCATTCTATTATTTTTATCCCATTTTTTGATCTGTTGAATTTGCACGAAGTTATTGACAATTATTTTCTGAAATATTATTCGATTTTATAAAGTTCTCTGACTATGGAGCCTAATTTTTTGAAAACTAAAGAATTATCTTATGAATTAGTTATTAGGGGTCAATCTACGGATGGTGACGCTAATACTAGACGAAAGCTTTTAAGCTTTTTTTTTGTTTGCATAGAGAACAACATGATAGAAGTTTAACTTCAATTAATGATGAATTCGATTTTGAAGAAAGTATTGTGGAAATTTCAGAGTATCTTAAAGACAATTGATAGATATCAGGGTGAACCAGGGGATAATGCCAGGAGAATAGAAACTAGGCTAAACCACTTTTCTGCTCGCATAGACATACTCAACCCCGAAACTTAAAACGATAAGATTCAAAAAGATAAATTAGCAGCTGATGTTCTTGCTCTAGAAGGAGATTATGCTGTTAAACTTCGGCCTGTTGGTCAAGTTCCAGGTAGTTCTACTCCGCAAACTTCAATTAACCAAGGAATATCTTCATATCGTCCCAAAGTTCCTGTTTTCAAATGGGACTTATTTTTTGATGGGTCGGGAGATCATGAACAAGTTTATGATTGTTTGGATAGAGTAGAAGAATTGAGGGAGGCTCGAGGTTTGACAGAGGAAGACCTTTTTTCTTCAGCTGTTGATCTTTTCGAAGGTGATGCCTTGGATTGGTTTAGATCCGTGAGATCTTCTGTTTCATCTTGGATGGAATTAATTGAGGTATTAAAAGCAGAATTCTTGCCTAAATACCTTGACTTTGGAATATGGAATCAGATCAGAAACCGCAAACAACTTTCAGGACAAAAATGCAGTTTGTACATAGCTTCGGTAGAAAAATTATTCTCCAGGCTTAAAGTTTCTCCTAATGAAGAAACGAGATTAGAACAAATTATGTCTAATTTACAACCTCACATTTTGAATCAATTTACATTACATAATTTAACATCAATAAAGGATTTAAAAGTGAATTGTAGACAAATAGAAGATTTCGAGTTTCGTTTTAAAAGTCAAGAGGTAGTACAGGAAAATGTACCTTAAATAAAGTTTAGACCTACAGTCAATGAGTTACAAACCTTTTCTCCAGTTGTTTGCTGGAATTGTCGTTCTCAAGGGCATAAGTATACTTCTTGTTCAGCCCCTAGGAAAATTTTTTGTTTTGGATGTGGAGTACATAACATAGTTAGCACATCTTGTAAAAGATGTAAGTCAAAAAACGTGGCGTCGAAGCCTACAGGCCTGGGTACAGCTTCGTCTTCAAAACAAAACCCAGGTACTTTCAGAAATCAAAACAAACGAAAGTAGGAGGAACCTTCGACAGGGTTGAATGGGAAAAGTGGTTGATTAGAATTAAAAAGAATTGTTCTCCTAAAATGGTTTCTCCAGTTTTTTTAAATTTACCTGATGACAATAGACCTTATTTGAACATAAAATTTTTTGAGGATTCTTTTCCTGCATTGTTAGACACAGGTTCTAACATTAATGTTATAGGTTCAAAGGGTAATTTCATTATCGAAAAATATAGATTGTCAATAAATAAGGATTACAATGTCAACGTTGTAACAACCGCTGATGGTTTACATCAACCTGTATTGGGAATAATTAACGTTCCTATTTCGTTTAATAATATTCAGACTTCTGTTAAATTTAACGTAATTCCTTCTATACAACAAGCAGTAATATTAGGTATAGAATTTTGCAAATATCATAATATTAAGGTCGACTTTGATAATTCTATCTGGAACATCGAACCTACAATTAAGTCAAATAATGTTACTGCTATTCATAGGTATGATTCTTCAAATACGTTACAAAAAACAGAACTTCAATCAAAAATTGAACTTTTTGAACAACTTTCCTTGTCGGAAATAGGACGTACCTCTTTAATAGAACATACAATTACTGTGTCGGAAACAGAACCTTTTAGAAAAAGACAATACCCCTTTTCTCCTGCTTTACAAAACCATTTAAATTCAGAAATTGATGAGATGTTAAGGCTTGGCTTCTTCTTCACCGTATCGGAGCCCAATGCTTTTAGTAAAGAAGAAAGATAATTCCTATAGAGCTTGTTCAGATAGTAGACACTTAAACAAGTTAACCACAAGGGATGCTTACCCTTTACCTTTAATAGACACCATTTTGAGCAAATTGCAAGGCGCTAACTATCTTACGACTTTAGATTTGAAGAAAGCTTTTTGGAACATTCCTTTGGAGGAATATTCACGTAAATACACTGCCTTCGGTATTCCAGGCAAAGGCCTTCACGAATTTTGTGTAATGCCGTTTGGTTTAACTAATGCTCCGGCAACAATGCAACGCCTTATGGATTTTTTGATTGATGAAAGTATTAGTCATTTAGTTTTCCCTTATTTAGATGATATAATCATCGCTACAAATACATTCGAAGAACATATTCAAGTGTTACATAAAGTATATGAAAAGGTCAAATTAGCTAACCTTGCAGTTAATGCTGAAAAATGTAATTTTTGCAGACCTTCTCTCAAATTTTTGGGTTTTATTGTAGATATGGAGGGATTACGCCCTAGTGGTAAGCTTGTTGAAGCTGTTACTCTTCTTTCTTCACCAAAAACATCCACTCAAGTTCGGAGGCTGTTGGGATTAATTTCATTTTATCGAAGATTTATCAAAGATTGTTCTACTCTAACAGCTCCTACCACAGAGCTTATTAAAAGTTAGAAAAAGCACCAACCCATTACTTGGACTCCTGAAGCTGAATCTTCTTTTCAAGAGTTGAAGCGACGCCTAACGTCGGCTCCAGTTCTCAGAAGTCCAGATTTTTCTAAATCATTTTCTATACAAAGCGACGCTAGCGACGTCGGGTTAGGTTGTGTACTTTTTCAAGAACATAATAGTTTACAACATCCAGGAGCTTATGCTAGTCGAACTTTCAGTAAAGCAGAAAGAAAATATACAGTTTCCGAAAGAGAGTTATCAGCTGTTCTGTTTGCATTGTCTAAATTTCGTTGTTTTATAGAGGGTACAAGGGTTGTTTGTTACACTGATCACGCCAGTTTAGTTTGGTTACATAATTTGAAAGATCCGATTGGTCGTTTGGGTAGATGGGCTTTGAAATTGTCTCAATTTGATTTAGATATACGCTATAGGCCAGGATCACAAATGGTTGTGCCAGATTATTTGTCTAGGGACGTTCCTAATATTATTGTAATCAGTGATCAAGAACTTATTCCGGACAAATGGTACACGGATATGTTAAATAAAGTACCCATTAACCCCGATCAGTACCCTGATTTTAAAGTAGTTGGTAACGGGTTATATAAACACGTCAAACTTCCTACGTGTGTATCTTCTGATTTAACTGAATGGAAATTGGTAGTTCCAACGGCAAACAGACTTAAAATTTTTGAACAGTTTCATTGTGTTCCTACAGCCGCCCATTTTGGGATCTCGAAAACTATGTATAGGATATGTGAACAGTTTTATTGGCCTCGAATGAGACAGGATGTAATTCGATATGTAAAGAATTGTAGAATTTGCGCTGCTCATAAGAGTCCCAATGTACAGAGACACGGCTTAATGGGGCAAATGAAAAATATTGACTTTCCAATGCAATTATTGAGTATAGATTATTTAGGCCCTTTACCTCGTTCTAAACGTGATAATCAATATATTTTGGTTGCGGTAGATTGGTTCACTAAATATGTGTTTATCTATCCTTGTGCAAAAGCCACTTCGGCTTCGGCTATTAAATTTTTGGAAAATCAAGTTTTCCTTACTTTTGGGGTATGCCAGATTTTATTATCAGATAATGCAAGCCAATTTACATCCAGGCAATTTTTAAAATTCCTTGCTGACTACAAAGTTAAACATTGGTTGAATGCCCGTTATCACCCACAAGTTAATAATAGCGAAAGAGTTAATAGAGTTTTAATTACCGCTATTTCTTCGTTTATACACGATAATCATAGGGATTGGGATACAAACATTTCTCAATTAACGCAAGCGTTACGCTTAACAAAGCATGATTCTACAGGGTTCAGCTCTGCATTTTTAATGTTTGCACGTCAAATTCCTATTTCTGGCGATTTTTACGGCAAAGTTGGAGATAACGACATTCTTAATGTTTCTAACAAGATTCATAGACAATCAGATATTGAATCATTACCGAATGTTTTCAATGAGGTAAGACAAAACATTGTGACGGCGTATAAGGGATACAAAAAGCATTATAATTTGAGAAAACGCCCAGTAGCTTTCAAGGTGGGTGATAAAGTTTGGAAAAGAAATTTTGTTCAGTCCAATGCAGCGAATTTCTTTTCAGCCAAACTGGCTCATAAGTATATACCATGTGCCGTAACCAAAATAATTTCTAATCTAGTATATGAGTTACAGAATGAAGACAAGCAGAATTTGAGAAACTGGCATGTAAAGGATATAAAAGAAGACCTGTGCAATGACGATTCTGAACAGGAGGATGAGAGTTCCAGTGACGAGGAATAAGGTCCTAGCAGGTTAATAATGTTGCGGTGGACATTGAAGTTGCATTTATGACTGTCAGTTTCGGGAGTCATGACCCTTAACTGTCACAGTAGATGAATACTGTTAAGGAAGCTGCAATCTATTGGTGATCTGCGGGAGATCCTCTGTTGCTCCGATCTGCATCGCTATTTCTTCTGCACGGATGATGCTAAGTATCATTGTTTTACTTTGATAGCCTGATTTCTGAATTTTGTTTTCTTTCATTTTAGTAAAGTCCAATTTATTTTCATTAGTTACCTTAACTTTATCGGATACATTATTTTTATATAGTTGTTATAGGAAACCACCATTTTTAGGACTTGATCACCCTGGAAAGTGGGTGGATTTGGAAGTTTGAGACTTCCACTTTACGAGTTTGTTTTTCAATAATTGCATAAGTTAATTTGGGATCCGCTGGTCCATGTTATGTCATGTTTGAAAATTAACTCTAGTATCTTCTTTTAGAGTCTGAGTCTTAGTGTTTACAACACAAAGATTGGACTAATTTTGAGTGAGTTATTGTCTGGAAAACGTATAATTTCAGAAATAAGCTCTTATGTATCCGTGAGTTATTGTCTGGAAAACGTATAATTTCAGAAATAAGCTCTTATGTATCCGTGAGTTATTGTCTGGAAAACGTATAATTTCAGAAATAAGCTCTTAAGCATCTATAGTTTATTTTTTTAAGGTAACTAAACTTTAGGGAGTCTTTTGACTCAAAGATTGGACTTATTTAGATTAAATTCAGTATTTTTTTTGAAAATTGAAATTTTACTCTTATTCATAGAGTTGCGATATAGTACTTTATTGATTCGACATTATTGGTTAGTCTCTCATTACCAATTCATTTTTTTTTTATATAAGTAAAATTGTATCGATTGTAAATCAATTCGGTCCGGAGTGTAGGGGACTTTAAATTGGACCTACACTTATGCTTGAGATAACTTTGTGAAAACATCTATTCACTATTGTGAACCTAGTTCACTAACATGCAGCTACTATTTTTTTCCTCTCCTTCTATCAATTATAACTATATTAACTTGTGTGCTACGTTGTTTACACGCCACTATGACGTTTTACCGGTCTCTAAATACCTTAGGGATAATGGGGATATTTTTTTTTCCCTTTATACATTCAATTAAATAATAATTGAAAATTCCGATTATTCAGAAATCTCATAATTTAAAATAAAAATATGTAAACAAAGATATTCATTTGTATGATATTTTGAAGCTTCTTCTCATAATAATGGAAGCCACTAACACATGCCGGTAAACAGATAATTCTCTGTTATATCAGTATTTTTATATTTAAAAATAAAACTATATTACAATAATTTCTCTCATTATGCTTCTTTTAAAAATAGAGCTACAAATACTACAGTTATAAATGTTTACTGATCACATTATGTCATATTCCATGATATTTTCTTCTTTCATGAAGAAATCTCATTTAGTTAAAGTAGTGACATAATAAATTGAGGATGGGTTTCGGTTCTGAACTGTTTTGTGGGGAGTAGTTAGTTTTGCAAGTAATTTTCGAAATAATTTCACATTTTTTAGCATGAACAAGTTATAATTTATAGTTGACAGTAGCTGCTAAGATAACTAAATAGAAAATTTAGTTGTTGTATATGAAATGGTAATGCTTCCTGTATCTCAGAGGCCTAGGAACTACGGTGAAACTGTATGTCTGTTAAAATTTCGTATAGTTACAGATAAAATTGCCAATTATGTCGAGTAACCTTATTATAGGGATTAATGTACGTAGGTACATATTTTTGTTGTTGTGTAGTATGTAATTTTTTTTATATGGACATCCACAATTACCCGCTTAGGGTTAGGTTGGAAGAAATCAGGTCACATAGTGTTTTTTTTGATATTGAGAGGACGTTGTGTGAACCAGAGGGGGTGCTGGAGTGGGAGAACCATGCGACGACGCAGTCGGGTGGCATCCGGTAGTTTTGGGGAGAATGTGCCCCCTTAAAAAGGCCTTGGGAGCGGGGTTTCGTCTTGGTGGCCGAACCTTCTGAGCCGGCTATTATTATTTTTTATTTATTTTTACTCCTACTCTTCTTCCCTTTAGGCATTCTAGACCGTGGGACCTAATCCCATTTCTTTCGCTTCTTCAATCTGAAAACTATTTCTTTTTATTGCTTGGTTGCCGATGGCTCTTAAGGAAGGGTATTCTGTAGTGGACTTAGTCCAGCTGGGGCGTTACTAGTAACTAAGGGTAAGGTTCCTACCGGGGACGTCTGGGTTCCGCATGGGGTCGTTCGCTGAGCACACTTTCTGCGACTCCACAGCTATCCTGTAGTTTTTTTTAGTTTATGTATTCCTGTGAACTTCCAATTGAACAATTGTGTATGTTACATTATTATAAAATGTGTAGGACATTTTAGTTTTCATTTAAATTTTTACTTCTCCTTCTGAGTATCGTAATATTGGAACTGGTCAACCAATATTCATGTGAAGACCACAAAACTCCTTTTGAGTATCGTAATATTGGAACTGGTCAACCAATATTTATGTGAAGACCACAAAACTTCCTTTGAATATCGTGATTCTGGAATTGGTCAACCAGTCTCTACGTCAAGACCGAATTTTTGGTATTCTCTTGAAAATTTTTTGAAGCTTCACTTCAAAAATTTTTCTCGTGGTAGAGGGGGAATGTAACGAACGGGTTGCGTTACGTGATTATATATAGAACTCTTTAAAGAACAGAGTAGAATTCTTTTCGGCTAGGAAACTTGTCATACGATATTTCAAGATATCTGCCGGTCAATAAAACATAGATTATTGATACTACCATTCCTGATGTGAGATGTCACTATATATCGCGAAGTGAGAGGTGGATTAACGGAAGTCGAAGAGAACTCATTGTGGTTTGTTCCTTTGTCTAGGTGAGTCGAGAATTCGTAATTCATTGTCATTAAATACATTCTCTTAATTTTGCTTCCGAAATATCATCACATCAGGCTATTTGATTTGATTTAGAATTGTTATTGAAAGTCTGGATGTACAAAGCCTGATTGTGATAGTATTTCGGCGGATTTTTTATCTCGATTTGCCTAGGGGGGCAAGCCCGATCATTTTGCGGATAGCATATTTCAAAGAATATCTTTTCCATCACAGCATTGGTTGTTGTAACTCTTGTAAGAGAATAATTTAACGGAACGTAGGCAGGTTCACATGATAATATTTCTGTAGTCCTTGTAAGTTTAATTCCGCATTGGCACATGCTATTTTTTTGTGATTCGTAAGAGTCGCCATTTTGTAATCTGATACGTAGTATTCAGAGCTGTCTTCGTCTGCATCGTGCTATAAATAGTATTGGGAATTGTATCAAGGTATTATTCAATTATTGCTTATTGAATTTTTATTTTATCAGGACTGCTGCGTTCACGTGATTTCAGAGAAGAGTAATACCTCAATTTGATGCAATTCAATTCAAGTTTCTAGATTTGTGCTAACTAGCAATTTCAACGTTTTGGTTATTTCTTTTCAATCACAATTTGATTATTTTTCTTTCTATCTCATTTATTTGTATCGTTAATCCAGTCACGTATTATTATTGTTCAATTTTAAGTAATTCTTGTAATTATATAATTCTTGCAGATTAAATTATATTTTTGTCTAAATTTATATCTCTTCAAGATATCAATTTTGTTATAGTGTATTACATATTGGGGAAGATAACATTATCGGAGGTGGAATCATTTGGTTATTCCGGCCGACGGTGTTACTTGTCCCTTGATCTCAAGCGCCGTACTGTTCGTTCTTTGACATTACAGGGTTTGAACGTCTGAGGTTCCTCACCCCTTCACTCCAAGACGGTTTAGTGACTTTCCTGACAGGACCAGCTTCCAGTTCCTACGAGTTCCAAGGAGGGTAACATTTTCTTGTTGGGTGACCACTATTTCATTTTCTGATTTTGTTTTTCACCAAAATTGTATTTCGCTAGATTTTTTCTATCCATTCGTGGTCTCTTTACTATTTAACTATCCATTCTTTCAATTAAGTAATTGAGTTAATTTCATAACTATTTACCCAAAATTCATTATATACAAATTGATTTAATTTTGTAATTGATACTTCAAAATTCCTTTTATTTATAAATTAATACATTATATAAACTGTAAATTTAATTTGTTAATCACCAAATTCCATCTGGAATAAATCAAATTGTTAAGTTGAACTTGTATTGTTTTCTAATTTCCATCAACTAATAAACCATCTCGTGGTGCTTGTATTCTAGGCTGTGAATTCATTTATTCTTATAGTTTTTCAGTAAGCAATTGGCGCTCAAACAATTCACCAGTCTAGAATCACAAGGCACGTTTCACTACGAGCCCTGAGATTAACTAATTCAAATTGAGCTAGTTGGGTCAATATATACCGACCCAAGCGGGTCCGTTTCACTGGCGCCCAACATTGATGGGCTGCCGTTTCACATCCGTTTCAAAAGCTGCCATTTCACATCTTCCTTGTTCAGTTTTAGGTGCCATTTCTTTCGATAAGACTTGATTAGGATCCATGGGTGTCCGCATTCCGTGACAATTTGACATATTGAATTTTGAAAGAATATCTTCTATGTATTTTTCTTGATCCAAACTTATTGTTCTTTTCTGATTCTTTATGATTCTCATTCCCAAACAATAATGTGCTTCTCCCAAGTCTTTCATTTTGAATCTTTTTGACAAAGCTTCTTTCAGTGATTTCGTTTCATTTTTGTTTTCTGAGAATATCAATAAGTCATCAACGTAAAGTGCTATTACTAATTGATTTTCTTTGATGTTCTTATGATATATACAGGAATCGTGTTCCGATTGGCTGAAGTTCAAACTCTTCAAGACTGAATCGAGTTCTTGATTCCAGGCTCTACTTGATTGTTTGAGACCATATAGTGTTTTATGAAGTTGACAAATTCTTCCATCTGGTAATTCCATGTAAATCTCTTCATTCAGCTTAGGATGTAGAAACGATGTGACAACATCCATTTGATCGATTTCCCAGTTGTACTTTGCAGCCAGGGCCAATAAAAGTCTGATAGAGCTGTAACGAACTACAGGAGAAAATGTTTCTTCATAGTCCAAACCTGGAGTCTGAGAATATCCTTTAGCCACAAGTCGGGCTTTATATCTTTCAATTTCTCCAGTTGCTGTGCGTTTTGTTTTAAATATCCATTTACTTTTGATTGGCTTTTTGCTAGGAGTATATGGACAGAGAGACCAAGTTTCATTTTCAATATGTGATTTCATTTCTTCTTCCATAGCTCCTCTCCATTTCACTGAGTTCGGACAAGACAAAGCTTCTTCAAGAGTTTGTGGATCAGGATCATACAAAGTATCGCTGACAATGTTAACAAAATCCGAATTCAATATATTGCGATTTTCCTGTCTTTGTCTCGTAGACCTGCGTAGAAATTCGTTCGCAACATTCTCCGTTTGTGATTGTCCGTCTGTTGAAATATTGATATCTGCTGTGAAGTTTTTTTTACGTTCATTCCCAGATGATTCCCATTTTCTGATAATAATGATGATGAGGATGAGGACACCCCCTCTTCAACAATAGTTCCGATACTTTCTATAATTTGTAAAGATTCCGACTGTTGTTGACAATCACTGTCATCAAATTTCGAAAATATGTCTTTTGACATTTCATATGTGTCAGATATGAATTCATTTTCGCGGAATACAGCATCTCTTTCAATAACTAATTTCTTAGTTTTAGGATGAATGAAACGGTACCCTTTTGAATTCTCACTGTATCCAACAAAAATATGTTCTTCAGTTGTGGGGTCTATTTTTCTTATTTTCTGTTTCGGCACAAAAACTAAAGCTTTACAACCAAATACTTTCAGATGTGATAAGTTCGGTTTCTTTCCCGTTCAAATTTCAGATGGTGTAACGTTTCGAAGTGCTTTTGTTGGAACACAGATTTTTAAGTAAGTAGCCGAGTTAACTGCTTCAGCCCAAAAACATGTACTCAACTTTGAATAGAATAAAATACTTCGAGCTGTTTCCATCAAAGTTCTATTAAGTCTTTCAGCTACGCCATTCTGTTGTGGATTATAAGGAACCGTAGTTTGATGTCGAATTCCAGCGGATTTGAGAATTTGTAGTAACTCTCCGTTGACGTATTCTGTGCCGTTATCAGTTCTGAGACATTTCATCCTGCAACCAGTAAGATTTTCAGCAAATTCTTTATACTCTCTGAATTTTCCAACAACTTTCGTTTTTGAATTAAGGAAATATACTTTCGAGAAACGACTATAATCATCGGTGAAGGTTAGAAAATATTTCCCACCTCCAATAGACATTTCTTGTATAGGACCACATATATCTGAATGAACCAGTTCTTAAAACTGTACTGCACGAGTTACACTACATTTGTTGAAGTGACTTCTATGAAACTTTCCTTTAACACATTCTTCACGTTGTTCGAAGTGTTTTTCTGGAAAATCTATACCTAATGCCAAATTCCATCTCAAAATTTTCATGTAATCATAATTAAGATGACCAAGACGACGATGTCATAAACTTGTAGCATCCAAAACTTGAGCAGCATTTGCAGACAACAAAAATTGATCGAGTCGATACATTCCGATTTCCATTTCAGAAGTACTTGATAATTTCTTCTGGAGCGAGTTTAATTATGCTTTCTGTTATCCTGCACCCATGATCGACATCAAAAATTACAGGTTTTCTAGTTTTTACTGTTTGACTGATAGAAATGAGGTTCATTGACAAATCAGGTGCATGTATGACATTTTTTGATGTTGCATTTTTATGATTTGCAAGTAAAATGTTGACAGTGCCTTTACCGGTGCATTTCAATTTCTGACCATTTGCAATACCCAATTCTCTATCAGTTTCTTCCTGAAAATCTTGTAGCTGTGATTTGTTCAGAGTAAAATGAGCTGTTGCTCCAGTATCAACAAACCATTCGTCACTAAAGTTTTGTAATAATGATTCAGTACAAGTAAGAGCAATTGAACTATTTTCTTTCTTCTTGCCTTTCCACTGTTTCTTCGGTTTTGGACATTCATGCGCTTTATGCGAATACATGTTACAATTGTAACATCTGGGACCTCTTGAAAATTTTATTGATTTTCTACTCGTTTTTGCGTTACTATACAATGCTGTATCGAAGTTCTGAATACTCATTGTCTTGACATTTTTTTGAAGTAACAAATTTTTCACAAACTCCGTAGAATTGACTTGTTTTGATCCTTGGATGCCCAAAATAAGCGGTTTGTGTTGTTCAGGTAGACCTCCTGATATGATACCACCAACAACGTTATCTTTGAATAGTTCTCCGAAATTATCCAGCTGTTCGGCTATATGAATTATCTTGTCAACATATTCTTGTATAGACGAACATGACTCGTTCCTTGTTCTGAACAGACTTGAGTGAAGACCAACTAATCGAATAATGCCACTATCTTCATATGTTCTTCTCAAGCTTTCTCATGCTTCCTTAGCTGTTTTGGCTTTTTTGTTTCAGAAGCCGCAGTAGGTCTGAGGGACAGATTAATTTTTGCCAAGGCTCTCGGGTCCAAATCAACATCAACTACTTCTTTAGGTTTTGGATCTACACAACACCACATACCTACATCAACCAGGAAATTCTTCATCCAAAACTTCCAGTCTCCATAATTAGTACCATCCAGGTGTTTAGATTCGGCTAAACTTCCAACGGAACTAGATATCATCATTGTGGACTTTGTTTTGGTAGCTTCCTGCAACTCTTTCCTTAGAGTTCTGAGTTGAACTTCAATTTCTTCGACAGTAGTAATTTCTGTAGTAATATGAAATTTAGTTCAGAGGGACTAGTCTGGGCCCATAACCTGTTAGCAGAACGTGGTTGAAGATAATAAATATATTTATCTTCGTGTGAAGTTTTATTTATTATTATGCTACATTAACTCTCTAGATAATCTACTACAAAAACATTAGTATGTTACCATGTGAATCTCAGTACATAGAACAATATAACAATATTATATAACACAATTTCCAACACTTTGAATTAGAGTCGCGTATTCAAGACAATCAAGTGTTTTGTGATGTCTAGAAAAAATGCTAAGTCACACAGCCAATCGGTTGTCGAGTTCGGGGACGTCCTTTTTCTTTTCCGCCAGAAATATCTTGATTTCTTCAATCAAGTTAAGAAACCGCTCTAGTGTCAACCCACGACTTAGCCACCTTACTTCAGTGTAAGACTGGAGATCACCATATTCACTTTCAATATCCTCGAGAAATTGTTTGAATTGTCGATGATTGAGACCTCGTGATTTTATAAAGTTCACAGTAAGTACTACAACTTTCATCACATTTTTAAATCCCAATAATTTCGAACAGAGGGCCTATTTATTTATTTATTTATTCATTCATTCACTCTTACACTGATCAACAGGTAAAATTCAATTGAAGAAAATTGCATAAGAAAATATATAAATTAACAATTATTATCAAATAACCTAAATTGAACTCTAGTTCGAGAGGAGACAAAATCGAAAGAAAAAGAAGAAACAGGCAAAAATATCTAACATAGCAATGAACTAAGAGAAAAAAAAGAATGAAAGAGCTGAAAAGTATGAATATTATTCATCGCAGTAGGCGAGCAATCTGTTTCAGGCTAGAATTGAAAATATCATATTTAGTACGAGTGTCATTGGTATTATAGGCATGACACAGGCAAAATAATGGAGACAATTTGAGTGAGTTAGTACGAGGAGTTTGGAGGTAGAAAGTATTTGCAGACCGTGAGTTCAGCCGAGGAACTAGAAAATTGTCTCTTTCCTGCAGCATGGGGCAGTCAATTAGGTTATTGAGCAACTTGTACAGACTGGCCTGGAGAACATAATTATTTTTGCGAGAAAGGGTTGACATATTGCATCTATCTAACAGGAAAGAATTAGGAATGCCCCTCATAGGATAAAAACCATCTATCTTGAAGGACATGTACTTCAAAAAGCGGCGCTGAACAGATTCCAGGACATCTCTATGAACGGCATAAACAGGGAACCAAATTACAGATGCATACTCAAGCGGTGATCACACAAATGTTACACAAGAATTTGAGCGTGTCTATGTCTGAAAAATCACGACAGCTTCGCACAATAAACCCATGTAGTCTGTTAGCAGCCTCCATCAGAAACTCCAGATGAGAAATGAAGGATAGTTTGGGATCGAAAATTACGCCGAGGCCTTCATAGATAGGCTGTTAGTCTCTTAAGAATAGTACCGTCTACGTTGTAATCAAATATAGTCAAGCTGGTCTTATTTGTGTAAGACATAACGCAGCACTTGTTAACATTAAGAGACAGTTTTCCCGCTGAACACCATACAACCATCATATCAAGACATAAAGTAGATAACAATCAAATGTGGATTCGATGACGGAGAACATTTTAAAATCATCGGCATATGAAAGACTGAGTACACTCAGACCTATTGAAATATCATTAACATAGATGCTAAAAAATGGTGGTCCCAAAATTGATCCTTAGGGGACTCCTGAAGGAGCAAGATATTCAACCGATCTCTGCTCATTTACCATGACAAATTGCCGCCTATCACTAAGATATGAGGCTATAAAAGATGAGAGTTCCACAAAGAAACCAATACCATCAAGTTCACCTAGCAGAAGTCTGTGGTCAAGCCTGTCGGGAGCCCAGGATAGATCGGTATATACGACATCGACTTGTAAGCCAGAATCCATATTTTCAGCGATGTATTGTGTGACAGGTGCCAGGTTGGTGGATGTGAAACGACCCCTTACAAAACCGTTTTGTATATTAAGAAGGCGTGAATGAACTTTGAAATATAGATAAGAATTTCCAAGGCACTAGCAAAATTTGAAAAGATGCTCATAAGTCTATAATTATGCACATCTGCTCTATCACCACCTTTGAAGATTGGATAGTCTGCTTCCATACTAGTGGGAAAGTACAGGACGTAAGACACCTATTGAATAGGTGAGTGAGGGGTACTAAAAAAATGGGTGCGCAGTTTCTGAGTAGAAACGCCGGAATAATATCGGGACCAGAAGCAGATTTATTTTTGATCTTTTTGAGGGCGAAATCAACTTCCTGTTGGGAGAAACAAAGGATGAATATATCATGTTCATTACTTAGAGACTCCAAATCTAAATTCGCTGAGGTGGGTTTGACTGAAGAGATGAGCAAATGTGTTGGAAATTTCCTAGGGGTAGTCAACTTCATATCGCCATAGTCCATTTCAGCGGGAATACTGCGTGTGCCTTCTTTTGAATTGATAAAATTCCAAAGCTTCGTCCTGCTTCAAATTGTTTCCAATCGAGACAATGTACTCATTATAGGCAGAATTGATTGCCCTTTTGAGTTCATGCCTAAACATGGAAAATTGATTGTGAGCTGACAAATCTTTGAATCTTCTATATCTATTTCAGGCCGAGGTTTTATTTTTGATGAACCGTATTATGTGGTTGCTACACCACGGATGGTAAGTATTTTCCTTGACGCAGCCAAACCTAGGAACAAATTTATCGAGGAATGAATATAATAAATCATGAAGGAAAAAACAAGCATCCTCGAGATCATCGCATCCAACCACCAGCGTCCAGTCTACCTCCCTCAAACTTTCGTATAATAATGAAAAATCGGCTTTGCGGAAATTGTACGCATTGACAGATTTAAACGGCAACTCACTATCTCTCCTACTACCTACACCAGATTGAACATCGACCAAAATAGATAGCGCCGGATAATGATCATCCTCCGGAACTAGGGCTCCATGGATTGCTCCACACTGCACCTCCCGCCGGTAACAACAAGGTCTAAGATTCTATCACTAAAATTACGTATGAACTTATGCTGATGGTGATCCACAAAATTGATAAAATTCACAAAATTTGACACACAATGATCGGAAGGGGATCCATCTACATATGATGCATATTGCGCAATGTTGAAATCACCAATAATGATGAAAGAACTATCTAAGACGTACTGAAGTGAAGCGAGCGCATCGTATTCATTCCGATATTTCACAATCGAAGTTGCAGGAGAAATATACAAGGCGAAAACGTAACGATGCGAGATCCCTCCTGATATCTCAACAATGATTATGTCAGTACGTGGAGACAAATTGAAATTCAGAGCCTATAATCCCACGCGAGATGACCTGTATTTCTTGTCAACTGCAACCAGTACGCCACCAGCTCAAGACGCTCCCGTTGTTGCAGGATCGCGATCACAGCGAAACACGGAATACCTACAATAGAGTACCTCGCTGTCAGAGATGAATTCGCACATCCATGTATCAGACAGAATTATAATATCACTCTCGCAGCGTATGGAAGCATTGAATATATCAATAGTTTTTGAGCGCAAGCCAAACTTATGCTGATGGTGATCCACAAAATTGATAAAATTCACAAAATTTGACACACAATGATCGGAAGGGGATCCATCTACATATGATGCATATTGCGCAATGTTGAAATCACCAATAATGATGAAAGAACTATCTAAGACGTACTGAAGTGAAGCGAGCGCATCGTATTCATTCCGATATTTCACAATCGAAGTTGCAGGAGAAATATACAAGGCGAAAACGTAACGATGCGAGATCCCTCCTGATATCTCAACAATGATTATGTCAGTACGTGGAGACAAATTGAAATTCAGAGCCTATAATCCCACGCGAGATGACCTGTATTTCTTGTCAACTGCAACCAGTACGCCACCAGCTCAAGACGCTCCCGTTGTTGCAGGATCGCGATCACAGCGAAACACGGAATACCTACAATAGAGTACCTCGCTGTCAGAGATGAATTCGCACATCCACGTATCAGACAGAATTATAATATCACTCTCGCAGCGTATGGAAGCATTGAATATATCAATAGTTTTTGAGCGCAAGCCACGGGTATTCTTATAATAAATTACCAAATCAACACCGGAAGCTTGGGGTTCACTTGTGAAGAGCTCACAGTCGTAGAGGGGAGGAACACATTAGAAGGGACTGACCTGGTCGGAAGTAACCGCTTCATGCAGGGTAATCCCAAAATGTCATTGCGAAGCTTGTCTCGTACACCTAGATAAGCCGCACATTTGTTGTAATCTCAAGTAGCATGATCTGAAGTAATGGTTTTATCATTCAAAACCCTGCAGTTAGAAGAAGTAAGTATGGTGGAAACACACTGCGTAACCGCATGCCCACCACCATAGCGAGGACATGAGACAACCCTGCTGCAGTTTTTGGAAGTATGATTGAAGTCATTACAATTGAACCAGCGAACAATTTCAATTGCATCATAGACACGACAGCTGTCATAGCCAACAAACAGATTGCCGGCGCCTAATACGCGCTGGTAAGTAACTCTTTCTAACTGAAGTGTGAACTCATATATACCTTTTTGTCTGCTCTCGTTAATTTAAACTTAATGATTTTATATTATGTCGAAGAAGATCACCTCTTGCGAGAACGAAAACATAATCAGTAATGATTTCATACTTGTAGGGTTCACTATTATTATCTGTATGATGAGAAGATGACGATAAGTGTCTCCTAATAAATGTGTTTGGGCCTCTAGAGGGCTCAATTTTGGCCTATGGACAAAGTCTTAGAGCAAACAGAGAAATACATCGGCTATTCAGATTTGAAACAGCGTACGGAAATTCGTTCACTATTCCAAGTTATAACGAATTTCATCATGAAAAACTAGAGCGGAATTTCATTTAGCGACAATAAACGAGGGTCGGTACAATGGATTCCGCGCGAGAAACTATACTGTTTTAAATGTTTTAAAATGCACCTGAATGCTCATGATTGTTTTGTGTAAATGTGAGTGTATGTAAACGTGTGGTGTATATGTGACCGTGACATGATGTCATTATAGGGTGTTACATATCAAAATCATCATCATCTGATATACTGATTTCTGACTCGGGGAAATTAGAACATTCTTCACCTTCACAATGCTTACATATGAGCTACAAGGTAATCCTAAATTTTTCACAAACATTTACCCGTACAATTTTATTCACAATCACGAGGGTTTATTTTGAACAATTCATCGGGACGTGCATTTTTATTGTTTATATAGGAGTGAGTTCGTTCGGACTATTCCTCCAACCCCATTTCTTCAGATCAATGGTTTGATTACCGAACACGCTAACAATATGTTGCTTTGCAGCATTATCGTATGTTCATATGGTTACCTTGTTGAAATCTTATGTAGAGTATGGAAGATCGGAAATTGTAATTTGCTGATAAACGTGTTGAACAAAGAGCTCCCAATTTTTCATGCCAGCGAACGATTACATTATGCCAAGGCATCACAAGGTAACCATATGAAAATACGATGATGCTGCATAGCAACATATTTTCAGGATTATTACCAAGTTCAGGTTTGGATTGGTAATAAAACCATTGATCTAACGGAATGGGGTTGGAAAAATAGTCCGAATGGACTTACAAACAGTAAAAATGTACATCCTAATGAGTTGATCAAAATAATCTCTTGTGGTTGAATAAAAAATTGTACTGGTGAATGTTCGTGCTTAAAAATAGGACCACCTTGTAGCTCATTATGTAAGCATTGTGAAGGTAAAGAATGTTACAATTGCCCCGAGCCAGAAATCAGTATATTAGATGATGATGATTTTGATAAGTGTATGGATGAAAATAAACACGATGATGAAGATGATGACGATAACAATGATGTTATCAATGACAATTGCGACGATCAAATTTTATCAAACTTGGATGATGAAGCGGATCACGATGATCCATATATCAATAATGATCATATTACATCATCAGCAATATATGCTGACAGTGATAACGAAAACTTAGGTTATTTGTGAATAATTAGACATATAGATAATTTTCCAATGAATATGAAATGTAAAAGAAAAAAAATATGAATGTGAAAAAAAACAAATTATTTATTAATCTTAGTTTTTTTTTTGTTTAAATATTGAAACTTGTTATGTAACACCCTATAATGACATCATGTCACGGTCACATATACACGTTCACACGTCTACATACACTCACACATTCACACAGAATGATTATAAGCATTCAGGTGCATTTTAAAACATTTAAAAAGTATTATTTCGCGGGAGGAATCTATTGTACCGGCCCTCGCTTATTGCCGCAGTATATCAGATGATGATGATTTTGATATGTAACACCCTATAATGACATCATGTCACGGTCACATATACACTACACGTTTACATACACTCACATTCACACAAAACAATCATGAGCATTCAGGTGCATTTTAAAACATTTAAAAAAGTATAGTTTCTCGCGCGGAATCCATTGTACCGACCCTCGTTCATTGTCGCTAAATGAAATTCCGCGCTAGTTTTTATGATGAAATTCGTTATAACTTGAAATTGTGAACGAATTCCCGTACGCTGTTTCATACCTAAATAGCCGATGTATTTCTCTGTAGTTTGCTCCAAGACTTTGTTAATAGACTCAAAATTGGTCTCTTTAGAGGTCCAAACACATTCATTAGGATAGCTTAATTTCTACTAGGCTCAAATCGATCTGCTTGGATTTAAAATAGTCGCTATGAAAATCTCTTGAAGAACGTAGAATTTGAATTCCATGAAAAATTTCCAACCCCAAAAGATTTGAATTTTTAAGCTCTCTACAATTTTCAAAATGGCGCCAAAGCTATGTCTTTAAATCAAAATGATCGAATTTCGGACATTGAGTGCAGAATAATAGAATATTTCGAATCAATTTGGTTTTAGATCGAGAACTTAAGTATTTCGTCTGGAATTCGTAAAATACAGATTTTTCAAAATGGCCTTTTTTGGCCCAAAAAAATGAGGTAGGTCAAAATACCAGAAACCGAAAGAATAGAAATAAAAATACTATGTTTCCACCGAAACAGAATATGAAATAAACAAAAACTCTTTGACATATACTCCATTTTTCAATGTGCTAAAAAACAGAGTAAATGGACCCTATCTTGGGCCCACGCCCTCTAATCGATTTCGGACCAGAGCCAAAAATCGCGTATTAATTTTTCCAAAAACTTTTGTTCAAAAACATTTTTCCATACAACTCAAAGCTTTGTCTCAAAATGCAAAAAATTGAGAAAAAGCCATTTTTGCTTCCAAAATATGGCCATACCTTTTTGAGCACAGGGTTAATGCAAATTTAAACTACCCCATCGTTTTCAACGTGTCAAAATACATAGAATAGACCGCAATTAGACCTCGCGGAAATTAGGACAAAAATCGTCGATTTTCCTCCTTAAATGCCTGGACTATTGACGGAACGCGCTATCTCTTTATCCGGTGCCGCACCTGCTGGTGTGATCGGCAGTGAACGTGTTGTGATAATATTTCTCTCTACAATCGGCAATCGGCCAGATGATTAGCGCTTCAAATGACGCGCGAAACAGAGCGAATAGTGTCGAGTATTTCGACAATCCCTACTACTCAATATCTCAAAAACGGTCGTATCTCTTTTGAACTTTTAAGCCAGTAAGTTTCGAGAATCATTCCATAATTTGGGTTAAGATTTCTGATAAGCAATGAAAGAGTTCACACTTTAACACTATAAATAAGAAACAATCGCTCTTATCCACTAACAATACTGTTCTGTTTACTCTGATGATGGCTACTTGGTAGCTGAAAGGTCCTAAGTACTTGACAGTATTTCAATTTTATAAGTATGATAGTTCCTTATTCATAGTGTCCAAATTTTGAGTGGATTGCATTTATCGTTTGGCCGCTACACGAGAACATACTTCATGCCATATAACTCGATTCACGATTAAATGGCAAAAATTAACAAATATAACATGTGTTGGCAATGTCCGTCTTTCTAGTCGATTCCTCATGGATGATCTCACTCAAATAAGCCTTCCTTATTCCGAATTATCTCGTATTGCTCTATTACTATTTGTTCAAGATTTCTCTCATTTTCAATTTGCACCTAGTACATTTAAATAACTCCATGGAACAGAATCTGAGGATTGTTAGTCAGGTAAACGAGGAGGCCACGCAACTGTACGGCATTATCCTCTTTTGAGGGTTAATCTAACTGAAATGAGGAGGTGCTCCATCATGTATAAACCAACTTACTGATCTATTTGCGTATGGTACATTAACTATTAGATCTGTAAGGTCGTTCTCCAATAAATTGAAATATGTTTCACCATTCAAGTGAGGAGGAATTATAAAAGGTCCATTTCCACCATTTTCGAATGGGTTTTCCATGAAAATGTTTCTTCTGAAAAAAAATTTAAGAATACTTTTTTGAATCAAAATTTTCCCAAAAACCTGTAGTTTCAGAATAAAATAAAATGATGCGATCCAAAATAAAGCAGAAAATGTATTGCAAGTTTCCCGTACCGTCGCTTCTGTTGAGAAGCTTCGTCGACCAGTACCTACCATATAAAAAAATTTTGCATCGATAATTACTGAAGCTAAATAACCAAACTTGAAAGCTTGGCATGTTATGGTTCCTGAGTCATAATAAGGAATCGGTTGGAATGTATAAATGAGGGTGATGGCAAAATATAAAGGAATATTAAAAAATTAATCAATAACTGAAGAAATATAATAAACTATTTAACTAGCTTGATATGGAACAACTTGTTCTATCGAAAATGATTTTAAAGTAAAAAAAGCAACTCTAGAGCACAAACAATTAAAATTAATCTAGAAATTAATATTGAAATTAAATCTTTAAATATCATTTACAGATAAATTCTCTTACAGATTCTAAATCTACTATGCGAATCGGACATAATAACATATTACTCCATCTATACATTTTTCTGCAATGTTATTGAAAAACTGTGCAGTCACAATTAGCAAACCACTTGCTCTGATTATGGAAACGTCCTTTAAAACAGCAATGCTAACTACGGACTGGATCTCTGCAGACGTTGTAGCTGTACACAAAAAAAGGGATAAATTACTAGCTGAAAACTATCGTCCAATAAGCCTCACTCCCAATGAAGGTAAAATAATGGAACGTATCATAATTGACACCATGCTAGTGTTTGCGTTTGAGCACAATTTTATTCCGGAAAACCAGCACGGATTCCTACCTGGAAGGGCTATATATACGAACCCACTTTTATGTGTGAATGATAGGTCACTGGCTACAGATAATAACATCCCAATACACGTAATCTATCTGGATTTCAGTAAAGCCTTTGATAAAGTCCCCAAATTGCGGCTTCTAGCTGAATTCCGGGGTGAATTATTGGGGTGGTCATCAGTTTTTCTGTCTGGCCGTAAATTCAGAGTAAAAATTGGTTCAAGTTTTTCACAATAATGTAGATGTAGTTAGAGGCGTATCTCAGGGATCTGTGATAGACCCATTATTATTTTTAATTTATACTTCAGATATTCCAGGAATAGTTTCCTCTACATGTTCGCAATATGCAGACGATATCAACTTGTAAATGAATTTAACATAAATGCAAACCCGCGGGGTCACTCTTTCAAATTAAGGCATGCAAATTGTAGAACATCCTGTAGGCAACATTTTATTTGCAATAGAGTATTTGGTGTATGAAATGCATTGGACTCTGACACTGTTGAATCATCTTTCGTAAGCTCATCTTAAATCACATTGATTCTCTGCTACTCAGCAGTTGATGTAGTCCAATGTAGGCCTTATTACTGATTCATTCTTCTTATTACTGTATTTTGTAATATTATTCTGTATTTTTCTGAAATAGATATTATTCAGCTTCTACAAATGTTATTATGTTCAATTGAGTCACATAGGATTTTATCCTCGACTCTTACCTAATGAATAATAATGATAATAATAATAATACAATCTTTTCAGTCCTATACCTTCATGTTCTAACATAAACACAATTTTTCAAATTGCGAAGCATACTATTGATAAGCTAAGAAAATTAATCAAATACTTGATTACGAAGAATAGTAGAATAAATGCAAAGGTTAAAATCTCAAAAATGCATCAGAACTGGAGGACAAGTAGGACATTTCAGAACAATGTTTACTCTTATTCCATCAGAATTTGTGTTTTCAACAGTAACAGTACCTAATATTATGTAATAATGTTCCTCTCTTTATAAAATTCAAGCTTAAAACTAAAGTGACCGATAATCTAATTTGTAACTATGAACATCAATGCTGTTAGCTAAACCCTGTTAATATCACTTCTATTATTTTTCGAAACTGTAATATTTTGTTAATGTCTATTATTATAACACGAAAGGTCAGCTGGCGATTTGGCATCAGCGACTAGCTACAGTACCAGAAGTTCACCACATAATAACAACTGTTCATTTATATAATATCCAGTTCTCCTTATTTATATTCAGAATCTTTAAGCACAATCGGATTCAATGGGTTATATGGTAGTAGAATTAGATTAATAATTTTAATAAATGACATACTTTTTCTATCGAACCACTCCGAGAAATAGCTATATTAATTCTATCTAATTATTTGAGCATTTTTATATTTATAAACATATTTCTCCTGTAGCTCATTTAATTTTGGATAATGTGTATATGGTACATCTTTTCCATATCATAGTTAAATCTTCACGGAAATATGAACACTGTTATTTAATTCATCAGGTCATATAGGGTAATGATTCTGTAGTTGAATATATGTATTATTTAATTATTGCAGCTGTTAATAACTGAATATGTGTTTTAATGTGGGGTACAGTAATTCCAATTAATTACATACTAAAGTTTGTCATTGATGAAATACAAAACAAGTTGGAACTTCATGGAAATATGACTAAATTTAAAATGAGCAATATTTAATCCTTTATCTTCAATGTAATGTTGTACATCATGCCATTATGTATTGTTGCTGAACCATAAAAAACTGATCAAAGAGGATTATAACTTAATAATTCATGAAATTCGTGAAGTGCTCCATTTAAATCAATGTAAATCATGCACCTTCTTGCACTTTGTCACGTGGTCAGAATGATCTCCATCTCTGTCTAATACCAAGCTGAATAGGTCTTCTGTATCTTTTAAGTGTTGGGATCATCAACTGAACAGAGGTTCATAAACCATGTGCTATCCATGTATGTATATATAATATCTATGTCTTGAAATTAACGTTCCTCATCCGAGGAGGAAGCGAGTTCAGGAAAGTGTTAAGAATTTCTTGTCTTATTTGGAAATCAAGATGAATGTAAATTTTGATATCATTCATTTTATTTGAGCTAGTGACTACTCATCACTCACACAAAATTCTAATGTTAATATGTAGGTTAGAATATTGTATATTTTTATTTCAATGCATTCTACGTTTGATACCAACATAAGATTGGAAAACCCTGGCTTCTGAATGAATTCTACGTCACAATAGCACGACTTGATGCCGACGTTTCGCCAACCTTCAGTGCAGGCTTGATGCTTCAGTTCAAGCTTAGGGCAGGCTTGAGGCAGGCTATTATAATAAAATATGCGGCTTACATAGCTTATACTCGTCAAAACTATCACTTGAATAAGTTTCATCAATTTTTAAACCAGAAGGTGGTTCATAAAAATAAATTTTGCGATTTGATGGCGCAAGTGCGATCAATAGGACAAGAACATCCGTATCTTCGTATACTACAACGACTTGTTGGTCAGTCATTTCAGATATTCCATTATTGCACGCATTTACCGGGTGCGATACTACGTCCGCTTTCTTCAATAAGGGAGAACAAGTGTTTTTCAAAAACTTCGGAAAATATCCAGATCTCCAAGAGCATGCAGAAAAGTTCAAAGAAAAATATCTTGAAATTGGAAATTTATTGGAACACGGATGCCAGTTGTTGCTAGTCTTATATGGTGCAACATTGAGCTTCCGCAAGCCCAACATACCTGCAGAATACCAGGTACCAATATTAGAGCTCTCACACATCTTGAGACGTAGGTCGTTTGCCAGTGTGACCTCAAAAAAGAAAGCAGTACGTCTTTGTACTCTTGTACCAACATTAGACGCCTTTACACAACATTTGAAACGTGTCTACCTACAAGTACAAAATTGGTTGTGTGGTTCCCAATATTGTCAAACAAATCCAGACATAATTGAAGAGGACGTGGACGAGGTAGATGTTGATAATCACTCAGCACCCTCCAAGTGGGGATGGAAATGGGTCAATCAATATTATGAGCCGATTCCGATCACACAACCAGCAGCATCAGAAGAACTAATAAATATTATATCTTGTGGGTACGTGACTAATTGCAAAAAATTATGTGGTTGTAGAAAAAGTGGATTTACCTGCACAATGGCATGCCAAAAATGCAATAAGATCAACTGCACAAATGTTGAATTACCCGATACCAGACAAGAAGATAATGATTCAGATGAAACTGCTGAGCTGTCAGATTCAAATGATGTTTTTAGTCCAGATAAAAATGAGTAACATGTGCCATGTACAAATTGTTGTAAAAATATAAAAATTTTTATGTTTGCTTATGAAATGCTTCATCTTTACATATCCGAATCCCGGTGTAACTCGAGGTCCGGTATAACGACGAGGTTAAATTGCATTTAATTATGCAATCTATCATTTTTCTGATAACTTTGACATAGGATTCGTAATCAGAGACCTCGAAAACCCCGAGTAGCTATTTTCAACTGATTTCAGCCAATATTAAAGAAATGAAGAAAAAAGTGCATGATAAAATGCATTTTCAAATGCATATTAATGCAAGATAGATATTTTTTCTAATCATGTTACTGTCAGATTCACAATCAAGGACCCTGAAAATCTCTAACTACAAGTTTTCAAGGACTTACTAGCAATATTCAGGAAGTTCATTGAAAAGTGCACCAAAATGCACTTAAAAAATTTGTGCATCAAATCCCCTGGTCAAGCATAAGTAACAAAGTTTACAAATACCTTCCTTAAGAGAATGCAAAAAACCGCTAAGCTCTATCAATCCACGTAACGTTTTTTCTAAGTTTTGTGGAAATCGACCTAAATACAACGTACAATATCTTACCAATGATACCGATAGACCATTGAGCAAGCACCAATTTGAAGTTGATCATTGTAGCCGTTTCCAGGAAAACAGAAAGAAAACGGAAAATTCGCGATGGACATGGAATGCATAATACAATTTATGTTATTGGTCTATGGACTTAATTGCTGAAATACATGTTAAGATTCATGAATATCAATGTGGTACTAGGATAGATACATTTATTTGTAGATAGTAACCCACATAGATATGAAACGCCCAGAATGATAATGCTGTCTTTCGCGTGGCTAGGTACTTAATCTTAATCTAAATATGGAATTAGACATTAAGGCAGATGAATATTTTTGGATTTACTCATGCACATTATTTACATTTCTATGTCTTCAGGTGATCTCAGGCAATCTAGTTTATCAATCAATAAATATAAGAATATAACTAATGGTTCACTGATGTGAATAGACCGATTTACCCAATATCCTTATACCCTGCAATTTATCTTGATTAGGATTAATACGCTGGATGTGTAACATGTAAGAAAATCCAAAATAGCGAACGCCAGAAGCCATTTTATCCAACATACAGAATGAATTATTTGTGTTTTATTCGGTACATTTCACATGATACGGAAGTTTAGAATTTGTAATATTATAACCAAGTATTTCATTATTCAGAAAAAAGCTAATAGTTCAAGCATTGTATTTTGTTCAATATTCAGTTTCTTCGAATAAACATGTCATTTCATTGATGAATTTTGGTATCTTCTCATCAACTGATGATTCAGTAGCTGACAAAATAAAAGCCAACCTCCAAATTTAGTTATGACACGGAGAAACTGCCCCTCTGCGCGTTTATCGGACGGAGGATAAAAACTCATGCAGGTGGCAGCATTCCCCAGTTGCCCGTTCTTCATTGAGTGATATCAAGATTTACATGAATAATCGAAACACATGAGAGTACCCAATGTTTATGTGAGTTTCCTTTTGTAATCTGAGTTCTTAGTGTGAATAATGATAACATTCTATGCCTTCATTTAGTTTTGTAAAGACAACAGAATAGCGTTATATCAGATAACTATATGTTCGTGAAGATTTCTGTTCATTTAAGAAACGTTAAATTCTTCTAATGACTCAAATATGTATATTCAAAAATCAATGGAACGTCACTCAATCCACAACAACTAAAATCAGTAAAGGTGACTATAAACAGACACCAGATAGCTGATGATGGCCTTTTGTGGTTGAATCAGATTGAAGTCAAGGTTTTGTGTGATGGCAAGTAGAGTATTTTTTTCCAAAAAATCGATAATGAGCCAACATTTCTGTAGAATGATATACATATTTTCAACATCAATTGGAATGATTTTGAAATACATACGAATTTAGTTCAACGGTTTTGATATTATTTATGAATTGATAAAAATCCTTTGAATTTGAATTTCGCATTTGGAAAGTTCACACTCTGACTAAGAAAAAATCACCCTTATCTATCAAAATACAGTTAAAGTACGGAGGACCGTTGAGCTACAAGTATTCTACATCAGAGCAAACTATCTCAGAAAACAAAATGTGCCTGTTCAATATTTGAAATTATATATTCCATTCGTTCTTGATAACCTAGACCTAGATAGTTGTCATTACTGTGTTTCAAGAATGATAAACTTTCTTGAGAAATGCTGTGAATTGTATTTAAATCATGTTCCACTAATGGTTATTTCTCAGCATCTTATTTCTGTGAATGGGCAAAATGTTCTTTATACCGAGCTAGAATGTTCCTCACAATAGATTCAATAACTCCCGGATTTGATGGAGTCTGAAACTTTATCAAAAGTGTTGCCTAAACGGTCTTCTAGTCTGTTCTTACATATATAAACGGGGATTGTATTGCAAATTTAGAAAACGGGTCATAGAATTCAATAATAATTACTGAAGGATGATAAGTATAGATTCAAGTTTTACCGAATTATTTGGAAGAAGTGGCTCTAATTTGAGAAATTGATTGCGTTCCATTTTATTTTGTTGTTTAGGAATTGAGTTCTTGATCTACGATTTGTCCTAGCCATTGTCCAACGCTGAAGTTCATCAACTTCGTTGTTGTAATTCCGCTACATCAAAGGGACGTTCAAAATAATCTGAGAACAAGACTATTGGATTGAAGCTATTTCATAATTAATTGATAACCGAATTCACAGGGAATGCCCCAATCTTTGAGTTGATAAACATTCTGAGGAAAAGACTTTGAAATATTCAAATTCCCAATACAAACTGCCCAGAATAATTAAAAATTACGTCTTCATGTATGAAGCAAAACTTTTTCACTTTTAACAATAACTACTATGAACAAACAAGCTGATGTGTTATGAGCAATCCATTCTTTCCTTTTATGGCCAATATCTTTCTAAGCAAACTTGTAAATCTCCTTAAAATCAGAACAAAATAAGTTTCAAAAAGTTTAACATATACATTGGAATGATATTTTCGATTTAGATTAGATTTTGATTTATGTGGATTTTTTCACTCAAATTCACTGTAGAAATAGAAACAGATAACTACTTTCCTTTCCTTGATATTAACATTATGGAAGGTGGTCATCACTTGGAATTCAACATAATTTACAGGAAACCCACTGCATAAAATAGGTATACTCCTATAGATTCAGTTACACCAACAAATTATGGAATAGCTCCATCTAATAGCCTTGTTCATAGTGAATTGAACGTTCCTTTGAGCCAGCGAAATTGAAACATCGAAGGTGAGAATCTTCAGCAAATAGCTCTGGACCATAGTTACTACAAATCTTTGATCAATTGCTTAATTTCTGAACCAAAAAAATGGAACGGAACCAATTAACTAATTCTGAGAACTACAGTTCAATATAATTCTAACTCTTTATTTATCACGCTTCAGTAATTAATGAAGTCAAACTTACAATATAACTCAATTCACAAAAGATTGTGAGTCGTGTTCGAAATGCTATGTGGTGAGAGCATTCTAACAGTATAAATAAACATTTTTACCACATAAAGGGAAATAATGGTGACAAATCAGCGTTAGCCGAACATATTTGTCATCAAAATATATTACTCTTCAAACACAGTAATGCTCGGGATGACCACCAATAGCACCCTTCCATAAGATGATAATGTAGGTACATTGCGAAAACCGCTTCATAACTTGGTTTTTTATTCCGCTCAAGAGCTACTTTACATCCGAGAAATTCCTCATTATCTACAAAGTACAGTTACGACCTGGTCTGGACTATTGTTCACATGTTTGAGATTCGGCTCATAAACATTCTGTACATAAGAGAGATCTCTAAAACATCGTAGAAAAGTGAGCGCTCTCCCTTTTCTGAAGATATTTCGGTGATCGGTATTCTTCGGGAATATCGTCTATCATTCAACCATAAGAGATTCTAGATAGGCAGATTAGACGAGCTCAAGCTTCATTGTCTAGCTCGAGACCTGCCGAACTTCTTCCTTCCAGACTTCATTCTTCTATAGAACGTGAAGTTATGGAATTCTTTGCCTAATGAGGTCTTTCCTTATGCCTATAACTTGCAACCGTTCAAGAAAAAAACGAATGCCTATCTCTCCATCCTACATTCTATCGCTGGCTCAGATGATGTTATTCGAACATTATAGGTTTTCCTGTCGTGTAGTCGAAGCATAGAAAAAAAAATAAATATCTTGGTGATTTAGAAGGGATGGTAATGTATGTAAAAGTAATTTGATGAATTCAAATTTTTTCCCCGGCTGAGGGTAATCTCTTATATACCCTGATAATTCCGAATAGTAATTTGAACAGGCACGTTTTCATTTTTTATTTAGGTTACTCTGATGATGAAAACTTGGTAGCTGAAAGTTCAGTACATCCACCATTTTATTAGTGGATAACGGTGGTTGTTCCTTATTTATATTGTTATACTATTTATTCACAGTGTGAACTGTTCTATAGTTCAGTAGCTGCTGTCCGAAGGCTACGCTCACAGAAACGGTCAATACCCGTAGAATGAAAGCGTCGGCTGCGCTTCTGAAATGTCATTCCCCATGTTTCAATACTCAATAAATTGTGTGGAAGATTATGCGAATTGGCAGGAATATCTATGACACCGAATGACCTGTCACGGACACTACGCGACTGTCAATGTATCAGCTGTTTGCCTTATCGTTACCTGTCTAGTTGATGGGTTATGTGTTGTCTGACATAGCATAGACAGTCTGAACTGTCATATTGATCCATTATGCTATGAATCTGTCTGTCATGTGGATTATACGTGATTATATTAGAAGTCATGAACGTAAAAATATGGAGAATATCTTTTTCCTTGTTTGGGATTGAGCTTAGAAAATTCCGCCACAATTTCGTGTCAGTAAATTAAGATATTCAATATTAAATTTTCTGAATTATGAAGATAACTTAGATAATTTAATATAGAGTTATAAAGATGAATAAACGTGGAGCATTGAACCATAGGCAAGATTTGAACCCACACTCCTGGATGTCTAGTTCAGCGTGTTTACCAATTACCCCACTTTGGTCCCATCAGAGTCTAATTTATTTCCATGAAACTGATTGAGAAATGTTCTGGGTAAGTATGAACAAATTTAAGGTTTTTTTCCGCCTAATCGACCACAATTTCGTGTGAGTACATTACATACATACATTAAGAATTAAATTTTCAGAATTATGATTGAACTTTTAATGGATGTGAGTGAATAGTTGATCTATAGCGGAGTTTCGAATCGCATTGTGGTCATCAATGATCTACTATCCTTTCAGAGGATTATATTTACAAAAATATAATTCTGTGATGGGATCAAAGTGATGTAATTGTGAAACGGATGAGAAACTGACCCGTTTGAGTCGGTTTTAACTGGCCCAACTAGCTCAATTTTAATGAATTAATCTCAGGGCTCGTAGTGAAATGTGCCTTGTGATTCTAGACTGGTGAATTGCCTGAGCGCCAATTGCTTAAAAAACTATAAGAACAAATGAATTCACAGTCCAGAATACAAGCACCACGAGATGGTTTATTAGTTGATGAAGATTCAGAAAAACAAATCAAGTTCAACTTAACAATTTGATGTATTCCATATGGAATTTGGATTATAACAAAATTTAAATTACAATTTTTATAGTGTAACAATTTGTAACCAAAATAATATCAAATTTGAAGAAAACAATTATAAAATTAAATCAATTTGTAACATAAAGTGAACTTGAAGTAAAACAATTATAAAATTAAATCGATTTGTAACATAAATTGAATTTGAAGTAAACAATTATGAAATTAAATCAATTTTTTAATTGAAAAGAAATCTAATCTGTTCTTTACAGATTTCTTCAAAAGAAAATTCGTAACGTAACCCGTTACAATTGGTAGACACGCTGTACTAGACATCCAGGAATGTGGGTTCGAATTCCGCCTATGATACAATGCCTTTATTCATCTTTATAATCCTATGTTAAATTATCCAAGTTATCTTCCTAATGCAGAAAATTTGATTCTAAATGTCTTAATGTAAGAAATTATGGCCATTCAGGCAAAGAAACCGAAAACTTGTTTATACTTACCTGGAACATTTCTCAGTCAGTTCTATTCAATTATATAAGACCAGGGATGCTGTCATTGAATGAGTACTGTCAGAGTTGTTGCCAATTATAGTAATACTCATACCTCACTTCTCAATTCGAAACGTAGACTTACAACTAAAAAAGATTAGGAATGTTACGAATGGAGGAATATTACTGTGCTAGTAACAAGATAGTGACAATGCAAGATTTGTAAAAATGGTGAAAGATTATATCGTGAACAAAATCTCCAACCCACAACCTAGGATCAAGATTGTTGGTGTCCCATCTGAGATCACCAAGGAAAAGGCTAATTAGCTGCCTAATCAAAATAAAAAGTTTTGTTTCAAGTGCTAGTGAATGTGAGGTGATTAGAATTTGTCCAAAAAAGAAGAATCCAGATATCTTTCGAGCAATTGTACAAATAGATGATAACTCGTTCAATAAAATTGTTTAACGGTCAATGATAATAGACACTTTTCACTCGTAAATCTTGATGAATGTTAAGTATACAGCGCTATAGAAGTGTTACGATGTTTTAAATTTTGCGGCGTTGATCACACTCTGAATTTTGTAAGCGTGACTAAATCACAATATATGTTTAACTTCAAAAGAGCTAATTTCATTGAAATGTACGGAATGATCTTGGAGGTGAACTGGACATTCTTATCTGAATGTATCGATATAGACGGCAACTACGGAATTTTATTCTACACTGTTTGTTCGAGCTTAACTTATTCATATTTTTATACATATTGACAATAATTATGACAAGTCATTTGAAGTATCATTTTCTGTATATCATCAATTATAGCCTCTGATGATGTATTTACGACACATCTGTGATTCAGTCGTAAATGGGATTCTTGTGTCAATTTGTCATCAGCCGATGAAGTGTTATGGATGAGTTGACACTGATTATTTATCATGTGGGTTTATGCTGATATTTTCTATTTCGGAGGAGATTTCGATCCTCCCTCTCCAGAAGATTGGAAGATAATCGATATGAATATAGAAGGTCAGTTCAAATATAAGCATAGAAGGATGAGACAAATCATATTGCATCAAATTTCGGGTATCGTTCCGAAACACGGATCATATATAGTTGATTGTTTTAGAGTGCTCCAAGATATCGATGTCGATTTTTATCGAATCGCACTACGACCATACCGATGTGGGATGATGGACATGCGCAGCATCCGAAGAGATACTTCAAATTCTCACACCTTTAAGATGTTTCAACTGTTTTCTGAGATAGGAGGGGAGGTCGATGACGTCAACTATAGAATAAGTCCACCATCACTACGAATTTTGTGCTTCGACGTACCCTTTCAAAATTTCGATAACATCAAAGGAATATGTCAATGATCTGCGCATGGGCAACTAGATATTTGGATAGTTTATCATTCTAGTTTGAAATGTCGTCTATAGTGGTTGATATTCAAAGTTTCCCGATTTCTGCAAACGTATATAAAATCAAGGAACTCTCTTTGTTGGACTGTGAGAAAAGGTTGGAGGGATATTTTCTATTCAAACCACCAAAATCGATGGTCCAACTATACGAGAGGCAAATGAAGAAAATATTTCATTCTGAAAAATATCACGGGATTCAATGGAACTCGGATTATCAGGAATATGATGAGTTGTATGAAATTTTGAAGGAAAATATCGATCCGGATGCTACTGTTTATGTATGTGGGAAGATAAAAGCTGAGTTTCTACGGGGGGCGTTCCACAAATTGGGGTTAGATCGAGTAGAAGTAGTGAGTTTGAAAGGTAAATGTCCAAATTCAGAGCGAGGAAATTGTGAATTTATCTGTTCACATCACCCCAATAGTGTGAATCCTATGTGTTCTAGTGCTAATAGTTGGAAGTTATTTGAATTTCTTACGAAGGAAGATGTTCTATGGCTCTCAAAATAATAATATAGATATCTAGTGAGTCTACGAATATATCATTATGCATATATCTTTTGAAGAATACACACGCAGACTTTGCGAATTCCTGGAAAAAGTTCATAAACTAAGAAGAGACTTGAATTTTTACGCAGATAAAATTAAAGTTATAAGACTGCGGAACAAATTAAATGTAAAAAGTGAGGATGATGGGAGTGGGGGTGTTGAAAACAAATTTTGTGATTCTAACCACAATTCTGAATGGTATTCTATACGCGAACGTTCCCCAACACTTTGAACGCATCTATATTTGTCTGAAGGATGTCGGCGGTGGTGGTGGTGGGGAGTGTAACCGTACCGAACGGATTCCGATGAATTTTCAAAAAATCAACTATAACCAATTGGAGGTATTCACATTTACCATCCCACAAGACAATCGTACAACCATTCATTATAAACTTGAACTCTTATTCTTCGATCGAAGTGAGGGGGATATGGCTGAATGGCAAATGATCCGACAATCATCATGTTTACCACATCTCGTAAAAAAGACAACATCATCTACACTCACATCATCTGCAATAGAAGAAGAAATCACCAAAATTTTCGCAATTTTGTATGCTATTTTATCTTCTTTATCAGTGTTATTATTGAAGATGTTTGTTAAAAATGTGAAGAAAGCTATTTACCATTCGAATAAATAATGATTATTATATAAAGGAGGTGTTTTATTAAAACAAACAAAAGATTGATAATAATAATAATATCTATTTCAGAATAAAATACATATCATTTAGTGTTTGCAATTTGTGATTTCTCGAAGGACCTCGTGATTATGTGAATTTAAGTTGATGAATAATTTGATTTCTTTGTTATTGATTAAAACTATTCATTCGATTGAAAACAATTTTATTTCTATTTGTTATATTAGATATTAATGATACAAAATATTCCAACAACTGACATTTGTATTGATGTCAACAACTGATAAACTTTATATATCAACAAGGTTGCTATCCTCTTCAGGTATCTTGGATACGTATAAAACTAAAATCATTCGATATGAATTAAGTGAATAGTAGGTTGAGTGGACGTGTTTTCAGTGTGCTCCGTAAAAGTGGCTAATTTAACAACAAATCATACTTCAAAAAATCGGATTTTTCACACAAACGTAGTTCAGTGATAATACCACAAGTTGGTTTAATACACAAAGTGAATACTTTCATACAATTGGATGAAAACTTGTATTATATAGTGCACATAAAGGAATCACTCATCTACAAATCCCACAAAAAATAGGATTTTCATGTGGTGTCTGGACGATAATGAAACCAAACTATGGAGTGTTTTTTATGCAAGGTAATAAAACAACCTACAAAAGAAGTTAAATCTCCTTGTTTTTCTTGCGATACTTGCAGAAACTTTATTTGTACAGAGTGTTCGGATCTAACAGCATCTGAATTGAAATGCATGCCACTACTGAAGCGTACTTTGAAATTCAATTGCAAAAAATGTAAGAACAATGAATATGTTGAAAGTTTGCAATATATCATAAAAGATAAGGAGGAAATAATTAATAATAAGAACGAAATTATAAAGTTACTACAAGAGAAATTAAACAAACATGAACTGAAAAGTACTTATATAACAATGCCTACTTACTCTGAGACTCTACAACAGAATTTAAACACACCGCCCAACATAGATCCACAAAACGTTCCTGATATAATAATAAAACCCAAGATCTTTCAAGATGCAGAATAAACTAAAAATGAAATTAGAAATACTATTAATCCATCTAATTTAAAAATTGGAATTAGAAGTTTGAAGTCATCAAAATCTGGATCTGTCATCATCAAATGCAAAAACAAGACAGAATTTAGTATTTTAGAAAAAAAATTCAAAAGTAAAATGGAAAACAAGTATAACATAGAATCATCTAAAATGAATAAACCAAAAATTAAGATACCAATGTTCCAACAAAACTTATCAAAAGAAGAAATTGAAACTTCAATACTGCTACAAAATGAAGCCCTGGATGATATCAAAATTACATTCATTAAAAAGGGAAGAAACAACATGTCAATAATTTATGGAGAATGCTCCCCACCGACCTTTAGACAATTAATGCGACTAAGTAAGGTATACATTGGTTGGGAACGTTATTCGGTCTTTGAAGACATTACAATTCCGCGCTGCTTCCAGTGTCAAGAGTTTTACCATAAAAAAACAAAACAGCCCCAATAAACTAGTTTGTCCTCTATGTAGTGAAGAGCATGAGCAAGAAAACTGTCCAAAAATTAATAAAGTATGCGTCAATTGTGTCAAATCAAATGACAAATACAAATTGAAGAACAATGTTGACCATTACTCGACCGATACTATTTGCCCGACGCTACAATTCCACATAAATCTGAAAAGAAGTAAAATTGACTATACTGGTTAAATGGTATTAGTAGATCAAGATATCATCCTGGAGAATTTGAAATTACTTGAGCAAGACCACTTAGGGGAATACGCAGATCCTGGGAACATTATAGTATCAAAAACTGAATCTTTCAACATTACACACTTCAATATTAGAAGTGCTAACAAAAACTTTGATGAATTCTTAGCACTCATTGAAACTTATAAACTAACATGTGATATCTTTGTTTTACGCGAATGTTTCAAAAATGTATCCGTAAATAACCTTAACATACCAGGCTATACGACAATATATAATGATGGTGACTTCAATAGAAACGACGGAGTTTTGATTCTAATAAAATCAAACCTCAACTACAGTATTTCAAATTATAAACTAATTTTATGCGGCGTATCTTTATGTATCATGAATTTAACAATCAATAATTGCTCTATATAGACCTAACCCAACTAATCTGACCTTGTTTGTTGATGAACTAAATTCATACCTGGACACAATACAAACCAATAAATTGGACATTCTTATTGGTGATGTCAACATTAATCTATTAAATGTAAACGATGTTAACGTGAACAAATATCTTGCTGTACTAGCTAAACACGGATTTGTGCCGTACGTACAAAATCCCACAAGAATAACTCCTCAAACCAAGTCATGTATCGATCATATTTTCCTTAAAAAACCGAACAATAATCAAAATTTGATTTTCAACTCATATATTCTTAAGTACAACATTACAGATCATTACCCAGTATCACTAAATATCGAGTACAACTCCGATAAAGCAAAAACCTTCGACAACACCAAAAAATTCAGAATAAAAATAGACTTTGAAAAGTTGATGACTTTACTACAAAAAGAATCTTGGGATACAGTAATAAATGAAAATGACCCTCAACTTGCAACCGACTTCTTTTTAAATAAACCTAAAAACATTATTGAAAATTCCAAATGTACAAAACTATGGCATGAAAAACACACCAAAATCAAACCTTGGATTACCGAAGGATTAATTCCATCAATAAGAAATAGGGACAAATTAAAAAACAACTAAACAAACACTTCTCATATAAACTAGAGAAACAATACAAAATTTACAAGAATAACCTAAATAAACTACTATATAAAAATAAAAATAACTATTATCTTGAACAAATTGAAAGTAACAAAAACAATTTAAGAAAACCTATCAACTAATTCAGAAGCCACTAATGAAAGGAGCAACAATAAAAACACATTACAGATTACTGACAATGAAGGTGTTGTACTTAATGATAACAAACTAATGGCAAATTATTGTAATAATTATTTCAGTAATATAGGCTTAAACATGGTCAAAGACATTGAAACTTTTTTGACAATTAATGAAAATATTTTAATTAATCCCAATTCCATGTTTCTAAACCCAATAACAACAAATGAATTGATAGAACATATATCTGCATTGAAAAATAACACTTCCTCCGGCATAGAAGGAATATCCACAGAAACAATTAAACAGAATCATCAATATTTATTAGAACCTCTTAAACACATATTCAATATGATTATTCAAAAAGGACACGTTCCCACTCAGTTCAAATCTTCTATAATTATCCCAATTCATAAAACTGGCGACAAAACAAATATTACTAACTATTGACCTATCAGCATGATAAACTGTTTTGCAAAAATTTTGGAAAAATGCTTAAAAATTCGGTTAGTTAAATTTTTCGATGAAAACAAAATTATACATGACTACCAATATGGTTTTCGAATTGGCATAACCACCACAGATGCCATGTACAACGTTATCAGAAGTATTACAGAGGAATTGGATGCAAACAAAAAATGCATCGCAATATTCTTGGACTTTGCAAAAGCATTTGACACTGTTGATCATACAATACTTCTCAACGTGTTGGAGCTTTCTGGAATACGAGGAACAGTGTTGGATCTTTTCCGCAGTTATCTGATTGATCGCAAACAGAGTGTCTAAATAAATGATACACTAAGTGAAACTATGACTATAAAAATGGAGGTTCCCCAAGGAACAGTTCTTGGTCCAATATTTTTCCAAGCATAAATAAACTCACTGCTCTGCTTAAAAATAAAAGCAAGAATAATATCATATGCTGTATATATATATATATATATTTATTTATTTAATAGTCATTAAGTTAGTTACAATTTGAATAGAATTACAAGTACAATGAGGTAGAGTTAATTAATTACAAATCATTAATTCTTTAATCACAATATAAGGTTTAATTGGCTAAAAACTAGTAATTCAAAATTAATTACAATCGGAAAATAAATACTAACTTACATGTCATGTTACATAAAGGTAGTACAAAATTGATTGTATATATAAATAGCACCAAAGTGACTTAACACTTGTGTTGTGCTAACTAAGAAATGTTGATCTGAAGCTACATATGTTCATGTAAGAGGTAAAGGGACAAAATAGAAGTGTTATATAATGTTAGTGTAACTGTTAATTTTCTAATATTTCAATAAATTTGAAGTAATTTGTGAAAATAAATTTTTTTGCTTCTCTCGAAAAGGCTTTTTGATATTTTATGCGTTTTATGTTTAGGGGTAGGATATTACAAGTTTTAGGTAACGTGTAGATAAGAAAACGATGGCATATATTCTTGTTGAATTTTTGAGTGGGTAGTGATTACTGGTATTTCTGGTAGTATAAAAAGTGGGAATGGTGTTCTGAAGTAATTTATTTTTAAATGCATACACACATAAGCTATGGAAGTATAGTGTTCGAATGTTACTGATATCCACTGTGTATATAAGGTTTGTATGGAAATATCTTTTTTTCTTCAAAATTATCTTCAGTATATAATTTTGTATTGTATTCAGCTTTTGTAAAGAACTTTTATACGCTGCTCCCCACACCAAAATACCGCAACGAAAGATGGATTCGGCTAGAGATTTGTAAATCAGTATGAGTAGATTTTTTGATAAAAACTGTCGTAGTTGATAAAATTTGTATATTCGTTTCCTCACTTTTTTCGTTAGATAATCTATATAATTGTACCATTTCAAATGGTTGTCAATAATAATGCCCAAATATTTAACTTCTTTCATTTCCATAATTTCGTTTTTCATACCCGGAATTTTTATACTGGAAAAGCTGGGTCTATTTGACGATGTTATAGAGAAGGCAAGATAGTGGGTCTTACTGCCATTCAATGAGAGGTGATACATACTCAGCCATTTATTAATAGTTTCCATGCTTTGTTGGATAGAGTTTTTAGTTTCAAACCATGTATTTCCGCTGAAAATAACAACTGTATCATCAGCATATGATATTATTCTTGCTTTTATTTTTAAGCAGAGCAGTGAGTTTATTTATGCTTGGAAAAGTATTGGACCAAGAACTGTTCCTTGGGGAACCTCCATTTTTATAGTCATAGTTTCACTTAGTGTATCATTTATTTGGACACTCTGTTTGCGATCAATCAGATAACTGCGGAAAAGATCCAACACTGTTCCTCGTATTCCAGAACGCTCCAACACGTTGAGAAGTATTGTATGATCAACAGTGTCAAATGCTTTTGCAAAGTCCAAGAATATTGCGATGCATTTTTTGTTTGCATCCAATTCCTCTGTAATACTCCTGATAACGTTGTACATGGCATCTGTGGTGGTTATGCCAGTTCGAAAACCATATTGGTAGTCATGTATAATTTTGTTTTCATCGAAAAATTTAACTAACCGAATTTTTAAGCATTTTTCAAAGATTTTTGCAAAACAGTTTATCATGCTGATAGGTCAATAGTTAGTAATATTTGTTTTGTCGCCAGTTTTATGAATTGGGATAATTATAGAAGATTTGAACTGAGTGGGAACGTGTCCTTTTTGAATAATCATATTGAATATGTGTTTAAGAGGTTCTAAAAAATATTGATGATTCTGTTTAATTGTTTCTGTGGATATTCCTTCTATGCCGGAGGAAGTGTTATTTTTCAATGCAGATATATGTTCTATCACTTCATTTGTTGTTATTGGGTTTAGAAACATATATATATATATATATATATATATATATATACATATATATATATATATATAAATATATATATATAAATATATATATATATATATATATATATATATATATATATATATATATATATATATATATATATATATATTCTTTTGTTGATATTCTTGAACCATTTGTAATATTTGTATGTTTTCTTGGTATATTGGTTCGTATATATACTGATAATGAAATAGTTTTGACGTTTCGACAACGTTTATTGCCTTTATATATCAGTATATATACGAACCAATATACCAAGAAAACATACAAATATATATATATATATATATATATATATATATATATATATATATATATATATATATATATATATATATATATATATATATATATATATATATATATTTCTTTGCGGGAGGTTATGTTAGCCAAAAATTCGTAATGTAGGGGTAGGCATTCAAAGCAGGAAATGTGAACCGAGGGGAAGGTGCGGCGTTGCCAGATTGTGTCTTGTTTTGTTGTTGCTTCTTATTATTGTATTGAGAATGTGAAAACAGTTTTTCTAAAGATAATTTTCATCAATTATGCTCCTAATTGACTGCAAATTGAGAAGAAAGGCGCTCCTGAGTCGAAAATATCAACAAAATAAATTAAATTCAGTGTTTGATAAATATGATGAAGTTAAAAATGATTTGAAAAATGCAGTAATTAAATAGAAGAGTTCACTGTTTGTTGGAGTTTTGGCTTGTTACGTTATTTGAAAACTTGATTGCAGTCCGGCTATACTAAATTAGATGTAAAACATTGCCATCTCATTTCGTATTGTTGAGAAACACTAAGCACACAATGTAGATAATTTTTCTATCAAATTAAAGGTAAAATTATGCAGAATGATATGGAGTAATTTTCACAAAGGTTGATAAATTTACCTACGTCTTCAAAACAATTATTGCAAACATGCTATTTTCGTCAAGTCAATTAACACTTTCAATATTGTTTATAACAATGAAGCTCTCAATTCAGAAACTATTTGATAATAATCATATTGTTCTCAGCGCAATTTTCCCTCTAAGAATCGCGAACATGCCCGCGTCGCATATGTTTCGACTGATGAAAAACTACCTGGCCTAAACATGAATTCAAACGATACACGATCTTCCTCCAATAAATCGTTGATTAATATACCTACATATAGTCCAGGCATTTAAGGATGAAAATCGACTATTTTTATCCGAATTTCTGCGAGGTCTAATTTTAGTCTATTCTTATGTATTTTGACACGCTAAACACGATGATGTAGACTATGGCCATTTTTTGGACCCAAAAATAGCCATTTTTTGCGTTTTGAGACAGAACTATGGGTTTTATGAAAAAATGTTTCGGACAAAAGTTGTTGGAAAAACTAGTACGCAACTTTTGGCAACTTCAAGTCGATTCTAGGTCGTGGGCCCAAGATAGGGCCCGTTTAGTGTGTTTTTTGACACATTAAAAAATTGAGTATATGTCAAAGAGTTTTCAATTTTTCATATTATGTTTTGGTGAAAAGATAGTATTTTTATTCTTCTTTTATTCGATTTCTGGTATTTTGACCTATCTCATTTTTTGGAGTCACAATCAGCCATTTTGAAAATTTCAGACGGAATACTAATGTTATCAATCTGAAACCAAAATTATTCAGAAGATTTCATCATTCTGCATATAATATCCGAAATCCGAGCATTTTGCTCTGAAGACATAACTTTGGCGCCATTTTGAAAATTTTGAACCAACGAAAAATGTAAAGTTTTTGAGGTTAGAAATTTTCTACGGAACCCAAATTCTAGGTTCTATCAGAGGTTTTGATAGCGAGTATTTTGAGTCTAAGCAGATTGATTTGGGTCGGATAGAAATAAAACTATCCTAATAAATGTGTTTGGGCCTCTAAACGGCCCAATTTTGGGTCTATAGACAAAAACCTCGAATCAAATTACAGAGAAATACCTCGGCTATTTGAGTTTGGAACAGCGTACGAAGATTCATTCACAATCCCAAGTTATAGCGAATTTCATCATAAAAATTTAGCGCGGAATTTCATGTAGCGGCAATATGCGAGGGTCGGTACAATAGATTCCGCGCGCGAAATTATAGTTTATAAATATTTTAACATGCACCTGAATGCTTATAATCGTTTTGTGTGAATGTGTGAGTGTGTGTAGACGTGTGAACGTGTATATGTGACCATGGCATGATGTTTTTATAGGTTGTTACATAACAAATTTCAATATTAAACAAAATTTTAACATTTATATTTTTTTTACATTTCATATTTATTGAAAAATTATCTATTTGTTGATTATTTACAAATAACCTACGTTTTATATTTTTTTCATTATTCATAACATAATATAATATTATAATATAATTTAATCTAATAACTATCATAACATACATAATATTGCTTATCGGGAAAAATAAAATGGCAATAAATGTAAGTGTACAGATTCACATTATAGATAGGTCTAATACCCATTATTTTATACAATAAACACATTTACTTTTTTTCTCAATCTTTTTTTACCAGGAATTTCTGTAATTTCGCTATCAGTCGTACAGTCTGAAGTGCACGACGTATCGATGACGTTATCTTAGTTATCACTGTCAACATATATTGTTAAAGATGTGATATGATCATTATTGATAAACGGATCATCGTGATCCGCTTCATTATCTGAGTTTGATAGTATTTGATCGTTGCAAGTGTCATTGATAACATCATCGGTATCGTCATCATCTTCATCATCGTGTTCATTTTCATCAATACACTCATCAAAATCATTATCATCTAATATACTGACTTCTGGCTCGGGGCAATTAAAACAGTCTTTAACTTCACAATGCTTGCATAATGAGCTACAAGGTTATCCTAATTTTTTGCATGAACATTTACCAGTACAATTTTTTTTACACAAGAGATTATTTTGATCAACTCATCGTGACCTGCATTTTTTACTGTTTGTATAGGAGTAAGTTCATTCGGACTATTTCTCCAACCCCATTTCGTTGGATCAATGGTTTCATTACCGATCCAAACCTGAACTTGGTAATACACCCTAAGAATATGTTGATTTGCAGCATCATCGGTGGGTGGTAAGCTTTCAAGTCCACACAGATTTTTGAGCTCAATTGCGGAGACAAATATGCCTCAGTGATGATCCGTATATCAATAATGATCATATCACATCATATGTACTTAATAAAATCGCCGCCTTAGGATAGATGACGCTTCGCATTAAGTGTCCGTAGGGTCCCTCCAAAAAGAGTCTGGATATGACGTGTCGTTCACGTAATTGAAGAGTTGGTAGCTAAAAACTTGCGGCGCCAATTATCGAACGATTCGGAATATTTATAAATACTTCAGTTAAACACTGACCGATTCGTTTTTTACATTCAAATGCAGCTGCTAGTGATAATGTCCCGTCAGGTGTCACAATATCTCAACACTGATTCTATCGTATTTGTAATTTAGTTATATCATATTTCTTGTTTCTCCTTTCCCGAGATCAATTTTTGCAAATAATATACGGTGACTCATAAAATGTCATCAAAGTGTGACAGATTGAAATTTAAAGTTAAAAATGTCGTAGTCAGAGTTCACTACCGGTACAAACATTTTTTCTAATGTATCGGAATTTTGTAAAGCTTAGGGGTGATACATCATTGGAAAGGTGATAAGACGGGTCAATCCAAAACTGCAATAATTCAATATTGGGCCCATAAGAAGAATTAAAATGAAGACATGATATTACGATTTTATACGACTTATTGACAATAAGGATTGTGACAAAACTTAATTATTATGAATAGTGTGTGGGAGTGTGGGAAGATAACATCAATAATATTTTATGAGCGTTTTGAAAAAACTTCTTACTTTTTAGTCTTCATTGATTATTAGGTTGCGGGTTCGAATCTCAGAAACGAAGAAAATTTTTCGATGACCCGAGAAGGTGCGGTAAGGTAAGATACAAAGTGTCAGCGACACTACTCTGCTCGGAGGACGAGCCTACCTCACGAGGTGGAGTGTTTAGTGGGTATATCTGAGATTATTAAATTCAGACTCAGGGATTCTCACACTACCTTATGAGATGTGAAACAGGCCCGATAAGTAGGGGCCCATAAAAGAATTCAAAATAAAAGAAACGGAAATCAAAGAACAAGTCTTAAATCTTGAATTTTGCAATAATCAGCTAACCCATTTTATTGAAGAGGAAAAAGCATAGATTTTTTGGTGGATGTGATAATTTGCCATATTAAGACTTCCGCCACATTTTGTTCAGAATGAAGTCAATTCGCTTCTACTCATCAAACCCTTTCATTTGTTGCCCATGACAATAAGGGACAAACTTGAAATATTTCGTTGATTACTCTTTGTGTTTCTACAAGACATGATGTGCGTTCCTTCAAAGTTGTTCAAAAAGTAAGTCTTTCATATGAAATTTTCCAATTTGGTGCCTCTTTACGGAGTTATTCCGAGTTCCGAGTTGAAAATACAGTTTTACGAATTTGTCTGAACGTCACTTCTCTTTGTCTGGAAGTACCGCGACGGCACGTTTGATAGTTTCATCTGTTGGTTGTCTCTGGTGTAAATCTACTCTATGGTGTTCCTCGCAGAACATCCTTCTGTGCATGTAATTTATAATCTATTCTATAATAGTAATAGTTAATACGTTAGTAGTATGTCAGGAGTTCAGGACCAATATTATGTTCGTTCTTAATATTATGTTGATCAACCTATTTTGAGGTAAATATACCCAATTATTGTGGGCCAGGAGAAATTGAGCCAATTTACAGTGCTTTATTCTGGTTGCAATTTGAATAGTTAACAGTACCATATGTACCTAATAAAATCGCCGCCTAACGATGGATGAAGTGTCCGTAGAGTCCCTTGTCGCTGCAAAAAGAGAGCCTGAACATGACGTTCGTTCACGCGGTTGAAGAATCGGTAGCTGGACTAAAAACTGGCGGCGCCAATCATCAAACGATTCGGAATATTTATAAATAATGCACTATCACATACGTTATCTAGGTTACTAAAGTCCCTAGCGTCTAACTTTATGTTACGTTTTACGTTCATAAACAGTTAAACACTGACCGATTTGTTTTTTACATTCAAATGTAACTGCTAAGAGCTAATGTCCCGTCAGGTGTCACAATATCGCAACACTGATTGTAACGTATTTCTAATTTTGTTTTATCATATTCCTTCTTTCTCCCTCCGCAAAATCAATTTTTGCAAACAATATACGGTGACAAATAAAATATCATCAACGTGTGACAGATTGAAATTCATTGTTGAAGATGTCGAAGTCAAAGCTCACTAATGGTAGAAACATTTTTATTGATACCTCGAATTTTTTAAAGCTTAAGTTGTAACTTGTGATACCATTCATTTATTAATTTATTTATGTCATTTTGTACTGATAATGTAGGGTCAGATTTTAATTTTTTGTAAGTTGTTTCATCAACTAAATAGATTTCCTATTTTGTTTTCGTAGTCATTTCTATGAATTATGACAGTTTTATTACATTTATCCGCGTTCGAAACTAATATTTGAGGGGTTAGCATCAGAGAACTCCTTTATCTTTTTTGTGTGATAGTTAAAACGATTTTTTACTATGCCTATTTCTGCTTTCTGTTTAACCTTTCTATTTGGCAAGATGTTACAAATTTTATTTCCAATTTAATGTTTTTCCTCTAAACTTTTATTTCTAATTCCGCATTCTAAATTAGGTATTATATTGTCGATAGGCAATTTTTTATTATCAGACAATGCAAATTTCGGACTTAAGCTTAGCGTGAGTTGCATCTAATCCGGAATTTTTTGTGTCCGTTAGGTTTTTTAGCCATTGTTTTATTGATATTTTGTTTTTCATAAGCTTTGATTTTGTTGAATTTTTTTTTCAAAATTGTTATGCTGATTTTGAAAAAATTGGGTGATAAAGTTGCTGCAGATAACAGGATTGGTTAACGCTCTTAATTTTGTTTTCAACCTCTGCTACATTTGTTCAAGCTTCTTTAATGCACAAATATAAAGAATTCTTATGAAAATAATTTAAAAATTTTTCGTACCCTTTCTTATCTTGCACCTTGTTAATTTATTATTCTTTGATTTAGGTTTAATGAAATTTGGAAATACTTGCAGATTCCTACATCTTTCCAGAAATATTCTGCGATTCTTCAAAATATTGTGTGGCAAGACAACAGCAATTATATTTTATGAGCGTTTTGAAAAAACTTTTTACTTTTTAGTCTTCATTAATTATTAGGTCGCATTCCTTCAAAGGTGTTCAAAAAGCAATTTTGATGAGGTTTTTCATATGGAATTTTTCAATTTGGTGCCTCTTTGCTGAGTTATTCCGAGTTCCGAGTTGAAAACAGTTTTACCAATTTATCTGAAGTCACATCTCTTTGTCTGGAAGTCCCGCGACGGCACGTTTGATCATTTCCCAGGCAACATCTGTAGGCTACCAAACACAACCATTTGTGGTTTGTCTGATGTAAATCTTTCTACTTTATGATGTACATCACAGAAAATCCTTCTGTGCATGTAATTTATAATCTATTCTATAATAGTTAATACGTTAGTAGTATGTCAGGAGTTCATGACGTATATTATGCACGTTCTTAATATTATGTTGATCTATATATACACCCAATAATTGTTGGCCAGGAGGAATTGAGCCAATTTACAGAATTCTTTATTCTAGTTGCAATTTGAATAGTTCACAGTACCATATGTACTTAATAAAATCGCCGCCTAACGGTAAATGACGCTTCGCATTAAATGTCCGTTGTCTTAATAAACATCTCCACACTATAGGCATCACAGATGACCCGGTATGTAGGAAATGCATTAGCATCCCTTAGGCACCGACGCTTCGGAGAAACACTGATCCCAGAAGAACTCATCAAAGCCAGCACTAGCAATATTCTGGGTTTCTGGCGGGCCACAAACCTGCTAGAATAGTATAGGCTCTGACCACGGGGAGCACAATGGGCCCAACAAAGTGGCCTAAGTGTATCTGGAGCCCTAGCCCCTTCCCCTCAAAAATGATGATGATGATGAAGTGTCCGTTGAGATCCTCCAAAAAGAAAACCTGGACATGACGTTCGTTCACGCGATTAAAGAATCGGTAGCTGGACTAAAAATGGCGGCGCCAATCATCAAACGACGTACGTTATCTAGGTTACTAAAGTCCCTAACGTCTAACTTTATGTTACGTTTTACGTTCATAAACAGTTAACACTGACCGATTTGTTTTTTAGATTCAAATGCAGCTGCTAGTGCTAATGTCCCGTCAGGTGTCACAATATCTCAACACTGATTCTATCGTATTTCTTATTTAGTTGTATCATATTCCTTCCTTCTCTTTTCGCAAAATCCATTTTTGCAAACAATATACGGTAACATAAAATACCAATCATCAACGTGTGACAGATTGAAATTCATTGTTAAAGATGTAGAATTCAAAGCTCACTAATGGTAGAAAATTTTTTATTGATACCTCGAATTTTTAAGGCTTAAGTTGTAACTTGTGATATATCATTGAAAAGGTAATAAGAAGGGTCAAATCAAAACTACAATAAATTCAATATGGTGCCCATAAGGAAAATTAAAATGATATAATATTATGATTAGACTTATTAACAATCAGCATTGTGAAAAAACTTAATTATTATGAATAGTGTGTGGCAAGATAACAGCAATAATATTTTATGAGCGTTTTGAAAAAACTTCTTACTTTTTAGTCTTCATTGATTATTAGATCGCGTTCCTTCAACGGTGTTCAAAAAGCAATTGTGTAGGATTCTTTCATATTATGGAATTTTTCAATTTGGTGTCTCCCTGCGGAGCTATTCCGAGTTCCCAGTTGAATACACGGTTTTACCGATTTGTCTGTACGTCACTTCTCTTTGTCTGGAAGTACCGGGACGGCACGTTGATAATTTCCCGAGTAACATCTGTAGGCTACCCTATCAACTTTCTGTTGATTGTCTCTGGTGTAAATCTTACTACTCTATGGTATACATCACAGAACATCCTTCTGTACATGTAATTTATAAATTAAATATGTTCTATAATAGTTAATACGTTAATAGTATGTCGGGAGTTCAGGGCGTACTTTATGCACGTTCTGAATATGTAGATCTACATATTTTATGGTAAATATAGTTTGGTATAAAGTTGAAACAGAGGTGATATTTTTTTTAATACTTTGGGGACTTAGATATTTATGAATGCACATTTTAAGAAATAACATGTTTGCCTTGATAAAATTCAAGGGCGTTCCAAAGCACTACGTATGCTCTGACAAATCTTTGATTAAAAAAGGTGTTAGGACATTGGTAAAGTGGAAGTCAACTTATTATGAAGGAAATGTAGTGTTACAGAATCAGTGCTATGAAGTGATTACCGATTTGGCCAGAAATTTAAACCTAGGTTTACCTAAAGTTTTAATAACAAAGTACTCGGAAGAGAGTTCCTTGGATCAGTAAAAGGACTGGGGTAAGTTACCACCCGAAAAGATCAGCGAGTGAAATTTATTCAATCGTAATAGAATAAATTCCTGTCCTTGCAGGATAATTATGGATAGAACAGAATAAATAACCTTGTAATTTTGTTACAGTTGCAGAAGATATTTGGGATTTTCCAGATCCATTCGAGAGCACCTCAGATGGAGACCCGTCATATGAGTTACCTTCAGATATCTCTGAAGATAGTGATTCAGAAGGTGAAGTGGATTCGATACATGAAAAAGCTACCGAAGAAAGTTTCAGTTATGTTTATTTAGATAATCAAGATGTTATGATAGAAGCGGCCAAAGAAAAGTTGACTGAGGTTTATATAGACAATCAAGATGATATGATGTTAACACTTGAAAAACGTAATGTTGACGGTAGCTAATTATGACAGCAAATCTTGTTTTTATAGTCTTTTTTTTTAGGTACATCATGTCCCATAAAATTGAAAAGGGTATTTAAAAAACATTTTTGCCTTTATTGCCAAAGCGCCCAATCAACTTTGAACAGACATCTTATAAGGAAACATAAAGAAGAAGTTCTAGTGAAAGAAGCTCTTCAATTTAATGCTGGTATGTTGTCTATACTGAGACATTAATATACTTAGGTATATATGATTTGTAAAGAAGCCCTTTAATATTTAGGTATCAACTGATGAAGAAACACTTAAATAATAAGCAGCATAAATGATGCTACGTAAACATTATTAGTTGTAATAAACTTTTTTTTAGGTTCCAAGGAACGTTTGCGAGCTTTTGAATTAATAAGGAAGCAGGGAGACTTTGATCATAACAAAACAAACTTGAATAATTTGGTATATGTTGGAAAATCTAATAAAGCTCATGCAACAGAATTCATACCATGCCCTTGGTGCAAAGGATACTACAGTAGAAAAAATCTAAAGAACCACGTTAGAAAAAATTGTTTATTCACTACTGACAAAGTAAATAAAAAAAGGAATATTCTTGGTAAAAGTAGAGTTCTAGCATCATCAGATGTACATTCAGATGCATGTAAAGAACTCAAGGAAGATTTCTTCCCAACCATACGAAATCAACAGATATTCAATATTGCATGTAGTGACCCTACTGTCATACTTATGGGTAATACTTATGTCAAAAAGTATTACAAAAGCAGTAAACATAACTTCAAATTAATATCCTGCCATTTGAAGCATGTTTGCAAACTTTTTCTTGGTTTGAAGTCAAAAGTTTCTCTGGTAACTGAAGTAGTAGAAATGCTAAATCCTAAGTACTATGACAACATAGTAGAAACTATACATGATATGGCAGGTTTGAAAAATGGAGTGTATCAGAAACCGTCAGTTGCTCATCTTTCCTGTGGGGTTTTGTCAACTTTATCAAAAATTGTCAAATGTGATGCAATAAAGCGCAATGATATGGCATTGATAACAATAATTGACAGGTTTCTATATCTATTAGAAAATAGTCAGAATGCTGATATGACAAGAATTGCTTCAGAAACAAGAAGCAATAAACATAGAAGCAAAAAAGTGGTCTTACCTAGTACAAACATAATATGTGATATGATAAATGCCCTGGAGGAATGTATCAGTACTTGTTATAATAAATTAAAAACTGGTTTCGATCAAACAACTTGGAGAGAACTATCTGGAATTCAACTTGCCAAGATCATGGTGTTTAATAGAAAACGACCAGGAGATGTACAAAGAGCACTTTTATCAGAATTTAATAGCTTAGATGCCATTGAAGAAGAACAAGTCCATAATTTGCCAGAAGATTTGAAACAGTATGCTAAAGAATATCATACATTCATAACAAGACATAAATTGAATACTTCAGCATCCATTATCCTATCTAAAAAGGATGTGGCAACTATCAATTTACTCCTGAAATATAGGGATGAAGTAAACGTTCCACCTACAAATAATTATTTATTTGCAGATCCCTGGGGTAAAAGATGTGACTATTTCCAAGCTGATTTAAGCCTAAAAAAATTTTGTGAAAAAAACAAACTTCCATATAATCCTGCTACTCTATTAAGGAAACATGTAGCAACACATGCCTCTACTCGATCTCAAGATCAGCAAAAATACTTGAGTGATTTTATGGGTCATGACCTCCAGATACACAATAATATCTATAGACAGAAACAGCCCTCAACAGATATTTTAATGATGGTTCCAATTTTAAAAGCTGCTAGTGGTATAAAAGAATCAACAGTTGTACCTAGACAGGTACAAAATGATGAACATCATGAAGAAATCAATAAGGATCCATCGACACGTGATGAGGAGCAGCAAATCTCACAGGACCTTTTCACAAGCCCTAATGAAATAGAAGAGAAGGGGGCAATACATGTGCCATTACGACCTGTAAATCTTTTTGGAGGGCCTCGAAATCAGAGAAAAACTTGGACCACTCCTGAACGAAAAAAAGTGTTGTCACACTTCGGAGACTATTTCAAAAAAGGAAAAATGCCTAGTCTTGCAGAAACACAAACCAAATTACTGCTACCTAGTTTTCAGGATGTAGATGAAAATGGACAACCAAAATTTAGGCGAAGTCTCCCTCAAGTAAGGGCATGGATTCATAGCGAATTAAAAAGAATGGATCTAGGTAATACATACATAGAAACAAAAAGTTTTAGTTCTCTTGATTTTTTTTTTCAGATACCAAAGGTGTTAAGAGGAAAGGATGGAGTGACCCTCAAAAACGTAAATGTAGGGAGTTTTTCAAAAAATACTATGAAGGAAATGCAATTACAAAATATCCTTCTACTGCAGAATTAGAGAAAGCAGTTGATACAATTAAAGAGTTTCATCAGAAGTCCCCGGCAGAAATTCGAGCTCATATTCAACATGATTTTAAATACATGGGACTCAAAGTTCAGCGATTTAGTGTTTAGGTTTAAGTTAACAAATCTTCATCACAGCACCTATTCACTATGTCTTAGAATGCCTAGGTCAAAATTTATAGATGTATTTCACATAAAAAATAAATTTTGCTTATTAAATATTTGTCCTTAATGTTTGAAATAAAGCATTCAAGGAGGTGGGTTCAACTTTGGAGATCTATTATCTGTTCAAATTATAGTTGCCTTTGATAGATGTTGTACAATGGTTTGTAATCCCCATTTCAAGTTAAAAATGTACGACATTTTGATTCTTCTTGGAAAAACTCTTAATAAATCTATTTTGTACAATTTTGTAAACATGCATGGCCCTAAAGTTGCTTAGCTTCTTAGTTGGCTCAGCACATTCGTGAATCACATGACAAAAATACAAGTGGTTAAACATTTCTTCTACTTTGACAGAATGTATTATATTTAGAAAAACTTTTATGCAATTTTTGAAGACTGTTTTTGATTTAAAGGGTGTTTCGATTTGCACGTTTCCATTAACATTTAACACAAATGTAATTGACCTTTGTTACATTTAAGCAATAATTCATTCTGACAAGTAGAAAAAATATTCAATCATTTATTATATTCTTGCGTGTTAGGAGTGTTGAGAAATTTAAGAAGCTAAACAACTTTAGTACAGTGCATATTCTCAAAATTGTATAAGATAGCTTAATCATGTGTTTTTTCAAAAAATAATTGAACTTGTTATTTTTTCAAAAAAATAAATGTATACATTTATTATTTGAAATGGGAGATGCGCACCATTATCCACTAATCTCGAATATTCAACTGTATTTTCAACAGAACTCCAGACTAGTATCCCTTGTATAATATTTTTACAGTCAGCTGATTATTATGAAATAGAAGAACTATGTTTGACATTAAATATTGTTTTCAAATTTAATGAATATAAGATCAAAATAGGTTAAGTTAAGGTGTAATTCCTATAAAGTGGTAACTGCTAACCATCACCAATCATTGTTATATCTCATTTCTGTTTCATGAAAATCATCCTCTTATGAGACCTACTATGATTCTCTTCATAATTAAACAAGATGTTTATGATTTTATACTTATATTTCCAAGAGAATGATTTATATTTTTAAATACAGCAAATGCCAGTATTAATGGGGTCCGAGCTGCAAAAAATGTAATTGTTCCAATTGGGATTACATGCATGCTCTACGACTATCACTCGCATTTGCTGTAATAGTGTGCCTTATGTAAACGATATACATCTTACGAAAATTAGAAAAAGTATAGTTTCAGTGGAAAACTTCATGTTGGAGAAATAAGATAAAGGGATGTTTTCATCACTATTTACTAGTTCCTGCTAACACTTATATTTATATCTTTGTAGAACTAGAATAGAAGCTATTTATTTTGTGCAATTCATTATTTAAATTTTATTTTAACAAAAAATCGCACTGAATATATAGGTACATATGCAATTGATTACATTTACACTTGATTCAGAGTAAGTCAGGAGGAATACACCAATCTCTGGAGGTGTATTCTACACATAAAAATAATATAAAAAAATTCAAGTGTTATCTGATTTTTATTTGTTTTCAATATAGTCATAATAATATTCTATTTGTGTTATATAAATGTTATTAAAATATCAGTTGGTACTCTTCTGCTTTGCTTTTTTATATGAATCGGGAAGTTTTTTGGGAGCTAGGACTAACTGTTTTAAATTTTGATTTGTAGCTAGTAAAAACTTCATTGTTGTGCCAATAAAAACTTTCAACAGTGATTTTTATATTTTAATTGTTACTCACTGTATTTATTTCTTACTTTAATCGATCACTGTCCTTTCCCAACTCTTGTTAACATAATAGTTTTCGGACACAGTTTTGGTTCCAATGTGAATGGTAGGAGCAGAAAATATATCGGAAAATAAAATTAAAAGTATTTTTTTTTTATTTAAAGACAAGCTTTTGATCTAAAAAGGAATAAAAGATCATGATCTAAGACCTCAAAAGTCTGTCTTTAATTGATCAATGGCCTACGCTAAGTTTTGTTAACAAAATAGTTTTTGAACACACTTGTGGTTTCAATCCCAATGGTTGTACGAGCAGAAAATATATCGGAAAATAAAATTAAAAGCAAAAAAATGTTTAAAGACAAGTTTTCAATCTAAAAACTATAGAATAAGTCCACCATCACTACGAATTTTGTGCTTCGACGTACCCTTTCAAAATTTCGATAACATCAAAGGAATATGTCAATGATCTGCGCATGGGCAACTAGATATTTGGATAGTTTATCATTCTAGTTTGAAATGTCGTCTATAGTGGTTGATATTCAAAGTTTCCCGATTTCTGCAAACGTATATAAAATCAAGGAACTCTCTTTGTTGGACTGTGAGAAAAGGTTGGAGGGATATTTTCTATTCAAACCACCAAAATCGATGGTCCAACTATACGAGAGGCAAATGAAGAAAATATTTCATTCTGAAAAATATCACGGGATTCAATGGAACTCGGATTATCAGGAATATGATGAGTTGTATGAAATTTTGAAGGAAAATATCGATCCGGATGCTACTGTTTATGTATGTGGGAAGATAAAAGCTGAGTTTCTACGGGGGGCGTTCCACAAATTGGGGTTAGATCGAGTAGAAGTAGTGAGTTTGAAAGGTAAATGTCCAAATTCAGAGCGAGGAAATTGTGAATTTATCTGTTCACATCACCCCAATAGTGTGAATCCTATGTGTTCTAGTGCTAATAGTTGGAAGTTATTTGAATTTCTTACGAAGGAAGATGTTCTATGGCTCTCAAAATAATAATATAGATATCTAGTGAGTCTACGAATATATCATTATGCATATATCTTTTGAAGAATACACACGCAGACTTTGCGAATTCCTGGAAAAAGTTCATAAACTAAGAAGAGACTTGAATTTTTACGCAGATAAAATTAAAGTTATAAGACTGCGGAACAAATTAAATGTAAAAAGTGAGGATGATGGGAGTGGGGGTGTTGAAAACAAATTTTGTGATTCTAACCACAATTCTGAATGGTATTCTATACGCGAACGTTCCCCAACACTTTAAACGCATCTATATTTGTCTGAAGGATGTCGGCGGTGGTGGTGGTGGGGAGTGTAACCGTACCGAACGGATTCCGATGAATTTTCAAAAAATCAACTATAACCAATTGGAGGTATTCACATTTACCATCCCACAAGACAATCGTACAACCATTCATTATAAACTTGAACTCTTATTCTTCGATCGAAGTGAGGGGGATATGGCTGAATGGCAAATGATCCGACAATCATCATGTTTACCACATCTCGTAAAAAAGACAACATCATCTACACTCACATCATCTGCAATAGAAGAAGAAATCACCAAAATTTTCGCAATTTTGTATGCTATTTTATCTTCTTTATCAGTGTTATTATTGAAGATGTTTGTTAAAAATGTGAAGAAAGCTATTTACCATTCGAATAAATAATGATTATTATATAAAGGAGGTGTTTTATTAAAACAAACAAAAGATTGATAATAATAATAATATCTATTTCAGAATAAAATACATATCATTTAGTGTTTGCAATTTGTGATTTCTCGAAGGACCTCGTGATTATGTGAATTTAAGTTGATGAATAATTTGATTTCTTTGTTATTGATTAAAACTATTCATTCGATTGAAAACAATTTTATTTCTATTTGTTATATTAGATATTAATGATACAAAATATTCCAACAACTGACATTTGTATTGATGTCAACAACTGATAAACTTTATATATCAACAAGGTTGCTATCCTCTTCAGGTATCTTGGATACGTATAAAACTAAAATCATTCGATATGAATTAAGTGAATAGTAGGTTGAGTGGACGTGTTTTCAGTGTGCTCCGTAAAAGTGGCTAATTTAACAACAAATCATACTTCAAAAAATCGGATTTTTCACACAAACGTAGTTCAGTGATAATACCACAAGTTGGTTTAATACACAAAGTGAATACTTTCATACAATTGGATGAAAACTTGTATTATATAGTGCACATAAAGGAATCACTCATCTACAAATCCCACAAAAAATAGGATTTTCATGTGGTGTCTGGACGATAATGAAACCAAACTATGGAGTGTTTTTTATGCAAGGTAATAAAACAACCTACAAAAGAAGTTAAATCTCCTTGTTTTTCTTGCGATACTTGCAGAAACTTTATTTGTACAGAGTGTTCGGATCTAACAGCATCTGAATTGAAATGCATGCCACTACTGAAGCGTACTTTGAAATTCAATTGCAAAAAATGTAAGAACAATGAATATGTTGAAAGTTTGCAATATATCATAAAAGATAAGGAGGAAATAATTAATAATAAGAACGAAATTATAAAGTTACTACAAGAGAAATTAAACAAACATGAACTGAAAAGTACTTATATAACAATGCCTACTTACTCTGAGACTCTACAACAGAATTTAAACACACCGCCCAACATAGATCCACAAAACGTTCCTGATATAATAATAAAACCCAAGATCTTTCAAGATGCAGAATAAACTAAAAATGAAATTAGAAATACTATTAATCCATCTAATTTAAAAATTGGAATTAGAAGTTTGAAGTCATCAAAATCTGGATCTGTCATCATCAAATGCAAAAACAAGACAGAATTTAATTTTAGAAAAAAAATTCAAAAGTAAAATGGAAAACAAGTATAACATAGAATCATCTAAAATGAATAAACCAAAAATTAAGATACCAATGTTCCAACAAAACTTATCAAAAGAAGAAATTGAAACTTCAATACTGCTACAAAATGAAGCCCTGGATGATATCAAAATTACATTCATTAAAAAGGGAAGAAACAACATGTCAATAATTTATGGAGAATGCTCCCCACCGACCTTTAGACAATTAATGCGACTAAGTAAGGTATACATTGGTTGGGAACGTTATTCGGTCTTTGAAGACATTACAATTCCGCGCTGCTTCCAGTGTCAAGAGTTTTACCATAAAAAAACAAAACAGCCCCAATAAACTAGTTTGTCCTCTATGTAGTGAAGAGCATGAGCAAGAAAACTGTCCAAAAATTAATAAAGTATGCGTCAATTGTGTCAAATCAAATGACAAATACAAATTGAAGAACAATGTTGACCATTACTCGACCGATACTATTTGCCCGACGCTACAATTCCACATAAATCTGAAAAGAAGTAAAATTGACTATACTGGTTAAATGGTATTAGTAGATCAAGATATCATCCTGGAGAATTTGAAATTACTTGAGCAAGACCACTTAGGGGAATACGCAGATCCTGGGAACATTATAGTATCAAAAACTGAATCTTTCAACATTACACACTTCAATATTAGAAGTGCTAACAAAAACTTTGATGAATTCTTAGCACTCATTGAAACTTATAAACTAACATGTGATATCTTTGTTTTACGCGAATGTTTCAAAAATGTATCCGTAAATAACCTTAACATACCAGGCTATACGACAATATATAATGATGGTGACTTCAATAGAAACGACGGAGTTTTGATTCTAATAAAATCAAACCTCAACTACAGTATTTCAAATTATAAACTAATTTTATGCGGCGTATCTTTATGTATCATGAATTTAACAATCAATAATTGCTCTATATAGACCTAACCCAACTAATCTGACCTTGTTTGTTGATGAACTAAATTCATACCTGGACACAATACAAACCAATAAATTGGACATTCTTATTGGTGATGTCAACATTAATCTATTAAATGTAAACGATGTTAACGTGAACAAATATCTTGCTGTACTAGCTAAACACGGATTTGTGCCGTACGTACAAAATCCCACAAGAATAACTCCTCAAACCAAGTCATGTATCGATCATATTTTCCTTAAAAAACCGAACAATAATCAAAATTTGATTTTCAACTCATATATTCTTAAGTACAACATTACAGATCATTACCCAGTATCACTAAATATCGAGTACAACTCCGATAAAGCAAAAACCTTCGACAACACCAAAAAATTCAGAATAAAAATAGACTTTGAAAAGTTGATGACTTTACTACAAAAAGAATCTTGGGATACAGTAATAAATGAAAATGACCCTCAACTTGCAACCGACTTCTTTTTAAATAAACCTAAAAACATTATTGAAAATTCCAAATGTACAAAACTATGGCATGAAAAACACACCAAAATCAAACCTTGGATTACCGAAGGATTAATTCCATCAATAAGAAATAGGGACAAATTAAAAAACAACTAAACAAACACTTCTCATATAAACTAGAGAAACAATACAAAATTTACAAGAATAACCTAAATAAACTACTATATAAAAATAAAAATAACTATTATCTTGAACAAATTGAAAGTAACAAAAACAATTTAAGAAAACCTATCAACTAATTCAGAAGCCACTAATGAAAGGAGCAACAATAAAAACACATTACAGATTACTGACAATGAAGGTGTTGTACTTAATGATAACAAACTAATGGCAAATTATTGTAATAATTATTTCAGTAATATAGGCTTAAACATGGTCAAAGACATTGAAACTTTTTTGACAATTAATGAAAATATTTTAATTAATCCCAATTCCATGTTTCTAAACCCAATAACAACAAATGAATTGATAGAACATATATCTGCATTGAAAAATAACACTTCCTCCGGCATAGAAGGAATATCCACAGAAACAATTAAACAGAATCATCAATATTTATTAGAACCTCTTAAACACATATTCAATATGATTATTCAAAAAGGACACGTTCCCACTCAGTTCAAATCTTCTATAATTATCCCAATTCATAAAACTGGCGACAAAACAAATATTACTAACTATTGACCTATCAGCATGATAAACTGTTTTGCAAAAATTTTGGAAAAATGCTTAAAAATTCGGTTAGTTAAATTTTTCGATGAAAACAAAATTATACATGACTACCAATATGGTTTTCGAATTGGCATAACCACCACAGATGCCATGTACAACGTTATCAGAAGTATTACAGAGGAATTGGATGCAAACAAAAAATGCATCGCAATATTCTTGGACTTTGCAAAAGCATTTGACACTGTTGATCATACAATACTTCTCAACGTGTTGGAGCTTTCTGGAATACGAGGAACAGTGTTGAATCTTTTCCGCAGTTATCTGATTGATCGCAAACAGAGTGTCTAAATAAATGATACACTAAGTGAAACTATGACTATAAAAATGGAGGTTCCCCAAGGAACAGTTCTTGGTCCAATATTTTTCCAAGCATAAATAAACTCACTGCTCTGCTTAAAAATAAAAGCAAGAATAATATCATATGCTGATGATACAGTTGTTATTTTCAGCGGAAATACATGGTTTGAAACTAAAAACTCTATCCAACAAAGCATGGAAACTATTAATAAATGGCTGAGTATGTATCACCTCTCATTGAATGGCAGTAAGACCCACTATCTTGCCTTCTCTATAACATCGTCAAATAGACCCAGCTTTTCCAGTATAAAAATTCCGGGTATGAAAAACGAAATTATGGAAATGAAAGAAGTTAAATATTTGGGCATTATTATTGACAACCATTTGAAATGGTACAATTATATAGATTATCTAACGAAAAAAGTGAGGAAACTAATATACAAATTTTATCAACTACGACAGTTTTTATCAAAAAATCTACTCATACTGATTTACAGAGCTCTAGCCGAATCCATCTTTCGTTACGGTATTTTGGTGTGGGGAGCAGCGTATAAAAGTTCTTTACAAAAGCTGAATACAATACAAAATTATATACTGAAGATAATTTTGAAGAAAAAAAGATATTTCCATACAAACCTTATATACACAGTGGATATCAGTAACATTCGAACACTATACTTCCATAGCTTATGTGTGTATGCATTTAAAAATAAATTACTTCAGAACACCATTCCCACTTTTTATACTACCAGAAATACCAGTAAAGAATCACTACCCACTCAAAAATTCAACAAGAATATATGCCATCGTTTTCTTATCTACACGTTACCTAAAACTTGTAATATCCTACCCCTAAACATAAAACGCATAAAATATCAAAAAGCCTTTTCGAGAGAAGCAAAAAAATTTATTTTCTCAAATTACTTCAAATTTATTGAAATATTAGAAAATTAACAGTTACACTAACACTATTTAACACTTCTATTTTGTCCCTTTACCTCTTACATGAACATATGTAGCTTCAGATCAACATTTCTTAGTTAGCACAACACAAGTGTTAAGTCACTTTGGTGCTATTTATATATACAATCAATCTTGTACTACCTTTATGTAACATGACATGTAAGTTAGTATTTATTTTCCGATTGTAATTAATTTTGAATTACTAGTTTTTAGCTAATTAAACCTTATATTGTGATTAAAGAATTAATGATTTGTAATTAATTAACTCTACCTCATTGTACTTGTAATTCTATTCAAATTGTAACTAACTTAATGACTATTTAATAAATAAATAAATATATATATATATATATATATATATATATATATATATATATATATATATATATATATATATATATATATATATATATATATATATATATATATATATATATATATATATATATATATATATATATATATATATATATATATATATATATATATATTATTTATTTATTTAATAGTCATTAAGTTAGTTACAATTTGAATAGAATTACAAGTACAATGAGGTAGAGTTAATTAATTACAAATCATTAATTCTTTAATCACAATATAAGGTTTAATTGGCTAAAAACTAGTAATTCAAAATTAATTACAATCGGAGAATAAATACTAACTTACATGTCATGTTACATAAAGGTAGTACAAAATTGATTGTATATATAAATAGCACCAAAGTGACTTAACACTTGTGTTGTGCTAACTAAGAAATGTTGATCTGAAGCTACATATGTTCATGTAAGAGGTAAAGGGACAAAATAGAAGTGTTATATAATGTTAGTGTAACTGTTAATTTTCTAATATTTCAATAAATTTGAAGTAATTTGTGAAAATAAATTTTTTTGCTTCTCTCGAAAAGGCTTTTTGATATTTTATGCGTTTTATGTTTAGGGGTAGGATATTACAAGTTTTAGGTAACGTGTAGATAAGAAAACGATGGCATATATTCTTGTTGAATTTTTGAGTGGGTAGTGATTACTGGTATTTCTGGTAGTATAAAAAGTGGGAATGGTGTTCTGAAGTAATTTATTTTTAAATGCATACACACATAAGCTATGGAAGTATAGTGTTCGAATGTTACTGATATCCACTGTGTATATAAGGTTTGTATGGAAATATCTTTTTTTCTTCAAAATTATCTTCAGTATATAATTTTGTATTGTATTCAGCTTTTGTAAAGAACTTTTATACGCTGCTCCCCACACCAAAATACCGTAACGAAAGATGGATTCGGCTAGAGATTTGTAAATCAGTATGAGTAGATTTTTTGATAAAAACTGTCGTAGTTGATAAAATTTGTATATTCGTTTCCTCACTTTTTTCGTTAGATAATCTATATAATTGTACCATTTCAAATGGTTGTCAATAATAATGCCCAAATATTTAACTTCTTTCATTTCCATAATTTCGTTTTTCATACCCGGAATTTTTATACTGGAAAAGCTGGGTCTATTTGACGATGTTATAGAGAAGGCAAGATAGTGGGTCTTACTGCCATTCAATGAGAGGTGATACATACTCAGCCATTTATTAATAGTTTCCATGCTTTGTTGGATAGAGTTTTTAGTTTCAAACCATGTATTTCCGCTGAAAATAACAACTGTATCATCAGCATATGATATTATTCTTGCTTTTATTTTTAAGCAGAGCAGTGAGTTTATTTATGCTTGGAAAAGTATTGGACCAAGAACTGTTCCTTGGGGAACCTCCATTTTTATAGTCATAGTTTCACTTAGTGTATCATTTATTTGGACACTCTGTTTGCGATCAATCAGATAACTGCGGAAAAGATCCAACACTGTTCCTCGTATTCCAGAACGCTCCAACACGTTGAGAAGTATTGTATGATCAACAGTGTCAAATGCTTTTGCAAAGTCCAAGAATATTGCGATGCATTTTTTGTTTGCATCCAATTCCTCTGTAATACTCCTGATAACGTTGTACATGGCATCTGTGGTGGTTATGCCAGTTCGAAAACCATATTGGTAGTCATGTATAATTTTGTTTTCATCGAAAAATTTAACTAACCGAATTTTTAAGCATTTTTCAAAGATTTTTGCAAAACAGTTTATCATGCTGATAGGTCAATAGTTAGTAATATTTGTTTTGTCGCCAGTTTTATGAATTGGGATAATTATAGAAGATTTGAACTGAGTGGGAACGTGTCCTTTTTGAATAATCATATTGAATATGTGTTTAAGAGGTTCTAAAAAATATTGATGATTCTGTTTAATTGTTTCTGTGGATATTCCTTCTATGCCGGAGGAAGTGTTATTTTTCAATGCAGATATATGTTCTATCACTTCATTTGTTGTTATTGGGTTTAGAAACATATATATATATATATATATATATATATATATACATATATATATATATATATATATAAATATATATATATAAATATATATATATATATATATATATATATATATATATATATATATATATATATATATATATATATATATATATATATATATATATATATATATATTCTTTTGTTGATATTCTTGAACCATTTGTAATATTTGTATGTTTTCTTGGTATATTGGTTCGTATATATACTGATAATGAAATAGTTTTGACGTTTCGACAACGTTTATTGTAAACATGGAAACACTAATTTCAATCAACAATTTTGATAAAGGCAATAAACGTTGTCGAAACGTCAAAACTATTTCATTATCAGTATATATACGAACCAATATACCAAGAAAACATACAAATATATATATATATATATATATATATATATATATATATATATATATATATATATATATATATATATATATATATTTGTATGTTTTCTTGGTATATTGGTTCGTATATATATATATATATATATATATATATATATATATATATATATATATATATATATATATATATATATATATATATATTTATATATATATATATATACATATATATATATATAAACAAGTTTAAAGTTTCTTTGCTTAATTGGCCACTATCGTGTATGTAACTTAGAGATATAGAATTAAATTTTCTGAATTATGAAGATAACTTAGATAATTTAACATAGGATTATAAAGATGAATAAACGTAAAAGATTGAACCATAGGCGGGATTCGAACCCACATTTCTGGATTTCTAGTCCAGGGTGTTTACCAATTACACCACTTCGGTCCTATTAGATTTTTATATTTTTGTAACTATAAACCTCTGAAAGGATAGTAGATCATTGATGAACACAATGCGATTCGATGCCCTACCATAGATCAAATATTCACGCACATTCATCTAAAGTTCAGTCGTTTTTTGAAGTAAGGATTGTAGGTTAGTACTGCTATGGTTGGCAGTTACTTGACAGTTCTTATTCAAATGACAGCATCCTGGTTCTTATATATTTCAATAGAACTGACTGAGAATTGTTCTGGTTAATTATAAACAAGTTTAAAGTTTCTTTGCTTAATTGGCCACTATCGTGTATGTAACTTAAGAGATATAGAATTAAATTTTCTGAATTATGAAGATAACTTAGATAATTTAACATAGGATTATAAAGATGAATAAACGTGAAAGATTGAACCATAGGCGGGATTCGAACCCACATTTCTGGATTTCTAGTCCAGGGTGTTTACCAATTACACCACTTCGGCCCTATTAGATTTTTATATTTTTGTAACTATAAACCTCTGAAAGGATAGTAGATGATTGATGAACACAATGCGATTCGATGCCCTACCATAGATCAAATATTCACGCACATTCATCTAAAGTTCAGTCGTTTTTTGAAGTAAGGATTGTAGGTTAGTACTGCTATGGTTGGCAGTTTCTTGACAGTTCTTATTCAAATGACAGCATCCTGGTTCTTATATATTTCAATAGAACTGACTGAGAATTGTTCTGGTTAATTATAAACAAGTTTGAAGTTTCTTTGCTTAATTGGCCACTATCGTGTATGTAACTTAAGAGATGTTTTCATTGCCTCTGGCCTCAGTAGGCTTTCCAGAGCCCTGAACCGAAATTTTTGTCGGAGGCCACAAAGTAGTTTCTATACTCACAAAAGAAATGTTTAGTTCCGGTATATACCGCTGGCGCTGGTGTTGAACAAAACTTATGGGGAGGGCACGTTGTCGCCTCCGATTATATAAATCTTATTTTCGCATCACATACGTTACGCTGCCGCCTCCGCTAAATGGCAACGTCGGGAAAGATGTAATGTTCGTATTATTTCTATGAGTATGTGAAGCTCGCGGAATTATAAAATGAGTGCAGTCACATATAACGATGTCATCAAAAACTAAGATGTTCTAAAAATATGCAGTCAGTACCAACAATCATTTAACATTTACAAGCCAACAAATGTTATGACTGTATATAGTATCACAATATTCAAGGAATATTTATGGTAACATAACCTCTGAATGTTCTTCATAATTTTCATTCGTTTATAAATTAGAATGTACCTGAATATTCAACACATATCTAGTATTTTGAAATAATTCAATTCTTGATGTGGTATATCCTTGATATTTTAATTTGTAGTGCTTTCCATTGAAGGCTGATATTATTCAAAGATAGCATTATGTGAAGTTATCTCATCCGAGCGAGTCTTTACATTTCGCCGACATCTTCGTTGGCGTAGTGAGAACTGGATGTATCGTCACTGTGGACATTCGGCTTATGCTAGTTGCGCTTTGATTGTAACAATCGAACATAACAGTGAATATGTTCGTGCATAGTCGAATCATAATGTTAAAAATGGGAAAATTCACAGGAATAGGTCTCCCGGATACAAAATTATGGTTTGGGTGTGCTTTCTCGGCACTTACCTACTTGGAGTAGTAGGGGAAGAATCAAAATTTGAGTTTTTTCGTTTCTAAAAGACCACAGCGAAATTCATAATGTAAAGAATGCTCTTTTCATAATACAGCTCTCAAAAAATCGATGGTGGAAGCCGTTACTTTATGGTAATTTATCATTTTGATTATACGAAAAAATAACTATTTTGTTTTTATACCACTTTTATTGATGATAACGTGGAAACGTTACTATAGTTTCAACACCGAAGTGCCATCATCAAACAATTAGAAAATTATGAAGAAATAAATGAAACAGTTCAAGTATGGATAGAGTAGAGTTGAGTATTGTTGAGATTAAGGGATCAACAAAAATTCCAAAAATAGGTACATCCTAGGAAAGCACAATATTATGTAGTAAACATAGCAACAATTTGTGAATCAGTGTGATTATAATTTAATATTCTAAGAATTATTTGAAGAGCGGTTTGAAAGACATTACAGTATTACATAGTAAACAAGGTTACAATTTGTGAAATAGTGTGATCATAATTTAATATTCTAAGAATTATTTTAAGAGTGGTTTGAAAGACACATGAAAAGATCACTTCGATATAGGTCCATTGAGGATATTTTTATTACAGTTCTTGACACCTTTATAAATTTCTATCGATTCTAATGTATTCAATTTAAAACCTCTGGTTTGGTTATGTGAAATGCTTAGGCTATCTAAGCTAGGGAAACTATGACCAGTTTGTAAAAAATGATTAGCGAAGGTTGAGTCAGGTTTGTTGAGTCTAAACGAGCGAAAATGTTCTTCGAATCTTAATTTGAAATTACGACAAGTTCTACCTATATAAAAGTCATCACAGTTAGGGCAAATCATCTTATAAACTCCCAGGTTTTCTATATTTATTGGTTTTGTCTTTGGCGTTGTATAAAAGATGGGAAAGTTCATTTTGAGGTTTGAAACTGTTTTTAAAATTATGGCTTGATGAAATGTTAACAATACGTTCGTTCACTGTACCAAAATATGTCAAAGAAATGAATTTAGTGGTTACATCTATGTGTTTTATACGCGGATGAATTTAATAGAAAGTTAATGGTTGTTGTTTGCGATATATTAGTTTAATTATTTGATCCACCGGAAAACCATCATCGATGGCTATTTGTTTTATCGTGTTCAACTCAATAGTGAGGTGTTCTATTGACAATGGTATCGAAAATGCTCTATGGATCATTGAGTGATATGCTGCTGATTTATGGGTACGAGGGCTAAACGATGAGTTCGGAATAGTAATGTCTGTACAAGTGGGTTTCCTGTAGATATTGAAGTCTATTTTATTGTGGTCACGTATTAGTGTTAAATCCAAAAAGTTTAATGTTCTATCTTTTTCTGTTTCCAACGTGAATTAAATTTTTGGGTGAAAGAAAGGAATTTAATTGTCTGGATGTTCCTTTGAAGAAAGCAAGTACATCATCTACGTATCTATACCAAAATTGAATATGTTTTTTTGCTAATGTGCAGTTCATAATCTTTTCCTCCAGATCAGACATAAAAATGTCTGCTAATAGTGAACTCAATGGGTTACCCATAGCGAGACCTGAACTCTGTACATACAATTTATTATTAAATTGACAATAGTTTTGACTCAAGCATAGGTCAAACGCGAGTTCTATTTTATTTTGAATTAAAGGGCTAATATGTGATCTATCTAAAATGCTTCTGATTAGAGACTTACATTCTGAAGTTGGAATATTTGAAAACATGTTTGAAACAACAAAGGAAACTAAAAAACCATTGGTTGGTATATGGTGTGTTTTGACTAATTCGGACAATTCGAGAGAATTTTTAACAGTAAATTTAGGTTCAAAATTAGTGAATTTCTTGAATTTCTGATTTAATTTGATTGCAAGGTCCCTTTCCGGACTATTGATGTGAGACACTGCAGGTCGTACGGGGGCACTTTCTTTATGATTTTTAATAAGTCCGTGTAGCTTAGGAGAGCAAGGACTGCTATTAATGAGTTTATAATTTTCGAAACCACTGTCAAATAAAATTTTGTAGGAATTGTTTTGTTTTTAATTGAAAAAGGTTAGTTGGTTATTTACGTATTTCGTTTAATTCCGCTTGGATGAATACTGACATTTTATCCTCATAATCTTGTTTAGGGATGATTGAATGAACTTTGCCATCTTATATACAACGCCAAAGACAAAACCAATAAATATAGAAAACCTGGAGTTTACAAGATGATTTGCCCAGACTGTGATGACTTTTATATAGGTAGAACTTGTCGTAATTTCAAATTAAGATACAAAGAACATTTTCGCTCGTTTGGACTCAACGAAACTGACTCAACCTTTGCTAATCAGTTATTGCAAACTGGTCATAATTTCCCTAATTCAGATAGCCTAAGCATTCTACATAACCAAATCAGAGGTTTCAAATTCAATACATCAGAATCGATAGAAATTTATAAAGGTGTCAAAAACTCTAATAAAAATATCCTAAATGATCACTTTGTCCTATATCAAAGTGATCTTATTATGTGTCTCTCAAACCGCTCTTAAAATAATTCTTAGAATATTAAATTATAATCACACTTATTCCCAAATTGGTATCTCGTTCACTATGTAATACTGTACTGTCTTTCAAACCGCTCTTCAAATAATTCTTATAATATTAAATTATAATAATCACACTAATTCACAAATGGTTGCTAAGTTTACTATGTAATACTGTCCTTTCATAGGATCTACCTGTTTTTGGAATTTCCGTTGATCACTTAATCTCAACCCTACTTTACTCTACTCTATTTATCCTTGAACTGTTTCATTGATTTCTTCATAATCTTCTGATTGTTTGATAATGGCACTTCGGTGTTGAAACTATAGTTACGTTTTCGCGTTATTATTAATAAAAGTGGTATAAAAACAAAGTGGTTATTATTTCATATAATCAAAATGATAAATTACCATGAAGTAACGGCTTCCACCATCGATTTTTTGAAGAATGCCTGTACGGCAACCCAAGCCAAAGAATTCCATATGTTATCGAAGAAACAGCGAACGAGTCAGAATATTTGGTTTAATCAACAGTGCTTACATTTGAACATCACACACAAGTATATCAGTTTAAAAACCAGGACGAAATTCACAGCAGCAAAGAACGTGTTGGAAAAAGCGAGGATCATCTGGCTTAAAGAAGAAAAGAAAAATCTCTACAGAAAACGTTCAGTGATTTCACATTACTTAAAGGTATTACACTCTGAATTATCTTATAAACTCCATCCTGTCGAATTCGATTCATTTTTCGATTATGTTGCGTTAGTAAATTCATTCACACTAAATATCTCACACAGTCAAAGAAGTTAAATGATCTTCTGAAATGTAAACCGGTCAATAATCACCCCCAAGAAATAACAAATTTCAAATTTAGTAAGAGAATTATTAATTACTCCAAAATCATATTCTCAAAAGAAGAACTTTGTTCACTCAATAAGGGACCAAATCATTCTCCACATATTCAAACTAACACTTTTCTAGAAACTAGTATTGCTGAGGTAGAAATAGCCTTAAAAAATATTAACGCGAATAAATCTAAATTAACAAAATTAGAAATAGGAAAATCACGAACTAAAAAACAATTCAATCATATAGATACATCTAAAATCAAATCAATTATTCGAAAACTGAAAGAAAACAATTTAACCCTTACAAAGGCAGATAAATCGAATGCAATAATAATCATCCCTAAACAAGATTATGAGGATAAAATGTCAGTATTTATCCAAGCGGAATTAAACGAAATACGTGAAGACCCAACTAACCTCTTTCAATTAAAAACAAAACAATTCCTACAAAATAGTGAAATTTTATTTTAGAGTGGTTTCGAAAAACATAAACTGATTAATAGCAATCCTTGCTTATTAAAAATCAACGAGAAAATGCCCCCATACGACCTGTAGTGTCTTGAATCAATAGTCCAACAAGGGACCTTGCAATCAAATTAAATCAGAAATTCACTAATTTTGAACCTGAATTTACTGTTAAAAACTCTCTCGAATTGTCCGAATTAGTCAAAACACACCATATACCAACCAATGGTTTTTCAGTTTCCTTTGATGTTTCAAACATGTTTTCAAATATTCCAACTTCAAAATGTAAGTCTCTAATCAGAAGCATTCTAGATAGATCACATATTAGCCCTTCAATTCAAAATGAAATAGAACTCGCGTTTGACCTATGCTTGAGTCAAAACCATTGTCAATTTAATAATAAAATTTATGTACAGAATTCAGGTCCCGCTATGGGTAACCCATTGAGTCCACTATTAGCAGACATTTTTATGTCTGATCTGGAAGACAATGTTATGAACTGCACATTAGCAAAAAAACATATTCAATTTTGGTATAGATACGTAGATGATGTACTTGCCTTCTTCAAAGGCACATCCAGAAAATTAAACTCTTTTCTTTCATTTATTAACCAACTCCACCCAAAAATTGAATTCACGTTGGAAATGAAAAGATAGAACATTAAACTTCTTGGATTTAACACTAATACGTGACCATAATAAAATAAACTTCAATATCTACAGGAAACTCACTTGTACAGACATTACTATTCCGAACTCATCGTTTAGCCCTCGTAGCCATAAATTAGCAGCATATCACTCAATGATCCATAGAGCATTATCGATACCATTTTCAATAGATCACCTTACTATTGAGTTGAACACGATAAAACGAATAGCCATCAATAATGCTTTTCCGGTAGATCAAATAATTAAACTAATAAATCGCAAACAACAGCAATTAACTATCTATAATATTTATCTGCGTATAAAACACATAGATATAACCACTGGATTCATCTCTTTGACATATTTTGGTACAGTGAGCGAACATATTGTTAACATTTTATCACGCCATAATTTTAAAATCAGTTTCAAACCTCAAAATAAACGTTGCCATATTTTATACAACGCCAAAGACAAAACCAATAAATATAGAAAACCTGGGGTTTATAAGATGATTCGCCCAGAATGTGATGACTTTCATATAGGTAGAAGTTGTCGTAATTTCAAATTAAGATTCGAAGAACATTTTCGCTCGTTTAGACTCAACAAACCTGACTCAACCTTTGCTGATCATTTTTTATAAGCTGGTCATAGTTTCCCTAACTTAGATAGCCTAAGCATTTTACATAACCAAACCAGAGGTTTAAATTGAATACATTAGAATCGATAGAAATTTATAAAGATGTCAAAAACTGTAATAAAAATATCCTCAATGTTCAGTTAGACCTATATCAAAGTGATCTTTTCATGTGTGTTTCAAACCGCTCTTAAAATAATTCTTAGAATATTAAATTATAATCACACTATTTCACAAATTGTTACTTTATTCACTATGTAATACTGTACTTTCTCTCAAACCGCTCTTTAAATAATTCTTAGAATATCAAATTATAATTACACTAATTCACAAATTGTTGCTATGTTTACTATATAATACTGAACTTTCCTAGGATGTACCTATTTTTGGAATTTCCGTTGATCCCTTAATCTCAACCCTACTTCACTCTACTCTATTTATACTTGAACTGTTTCATTTATTTCTCCATAATTTTTCAATTGTTTGATAATGGCACTTCGGTGTTGAAACTATAGTTACGTTTTCACGTTATCATTAATAGAAGTGGTATAAAAACAAAATAGTTATTATTTCATATAATCAATGGAGCTCTCAATATTTTTTCCCAAATCTGCGAACTTCATTGTTTAAACAATGACAAATTACAAAAAAAAATTGTTTCTGTCATTATCAAGGAACGCTGTGTTGTAAATTAGAAAATCTGATTTGATTCGAAGGTATTTAAAAAGCGGGTCTTCTAAGATCAATTACAACCTTTTATCTTCAACCGTTAATTTGTCATTAACGAATCAATGTTTCGATTAACAATTTCTTTTTCAGAAAGTAATAACTATTTTCAGATAATAGCTGAAAAATATTGAGTTCTCATCACAGAAGTTGTATTTCTATTATTCTTCCGATATATTGCATATTAAGCTAGTAACTAACAATTCAAAGAAACTGGTCTTTGGAAAGGTTTTTTCACTCAAAACCCCCTGCAATGGCTAAATATGGATAGCACCTATCAATCATATATCGTTCTACACAGAAATTATCAATTCAAAGCATTCGTTCAATTAATTAAAAAAGGCTACATGAACAAAAAGAATATCTCTGTAGTAAAATGTTGTATTAACAAGTGGTCTTCGAATCAATATATTGGCGCAAAATGAAAACTTCACGCCTAAGGAGACCCAAATGCTATAGTCGGAAGCTGAAATATCTATTTTTCCTGTGTTGCTTCGGTTTTCTCACAATTGTTCATTTAAATTTTGTGGAGCAAAACTTGAGTCGAATTGAAGGTAATACGTTGTTAACCTCACTACGATAAAAGTTTTACAAAATCCGTTAGATATTTTATATGTTTGCGTCACTTTCAAAAAGGTCAGTTTATCATCGGCTGACGGACAGTAGCGTATGGAAGCACATGAGCGGTGTGAGCGACATATTCAAAATTATAGCGGCAGAAGTGAAGGTTTATTTTACTAAACGCTATTTATTAAGAACGGTATGGGCAGGTACATTTCTCTTGAGTTTATAGTAGGAAAGGAGGGGAATAATAATATGAACAGATTTTGACAAGTCTCTATTCACCACGTGCATTTCATGAGCTTACAGTGGTACGTTTTTCACAGAAATTATATGTTCACTCTGCGCCCATATGCAATCCCCCCTCTAGCACTGCCTTTCGAATTTTGGATCTATCGCTCGCACCGCGTTATGCGTTCCCGTATATACGAGTGTAAGATATTTTTCTTCTGGCGGCGATAATCTGGTCTTTTTCAAACGATGCAAACATAAAATATTCAAGGTATTTTATAGGACTTTTTTTGTAATTAGATTAGCGTATTGCTTTTGATTTAAGTCAACAATTGCTCCTAAAGCAATTAAGTAAATACATAAGTTTTGTGCAGGACCATACAGAACTGATAGTTATTATCCTTATCTAGGTACTGCAGGAGGTTTTGAATCAAAAAACCTCTTCAAAGGCTAGTGATTTGCTACTTATGTTTTTTTCAATTGTTAATTAATAGCTTAATGTGCAGAATAGCCAAACAATGAAAAAGTACAATTAATTTGATACATCCCAACATGTTTCAGCTACTATCGTCTAAAATTAACTGTTTGCTTCTTAGAAAAAAAATTGTTAGTTGAAACATTAATTTGTTAATAAGCAATTAAAGGTAGTAAGTGATCTTGAAAGATGTGTATTATAAATACCTCTAATTCTATTCGAGATTTCTTATTTAAGACTCACCGTTCCTAGATAATAACAAGAATAGGAAACATTTCGCAAATAAAACACCATTTAAACACTGAAGTTCGCATTTTTGCAAAAAATATTGAGTTTTATAATCAGCGTATTTTTCTATATTATAATCCACCATAATCTCGCTGCGGTCGTGCAAAAACTATTTTAAAAGTTACCCCGAATGACACCCATACTCCTTTGTAGGAGGAACATTGAACACGATCTCAGAAGGCGAGTTGTTAAGAATTACCTTGAAAAACCACTAAAAGCTGGTGCCTGATTGGAATCAGACAATTAGAAAAAAAAATTCCAGGGCTGGTTGTCGAAATTCGAAGAATGTGAGGGTGTAGGTAGTGTACCAGGAGATATAGTATTCTCCTTCTGTAACATTAAAAGACAATGGAAAAAATGTTGATCACATAAATAACTTTGATTCTATTTTATAATGCTCGATCAAACTTTATTAACGTATAATAGCAGTATTAATGTTGTTCAGGAATGCAATTGTACAATAGTGCATAATTTGCAATTATTGAGAACAACCAAATTGTGAAACTCTTTGCCTAGTGAGGTCTTTGCAGATGACAACTCAGAACTATCCACTCTACGTTCATATGCAATCCCCTCGACCGAAATTTCGTCACTTAAAAATATTGCTCGACACATGCAGTGATCCCCTACTCAATGTTGTTGACAGGAGGGTTGAAGTTGTCGTCAGTACATTTTGGAACATGCATTTTTTTTTAAATATTTCTCAGAAATCAATAGAAAAAGCGTGAATCCCATTTTCCCAAAATTTACGGTTCTGATAACAAATTTAACTCTTCTTTCAAGATTTTTGAGCAAGGGTTACTACATCTCTCGTGTATCTGACTAAACTTGGTCGGGCGGGGAGATGCATATGAACGCAAAGTGCACATACAATTTGAAAAGGTACCACTGTGGGCTAGTTATTAAAGACCTGTTACAAATGAAGTGTTTAGAGATTATAAGGTCCAAGTAATGAATAGCGACTTATTAACATCTGTTCATATTATCACCTCTCTCACTACGACAGACTCAGAAGAAATGTAGCTGCACTTACCGATTTTGATTTTGATTAATGGAGCTTAGGAAAAAGTCTAGCACTGCCGTTCCAATTTTGGTTCTATTATTCGCACCGCGTATGCGTTCTCGTATATACGAGTATACGCTATTTTTCTTCTTGCAGTGATAATGTGGTCTTTTTTTAAGTGACGCGAACATATTAGATATTCAACGGATCTTATTGGACTTTTTTTGTAGTTAGAATAACGTATCACCTTCAATTTAAGTCTACAATTGCTCTAACAAAGTTTTAAATCAACAATTGAGACACAAAACCGGAACAATAAAATAAAATTAGGATATTTCAGCTTCCGGTTATCGGATTTAGGTCTACTAATTTTTGTTTAGCGTGTTAATATATCAAATGCTGAAGACCGCATGTTGATGTGACATTCCACTATGGAGATATTTTAATTGTTTTCGAGCCCTTTTTTTGAACAGTTAAAATAATCAATTTAAACAAATAATTTAACGACAGTCGCATATAGGAATGTTAGGTAATATCCGTATCCAGGCACTGCATGAGGTTTTGAGTCAAAAAACCTCTTCAAAGGCTAGTTATTTGGTAGTTATTTTCCAATTGTTGATTAATAGCTTAATATGTAATATATCCCAATAATGGAAAGACTACTAATGCTTTGATATATCCAACATGTGTCAGCCAATATCAGGTATGATTTACAATAAATTCGCGGGTACAGGTCACACTGACACATATGCTCATTATTCTAGCCTTCACGTACGTTTGGGTCTCAGTATCATCATCAGAAGATGCTTGTCATTTTTTGTACAATCTCAACATATAAAAAAAAAATTCTCCAATTTTACGGTGATTTGAATAACAGTTATCGGAGAAGTCTAGAGATATTTGGAGAATAGCATACAAATAAGATGTCTTCTGATGATGGTCATTAGGCCGAAACTTACGTAAGGACGAAAATAATAAGTATGTGTTAATGTGACTTATCTCATGAGAATTTATATACAGGATCTCCCAGGTTTTAGTAGCAGAACTTCAACAGTCGATAGAAAATTCGATTTTGAGAAAAAAGTTCCTATAAACATATATGCACAGACGCTCAATTTTTGAGGTTGGTAGTTAAACTTTATAGAAAATTTCTTAATTTAGCTAGTATCTCCAAAGATAATTAAGATGTCTGAATGAAATTTGGTGTCGTGGATGCATAGAAAAGTCACCATATTTGCACATAATTCAAGACCGGTATTGCTCCCAGTGGCCTAGATATAGGTATTCAATAACAATAAATAGACCCCAAAAGTGTTATCACCTTGTCAAGACAAATAAGGTCTTCTGACATTCCTTTGTACCTGGCACCATTTCACGGCTAATTTAATTTTTGTGATTAGCTACCACGACCATGAAAATCGGTGAAATAGAGGAACCTTAAATTAAAGAGCGTCGTTGAGTGACAATAATAAAATAAGCTGTCATTTCTAATCTGTACAGAGATATATTACAAAGAAAGGCCGAATAACAAATTTTTATTTCCAAAAATGTTCAAGCCAGATAACTACAATGTACTTTAATTAATAGTAAGTTCACCTACAAGAGTCAACACGACACCATTTTCTAAATTTTGTGTGTTAATTTTTAAGAAATTGATCGAAATGATTCCCATTTTCTCGTATACATGGTTCATTCACAACGTCGTATAATAGATATTCTAACTTCAACGAAAACCTTTTTCCAATTTTCATCAGATTTACATGGAGGTGGTATTAATCACAAAAATCAAATTTGTCGTGAAACGGTGCCAGGTACAAAGAAATAGCAAGAGACCTTATTTGTTTAGAGTTAAATACTGCAATTTGTTACTAAAAAGTAACCTATACAGGATGATAACACTTTTCGGGCCAATTTATTGTTATCAAATACCTATATCTACGCCACTGGAAATATTAATGGTCTGAAATTATGTGCAAAAGTGGTAACCTTTCTACACATCTATGGTACTGAATTTCATTTAGATAAAGATATCTCAATGAAATGATAATCAAGAGATTATCTTCGGAGATACAAACAAAATTAAGACATATTTTATAAAATATCTGTACCCTGTATCTCAAAAATTGAGCGTCTGTGTATATAAGTTGATAGGAACTATTTCTCTACTGGTACCAGAGGGCTGTTCTCGAGGAGTAGTTGTACGTGAGTTTATAAGCTTCAGGAAACGACGTCCACGATTGAGACGAATTTTCAACTTTCCAAATAACAAAAATGCAACCTTGCGTTGTGAGTTTATCAAATAATCAACTTTTTTTCTATCAAAATGTCCTAGGCTTACCCAACTAACTTCTATGATTAGGTAATTAGTTTCACTTATCCAATAATAATACTATGTGAAACGAGTTTGAACAAATAATTTTCTACACTTGAACTTTTTGATGATATGTACAACTGTATACCGTAAAGATCATAACAGTATCACATTGTCACTAGAACTAGTGACTAAACAACGTGGAGGTGATGTGTCTATCGCAGTTATAAAAATCATCAATATCTAAAGAACTAATTGTGTTAGGAAACAACAAAGTGTTAAAATACAACTTCAGAAGTCTCACTTAATATTATCCGTAACTCACTTTCCGCTGAATTCTGAAATCGAATCCTATTTAGAACATTTATACCTACCCGAATTATCAGTATAGCAGTATTATTATTAAGTAGATAGGGGTATTTTAAAATAAATGAATGTAGATGACACAGTTTCATGATCTTATCAAAGGAATCATTGACATTTGGTCCCTAAAATGCGCATTGTGCAAACGAATTACTAAAAGTATACAAAAACTAATTTTCAAAAGAATATATATATAGAAGACTATAATTTGTCCTTTGAGTTAAGGGAAACGGTGTAGACCTATTTGATGAAAGATAAAAAAATATGTATCCACGAATCTGAAAATAATTTTATAAATGAATCAAAAGAATTTTGCAATTAAGAAAAAACTAACAAAGCCTATATGAGTTGTACGTATTTCGATAATATATTATAAAACCCTTCTTCCTTTCAGAATATATACTTTGAAAAGAAATTGAACAATCTCCCTATAAAAGCTACTCGCTTTGATTCCTCTCAATAATTTATCCTCAGTTCACATTTCTTATACTGATATAATTAATACCATTTCTCATCCCAAGCTTAATTCCTGATGGAATACCAGACTATTTTGAAAGACACTATAATCACAATTTAGCTCATCCTTTCTCCTTAATTTATAATAAGTATCTAAGTGAGGGTGAATTCCCTATAAGCTTTCAGAGTAATTCCTGTACATAAGTCGGAAAGGGAATCACATGTTCATAGATACCGACCAATATGAATTAATTAATTTTGCTGAATTCAAAAGCGCATCAGTCGTTGAGGAGAATATGAGGTGAACTGTGTGTACATATATTGAAGACCCAGCATGCAGGTATGGAGGTGTCTATATGACCTCCGGTGATGTGGCAACTTCTTCGGAGGCAGCAACGACCACAAGGTGTACGCATATATACAATTTTCGGAGGCCACATGATACACTCTGTGCTGCTCATATATGACCCTTTGAAAATTTGAAAATCATTTCCCCTCTCAAGAAATCCGAATTGGTTATCATTTCAACACCCCATATATAAATTTTATATCAATGTATCTCAATTAGAAGACCCGGAGGCGAGGTCGCCTCTTCCATGTACCGGAGGCGACAACATACCGTGCATCAATATATATATATATATATATATATATATATATATATATATATATATATATATATATATATATATATATATATATATATATATATATATATATATACTCGTACACTCCTTGGCATTCTAGAGGAATTCTGTCTTTTGGATTCCGAAGAACATTTTTGATTTTCCTATCTGTTGTGAAAGTTGTTTTGATATCATGACGGCTCAGTATTTTGCAGATTTTGTCAGTTGTGCCTTTTATGTAAGGTAGAAAAGCGTTTCCCACTGGTTGATCTTCATTATTGACATCCTTCTCATTATTGCGTTGAGAGTTATGAATCTGTTTTCTTGAATAGCCATTCATCCTAAGGGCTGCTCGGATGGTTTCCATTTCTCCATCGAAGTTCTCCGCATCAGCGAGACGTTTTGACCTAGTCATGAGGGTATTTACGACTGATTGTAGCTGGGATGGATGGTGATGCGAGTTACTATTCAAATATCGGTTCGTGTGGGTCTTTTTTCTGAATACTGTATGTCCCAAACTGCCGTCAGTTTTCTTTGTTACCGAAACATCTAGAAATGGTAATTGGTTGTTCTCTTCGGCTTCTATCGTGAATTTTATCCGATCATGGATTCCATTCAGGTGATCGAGAAACCCTCTTAGTTGTCCTTCTCCATGTGGCCAAATAACGAAAATATCATCTACATATCTGAGCCAAGGTTTGGGTTTTAGTTGCGCTGTGTTAAGAGCTTTAATTTCAAAATCCTCCATGAAAAGATTTGCGATCACTGGTGAGATTGGTGATCCCATCGGTGCTCCTTCGATTTGCCTATATCGCTGTCCCTCGTACAGGGAGGCCAAACACTGTGTAGCCAATACTTACTTTATGTACGAGGGACAGCGATATAGGCAAATCGAAGGAGCACCGATAGGATTACCAATCTCACTAGTGATCGCAAATCTTTTCATGGAGGATTCTGAAATTGAAGCTCTTAACACAGCGCAACTAAAACCCAAACTTTGGCTCAGATATGTGGATGATATTTCCGTTATTTGGCCACATGGAGAAGGACAACTAAGAGGGTTTCTCGATCACCTGAATGGAATCCATGATTGGATAAAATTCACAATAGAAGCCGAAGAGAACAACCAATTACCATTTCTAGATGTTTTGGTAACAAAGAAAACTGACGGCAGTTTGGGACATACAGTATTCAGAAAAAAGACCCACACGAACCGATATTTGAATAGTAACTCGCATCACCATCCATCCCAGCTACAATCAGTCGTAAATACCCTCATGACAAGGTCGAAACGTCTCGCTGATGCGGAGAACTATTAAGACTATATGTTTCTTCTTAGGTTCTCGCGGACGTAATGTGTAGAACTGGATTCTCGGGTATTGATCCGCGTTGTGTGGTTTCGGTCCTCAAAAGGACCAATTTCACGACGTTTCGGCAAAGTCGCATTTCCAATCTTCAGGTGATTCGACCGTAGAGTCTTGAAAATCTAGGCGAACTGACGCTTACTTGGAGGGACAGGTATTTATATTCCCCGTTATGCTTGACCTTTGGACTTTCGAACTATTTCACGCTTGGTTGATTTCTACGTGTTTGGCTCCGAGTGACACGTTTGGATGACGTCATTGCGACGCTGGAATCAGCCGGAAAGTTTCCGTGACCTGTTGCACGTGCACTGGATACCACGTTCTCTCTTGTTTTTGGTTGTATCTTCCGAATTTCTAAAGCGGGTTTCCATGTTGCTGGTAATCTTAGTCCGTCATCTCGTTTGTTAAGACTATGTGGACTTTTCTCGATCTCTTTTGCCTCCCTGGTTATTCTGGTGTAGAAGTGTTCAATGTTGGCTAGAGTCTTTGTGCCGTTATTTGGCCACATGGAGAAGGACAACTAAGAGGGTTTCTCGATCACCTGAATGGAATCCATGATCGGATAAAATTTACAATAGAAGCCGAAGAGAACAACCAATTACCATTTCTAGATGTTTTGGTAACAAAGAAAACTGACAGCAGTTTGGGACATACAGTATTCAGAAAAAAGACCCACACGAACCGATATTTGAATAGTAACTCGCATCACCATCCATCCCAGCTACAATCAGTCGTAAATACCCTCATGACAAGGTCAAAACGTCTCGCTGATGCGGAGAACTTCGATGGAGAAATGGAAACCATCCGAGCAGCCCTTAGGATGAATGGCTATTCAAGAAAACAGATTCATAACTCTCAACGCAATAATGAGAAGGATGTCAATAATGAAGATCAACCAGTGGGAAACGCTTTTCTACCTTACATAAGAGGCACAACTGACAAAATCTGCAAAATACTGAGCCGTCATGATATCAAAACAACCTTCACAACAGATAGGAAAATCAAAAATGTTCTTCGGAATCCAAAAGACAGAATTCCTCTAGAATGCCAAGGAGTGTACGAGGTGCCTTGTGGTAATTGTGAAAAGACATACATCGGACAGACCAACAGACGCATTGATGTGCGAAAGACTGAACATGTAAACGCTGTGTCGAAAAACGAAACCACGTCTTCACTAGCTGAACATGTAAGAAGTACGGGCCATATGATCAACTGCAGCGGCACAAAGACTCTAGCCAACATTGAACACTTCTACACCAGAATAACCAGGGAGACAATAGAGATCGAGAAACGTCCACATAGTCTTAACAAACGAGATGACGGACTAAGATTACCAGCAACATGGAAACCCGCTTTAGAAAGTCAGAAGATAAAACCAAAAACAAGAGAAAACGTGGTATCCAGTGCACGTGCAACAGGTCACGGAAACTTTCCGGCTGATTCCAGCGTCGCAATGACGTCATCCAAACGTGTCACTTGGAGCCAAACACGTAGAAATCAACCAAGCGTGAAATAGTTCGAAAGTCCAAAGGTCAAGCATAACGGGGGATATAAATACCTGTCCCTCCAAGTAAGCGTCAGTTCGCCTAGATTTTCCAGACTCTACGGTCGAATCACCTGAAGATGGCAAATGCGACTTTGCCGAAACGTCGTGAAATTGGTCCTTTTGAGGACCGAAACCACACGACGCGGATCAATACCCGAGAATCCAGTTCTACATATATATATATATATATATACATATAAATATATATATATAAACAAGTTTAAAGTTTCTTTGCCTAATTGGCCACTATCGTGTATGTAACTTAAGAGATATAGAATTAAATTTTCTGAATTATGAAGATAACTTAGATAATTTAACATAGGATTATAAAGATGAATAAACGTAAAAGATTGAACCATAGGCGGGATTCGAACCCACATTTCTGGATTTCCAGTCCAGGGTGTTTACCAATTACACCCTGGACTGGAAATCCAGAAATGTGGGTTCGAATCCCGCCTATGGTTCAATCTTTTACGTTTATTCATCTTTATAATCCTATGTTAAATTATCTAAGTTATCTTCATAATTCAGAAAATTTAATACTATATCTCTTAAGTTATTAAGTCTTTTTTCTGAATACTGTATGTCCCAAACTGCCGTCAGTTTTCTTTGTTACCAAAACATCTAGAAATGGTAATTGGTTGTTCTCTTCGGCTTCTATTGTGAATTTTATCCGATCATGAATTCCATTCAGGTGATCGAGAAACCCTCTTAGTTGTCCTTCTCCATGTGGCCAACTAAGAGGGTTTCTCGATCACCTGAATGGAATTCATGATCGGATAAAATTCACAATAGAAGCCGAAGAGAACAACCAATTACCATTTCTAGATGTTTTGGTAACAAAGAAAACTGACGGCAGTTTGGGACATACAGTATTCAGAAAAAAGACCCACACGAACCGATATTTGAATAGTAACTCGCATCACCATCCATCCCAGCTACAATCAGTCGTAAATACCCTCATGACAACCAAGCGTGGAATAGTTCGAAAGTCCAAAGGTCAAACATAACGAGGGATATAAATACCTGTCCCTCCAAGTAAGCGTCAGTTCGCCTAGATTTTCCAGACTCTACGGTCGAATCACCTGAAGATGGCAAATGCGACTTTGCCGAAACGTCGTGAAATTGGTCCTTCTGAGGACCGAAACCACACAACGCGGATCAATACCCGAGAATCCAGTTCTACACATTACGTCCGCGAGAACCTAAGAAGAAATATATATATATATATATATATATATATATATATATGTTTCTTCTTAGGTTCTCGCGGACGTAATGTGTAGAACTGGATTCTCGGGTATTGATCCGCGTCGAATCACCTGAAGATGGCAAATGCGACTTTGCCGATACGTCGTGAAATTGGTCCTTTTGAGGACCGAAACCACACAACGCGGATCAATACCCGAGAATCCAGTTCTACATATATATATATATATATATATATATATATATATATATATATATATATATATATATATATATATATATATATATATATATATATATATATATATATATATATATATATATGTTTCTTCTTAGGTTCTCGCGGACGTAATGTGTAGAACTGGATTCTCGGGTATTGATCCGCGTTGTGTGGTTTCGGTCCTCAAAAGGACCAATTTCACGACGTTTCGGCAAAGTCGCATTTGCCATCTTCAAGTGATTTGACCGTAGAGTCTGGAAAATCTAGGCACTCACTTGGAGGGACAGGTATTTATATCCCCCGTTATGCTTGACCTTTGGACTTTCGAACTATTTCACGCCTGGTTGATTTCTACGTTTTTGGCTCCGAGTGACACGTTTGGATGACGTCATTGCGCGTGCACTGGATACCACGTTCCCGCTGATTCCAGCGTCGCAATGACGTCATCCAAACGTGTCACTCGGAGCCAAACACGTAGAAATCAACCAGGCGTGAAATAGTTCGAAAGTCCAAAGGTCAAGCATAACGTGGGATATAAATACCTGTCCCTCCAAGTGAGCGCCTGAAGCTGGCAAATGCGACTTTGCCGAAACGTCGTGAAATTGGTCCTTTTGAGGACCGAAACCACACAACGCGGATCAATACCCGAGAATCCAGTTCTACATATATATATATATATATATATATATATATATATATATATATATATATATATATATATATATATATATATATGTAGAAAGATACGATTTCGGATCTCGTTTTGTTTCTAGCGTATATCGACACCATTTCCATCATTCATGTTCATAGAAACAAAGTTCAAAATTTTCAATGGATCTCATTTTTACTCATAATTTCACCTCTTATACAAGTATAGTTCATAGAAATTGATAAAGGTGGCGCTTCACAATACACTAGCAAATAGCTATTTTATGCACTACACGGGATCCTCTCGTAGCGGCAACGCTGTAGACAACTAAATACGTGAAATGAAAGAGAGGTATTATTATTAGCATCAGCTGAGTTTGATTCTCTCGTTCAACTAATAATTTATTCACTATAAATTATTACGGTTATTAGTCTCCTGGACTAAAATATTAGAAATACGTTGTTGAAATGTTTCAAATAGGACAATAAAGATATATTTGTCATGCTCCCAAATCGATTTTAACATTATCTCTTGAACGTTTAGTTCATTTTTGCTAGTGTCCAGGTAGATTTCGAAAGGTAATTATAATTCAATTCAGATTTGAATTAGAATCGAGATAGAATTTCTGGAAATTACCCGTCTAATCTTAATTTCTAATATATGAATGATATATATGATATGAACTCAGTTTTTGCTTAAATCACATACAATATCTAACCTCACATTACCTATGACAATAACAGATAGTCTCGACGTTTGATTTAATTTTATTCTGTAGTATATAGAGGAATATAACATTACCCTATATACGGGGCTACAGACACTTAGGTTGAAACATAATTACTGGATACAAAAACAAACGAAATATTATTGAATACAATTTTCCATTACGGCATGAAAATTCATTCTAAACTTTTAAATTTCCAGTAATTTGATGAATAAATTTATTTAACAAGCGAAATAAGATGTATATTAAATATGTGCACATTTTCATTTTGATTAAAATGTACATGTATGTAGTAAGAGAGCATTCAATATTTAATTATTATGGATATAAAAGAATGATTCTAAATAATTCGCACTCAGAATTCATCTGGTAATTGATTCAGATCGATTCAGTACCCATAGTAAATTAGGAGGATGCTCTCTATGGAGCACAAAATTCAAGTACTTGTCTCATGAAACAAACTCTAAGCCGAGTGGCTCTTACTTTACTACATGGCCAAACCATATTTTACTGACACACAGTCAATATTGGTAACCAGTGAGTACCAATTTCATTTATTTATCATCATGCGAAATACTAAGGCAGCAAACAAAGAACTAACAGGATGGTGATGGAAAAACCATCATGGGAGATTAAAAGGAGAAATCAGGGGCATTATGACGATGCTACCCATAGCACAGCAGTGGAACCAACTAAAGAACTTTGAACAGGTACTTATATCTATCTGTATGGGAAATGTGGAGACGCACAGGTTAATTTCAGTTTCAATTATATGAATGTTTAGATAATTTTATGTTGTATAAATTTAAATTCAGAAGTGTTTGATAAAACTATTATTTTCAAGACAGCAAACTGTGTTTCCTTCAATAAAGGGCAACTAAATATTTAAGGAAATAAAGTTGTTGCACAGTCTAGGTAGATTGTCAGAACAAATGATAAATTTAAGGCTCAAAAGTCTGTGTACTCAAATAAGCAAAATTTCAAATATCAATTTTAAAATGAATAGAAGTCAACGGTCCAGTAATGTTTAACTGGAAGAATCAATGTCAATGTGGACCTACACCACGGAATTTTGCTAATCCAAGGTAGTATTCATACATCACGTTCATGACCGTGAAATGTTATATAATAACATTTCATATATCTGGAGCAACGAATCAGCAAATATCAAAAATAGTTCTTATTAAGTTGAATTGAATCTTCTAAATTATCATGCTTGAACAATCTGCCTAGTTATTTCGATCTTAACCAGTACAATTTTTGCCTAAATAGTAATAATAGAATTCTAAATCTCATTTGCTTATTGCGCGAAGATTTACACCATATCCATTATTTATGGAATTTCAGTACTTCGGCCGTGTACCTTCCACATAATTCTTCCATCATAATGATGTACACAGTTTTAATTTCAAATCTTTATGGTCATTCCTTCATACCAAAAATAAGAGCTGTTCTATTCCTGAACACATTCAATGTGATAATCTCAGCTACTCTAGTCCTCATGATATTGTTAATGTCTTTGCAAAGTACTTCCAAAGTGTCTATATTAACTCTAATTCAACAAATAATAAATCTTTGAATAACTTTAATAACTTCAATAATAATATTCTATCTCTTCCAACTGTAAGTTCTTCTGAAGTGATTCAAGTTGCTAAAACACTTAAAGCAAGTCACACGAAGGATCCATATCAACTTCCTGCTTTTTTTGTGGAAGATTTCATCAATATATTCGCAGCTCCACTGGCATTTATATATTCATTAGCTTTAAAATCGTGTACTTTTCCGGATCTGTGGAAAGTTTCAAAAGTAGTACCGGTTTTTAAAAAAGGTAATAGAGATGAGGTTACTAATTATCGCCCAATTGCCATCATCAAATATTTGAATATATCTTATATAATGCTACTTTCAATCATGTAAAACTGCAGATATCCCCTGAGCAGCATGCCTGGCAGAACAACTGTTACTAACTTAGGTTGCTACAGTCAATACTTGGCGGAAGTTATTGATGAGGGTGGTCAGGTTGATTGTATCTACCTCGATTTTGCTAAGGCATTTGATAAAATGGATCACAGTATTTTATTGAATAAAATGTCTAGCTTTAGATTTACAAATCATTTGATTGAATTTTGGAATTCTTATCTAAGTGATAGATATCAATATGTAGAATATAGAGGTTTTAAATCGTATTCATTTCATCCCACCTCAGGTGTACCTCAAGTGTCATAACTTGGACCACTCCTATTTAATTTGTTTATCAATGACATTTCTTCCTTATTTCTCTGTTATTTTCTTCTTTACGCAGACGACTTAAAACTTTATTCGCCAGTGAAGCATTCTTCATTTTGTATGTCACTGCAGCATGATTTGGATGCACTCACTACTTGGTGTGTAATAAATCATCTGGAGCTTAGTATTGGTAAGTGCACTGTAATGAGTTTCACCAAGAAAATTACCCCTATTATTTACAATTACAAACGTGTTGACACAGCTCTTGCTTGTTCCTATAGTTTTAGAGACTTGGGAGTTTTGTTTGACGTGAAATTGTCATTTGCGTCTCACATTGAATCAATTGTTTCTAGCGCCTACAGAATGCTGGGCTTTATCATCCGAAATTGCCGCCTATTAAACAATAGTGATTCAATAACAATATTATATAATTCATTTGTTCGTTCTAAGCTCGGATATGCTTCAATTGTGTGGAACTCTCATCATAAAATGTATATAAACAAAAACAAAATAGAGCGAATAAATCGGCGTTTCCTAAAATATTTAGCCTTCAAAGCTGATGGTAATTATCCATCTATCTGATTTTTCCATCAGGCTCTATTAGATAGATTCTTTTGTATAGAGTTAGATAAACGTAGGAAAATTCATAGTATTTCATTTCTTTATAAGGTCATTCATAACCTGGTTGATTCCTGTTATGTTATCAAGACTGAATTTACATGTTACATCTGCTCGCACCCGTTCCACACAAACATTTTATCTGCCAATCTCCAGAACAAATACCTTTTTATTTTCCCCAATTTTCCAAATGTGTAGATTCTACGAAATGATCGGTATGACTGTTGATATATTTTGTTGTAACCCTAATGATATCTGTAAAGCTGTGTATAATAGTTAATTTTAATTCATACCATGTAATTATATTATATGTACTCCTAAGCTCCAGAAGGGATTTCTCCCGTTGAGCTAGTGTACTTAGATAAATAAATGAATAGATGAATAAATAAATTAACATTCATGCTTTATATCTTCTCGTCTTTCCGTACGTTTCGGTCTCACGACCATCATCAGAAGACTTATTATGTCTATAACCGGGTTACTTAAAACTGATTGTATCAACAGAAAGGGTCCTTATCGCACCAATTCCAATTAAAATGTCCACGTCGCCGAAACGAACAGAAATATGAATAATCGATTTAGTAACACATCAATGTTATAAGTATGAATATCAAGAATCCACTGTTAGACAGTACTCTTGAAAAATGCAAGCTCACGTCAAGAAAGTCTATGAATGACTAGGAACGAGAACATAAGGTTCAAACTTTCAAATCAGATGCTAAGATTTACGAGCTAATAGAATAAGGTTTGTCAGTTATTGGAAAGATACTTTTGACATTCTACCTAAAATATACTTTTAACATTATAAAGACGCATGTAGGAATTTGCAAGAGTTTTAATTAATTAAGTTAGTATAAATCTGACTTAGTGTCTGAATATCTGTCCTATGATTTACAGATTTGGAGTCACGTTTTATGTGAATCTCCAGAAGAGATCTTTCATGATAATTGGTTTCCTTAGTTAAAATATTAACATTTTTATAATCGAATTGATGGTTATAATCAAAACAGTGTTTAGCAAGGGCGGTGAAAGTTTTTGTTTCTTGTGCTATACTTATGGCCATACATTCTTTTTTGTGAATATTGTTTAGAGAGATTCCATTCCCATCGCAATCTAGACAATTTAATTTGCACGAAATAAAACTACTTTCTTATACTATCACTCATATTTAATATAGTCGTTACTATTCATACCTTCGTTTTCGTCTGAAGATGACACGTTTAGTGTTGAAACTATAGTAATGACTATATTAAATACCAGTGATAGTATCACAAAGTAGTTTTATTATTTCGTTAAAAATAAAGTAGCGGTTTCCACAATTGAATTCAATTTGTATACTGTGTCGGTTTGTTTATCTTCAGGTATTAAAGGTTTTAGATTTGAGAAATATTTCAAACACAGCTAGTATAGGCTCATGCGCGACATTTATATCATACTTTTCCAAACATTTCTTAATTTTCTCTGAGGTCTTCGGAATGTATGTTAATGTTATAAAATTGTCTGTATTACCTTTTATGTTATTTATAAATGACGATCCATTATAGATTTGGTTTATTCTTTCTTTAATGATAGGATTGAAGAATGTTTTTGGGTAGCCATTCATTTCCAGTGTACTACGAACAATTCTTGAATTTTTGGGACGGTTCTCTGCGTGGAACAATTTGACCGCGCGATCTGTAAGGCTGTTTATAACACTTTTTTTCATGTTGGTGCAACGGAATTGAACGTTGATACCAAACTTCTTTAGTAAACCACGAAGTTTTTATTTTTCCATCTTCATCATGCCTTATGTTCATATCTTGGAAATTTATGTTTTTGTTCACTTTTATTTCACAAGTAAATTGCTAATCACGTACTGAATTTTATCATTGGGAACACACATAAGGCAATCATCTACATACCGTTTGAAGAATACGGGTTGAAAATCTAATGAATTCATAACAGATTCCTCTAGGCATTCCATAACAAGGTTAGCAATAGTAGCTGAAATAGGAGATCCCGTTGCTGTACCGAATATTTGTCCTGAATATTGCTCACCGTATTGAAAATAAGTGCATTCTAAGCAAAACTGTAATGCATTTATAAATTCCGATTGATCTAGAGGTGTGTGGTTTTCAATCTCTGCTCAACTTTTTTTGATGCTACTCAATGCCAAAAAGATTGGTATATTTGTAAATGAAGATACAGCATCCAAGGAAATTATTTGATGATTTATGGGTACGGATTTATTTTTTATAAATTCATTAAAATTCCATGAGTCATTCACATAAAACTCATTTTTTCCTATTACATTATTGATAGATTTTGATAAAAATGTTGATGAATTGTAGGTAGGCGCACCAATATCATATATGGCAGAATATTTCAAGATGTAACATATGTAGTAGAATTACATTATGCACAAAAAATCAAGAAACGATCTACGAAGAAGGGACTGAATACCCGGGGAATAGCGAATTTGTCTCTAGGAAGCGTAAGAACTACTGACATAAAATGGTAGGCGGTGAGGAATTCGGTACAATTATAGTAAGGAAGACACCAAGACACAATGTAACAGGGGTTAGTTGTACAACAAATAATCCGTCAGTTCATTTCCTCAGTGCGAAACTTGGGAACAATAAACAACTTTTGTTGATACTTTGACTACACGAGAGGGATCCTATGATGTTCGAAGTACATCGTATGAGCCAGCAGTGGAAGTAGGAAGATGAGATAGGCATTGGTATTTTTCTTCAAGGTTTGAAGGTTATAGGCATAAGGAAAGACCTCATTAGGTCCACAACTTCGTAGATCTGATAAAAAATGAAGTCTGGTAGGAAGAAGTTAGGCAGGTTTCGATCTTGACAGTGACACATTATAATGTGTTACTATTGCAATTATTCGAGTTTCGTTAATTGTTGCGATGTAGACATTTTAATTGATGACGTGCTCAGTAAAATAAGTTGAATAAATCCAGTGCTTTAGTTGATGTGAATTAATTTTCAAACCTCTTCTGATGACGGCCGTGAAACCGAAACGTACGTAAAGACGAAAATATAGTAGATATCTGTCTTAATGTGTCCTATTTTCCAAGCATTCACATATAATTAAAACTTTATGATGTAAGTGTATTTCGAATAAAGGGGGCATGTCTTATATAGGGTAACATTACATTACCCAATATACAGGATAAGAGAAAACCCTTGAATTAAGGCCTAATTGAAGGATGCTCTGTATGCGACATCAACTACTTGATAATAATTCATTTGAGTGTTATGTTCGTTTGTTTTGATGTGCAGTTTATTCACCTGTCATAAAAAAATATCTTACTAGCCAGAGGCAGAATTTCAAAAATTTTGTTAAAATCTTTAGAACCTTTATAAATGAGTGTTTTTGCTACTGAAAGTCTGGAGAGAAATGTATTCTTGATCAAATCTACTATCATGAAAATATAATCATTGATTTCCTTTTACATGTTAACGTTTTTCTTTATTGAAATTAGTATATTAAATATGTATAAGCTTGGAATTGTTAAAATTTGTAGAAGTGAAATATTGGTTTGCAAATGATATTGAAGATGGGCTCTTTATGTGCAGTTGAAAATGTTCATTTGTGTAAATGCATTTTCTAGTTCCGATCCAGCTCTCCAAAAACTTGACGTATAGGTGAACAATTCACTGAACTGAGTGGTAATAATCAGAATATGTGAGTGATTTGTATCATAATAACAAACAAGTAATGGATAAAACAAACAACAAGTGAATAAGACATTTCGAGATGAACTCCAATCATTCGATATAAAAATTATTACATGAATTATTTGGGTATAAGATCTTCTATTTCAAAATTCTTGGATATGTAGCAGTTTTTCAGTGAAATTGAATTCGATTAGCATGAACGATTGAGTCAATGTATTTTCATCGATAATGACATTATTAATTAGATCAATGGGTGGTTCAATGTTCCTAGATTCAGTCGTTTTTAGTAGTTGATAGTAGTAGTTCTGTTTCCGCAACATTTCAACTATATGGTAACTATTCACTAGAATAACCAGTAATATTATGTCTGCAATAACATAACTTCAATTCAGCAATAATATCGCGGGAAGCGTGGATGCTAATAAAGTCAAACGATACGGTGCGGCACCCGTCTTTAGGGCGCGAAGGCCCGATCGATTGTTATTCGCATTCATCGGTTAATTATATAAGGCTATATTTGTGATGCTTCCGAATAAATTTTATCAAAATCTCTCACAGGTTTTGTTAATTTTTGTTAATATCTATGTAGATTTCAATGTTTATAATTCAATTTATTACTATTACAATAGTATTTCTGGAGATTACCCGTATAAAGAACATTTGCTTTTATTTTGTAATTGAAACGAACTCCTGGAAATCAAAATTATAATTCAGGTAATGATTACAACAAAATTAAAACCGAGATTACACTTGTTGAACTTTAATATACTTAACATGTTTGCTTGCATATAAACATTGCCAGAAGTATTATAACACTTGTAAGTTGCAAGTGTTGCAAGTTTTGCTAATAAGTGATAATGAACAACAAATAAAATAATTAAGACATTTTGAGATGAACTTCAATAGTCATAGGGTAACGAAACTTTTAAATATTGAGAGCATATAGTAATATTATTGGCATAAATATTATTACCCTATATGAACAGGGAAGTTTTTAAGGTGTTCATATTTATTATTATACTTGCATGTGCACAGTTATTGCTAGACATACAAATGAATAACGTATGAGTTGGACCGGCAACACCGCCGGATCTCACCTATACCAAAAATTTCTTAATATACAACTTTGGATCTCGTCTTGAATGTATCTGTTAGGTAACTCTACCTGGTACGTATATATATGTATATTTCAAATTGAGAAATTGTTTCCCCTCCCTCGTAATTCCTGCGAAGCATGTATCTATTTGCATTGCCCCGATAAAAGAAATCTAAAAAATTGTTTCTTTTTAGGTTCTCGCGGACGTAATGTGTTCGCCTAAATTTTCCAGACTCTACGGTCGAATCACCTGAAGATGGCAAATGCGACTTTGCCGAAACGTCGTGAAATTGGTCCTTTTGAGGACCGAAACCACACAACGCGGATCAATACCCGAGAATCCAGTTCTACATATATATATATATATATATATCCCTCTATCAATGCTGCGTCTCTATATTAGCAATTTACATCTAATGCTGCGTCCAACGTAATATTGCATCCGTATACTGGACGCAGTAGTCCATTCCATTATAACTGGTTCCTCATCATAATGCCAACAATGTGGTTATCATTTTCTGTTGAACCATAAAATGAACAACCCACACCCTTTGATTTGTTACTCTCACTATAGTCATTAAATTACTATCGACATATATCTATGTCGAACATAGACGCAACATCGATATCAATTTGAAAGAAATGAATATTATTAGTACGGCACAAAAAGAACTAGAGGCGCTGAATAATATACGGTTCGTATATTTATCTTTTATATCACTGTGAATCCTGCATCTATTGATTTGGCAATGTTGTAAATCGAATATCATGAGGTTCCTACGACGTCAGTTGAGACAGTATGAATGCCAAGAGTTGATATTCCTTTTATGCAACGGTGGCATGAAAGATATACCGGCTCTGCGCACTTATTCTATCTCAACTTCTTCCTTATATAAACTAACGAAATAACAATATTTTTTGAATAATCACATAATGAATGTTTCAATGGTGGAAGCCATTACTCTATGATAATCTAGCATATTGATATCAAAAAATTAAACAATTTCACTTTGTATCTTATCACATATTATATAGAAACAAATACCAATGTATGAAAATATGAAAAATCTTGGCTATTTATGGTACAATATAAGACACAGGTAGCAAGTGGGGTTCCGGTTGGGGGAATATATTGCTACAATGTAGAATAGTATAATTGAAATTGGACAATGAGGTACAGCTAATATCGTGATAAGGAAACTTTAATGCGGAGGTATACTAGGAAACCACGAAAGGATTATGTGAAATTTTACGTTATCAAGACCTCAAACAGGATTCAGTAGTACACGTCTAGTTGATCGTTCAACATTTTTTGGAAATTTCTATTGATACTGGTATGTTCAATTTAAAACTTCTACTCTGGTCAGGTAAAATTTTAATTTCATCTAAATTTGAAAAAGTGTGCCCTGTTTCTAAAATATGCTTAGAGAAAGATGAATCCGTTTTATTAAGTTCAAAAGATCGAAAATGTTCATTATATCTAATTTCTATGTTACGACTAGATCTACCGATGTAAAAGTTATCACTTACTGAACTAGTTAATTTGTATACTAGAGGGTTATTAAACTCATTTGTTTTATCTTCAGCATTAAATAAAAAATTGGACAACTTATTTTGAAGTTAGAAGCTCACTTTTAGATTATATTTCGATAAAATGGTAAAATGTCTGCAATTCTTCCACTTACGATACTAAAATATGTGAGGTGAACTTGTTTTGTTGAAGAATCAGTATTCTTTGTGAAAGGATAGATATTTGAGTAAGTCAATTTATGCTTCTTTCTGTAGATTGATGTCTCCTGAAAACCTCAATGAAGAATTGGATATAATCGAGGTTATGGTTTTCAACCTCAAATTATAACCAAATTAATTGACGAAAAAAACAGGAATTAACTTACTCAATCATCAAAACACGTTTAGTGAATCTGGAGTAAATAAATTAACCGGTTCAGAGTGTGATAACTTTTACATCGGTAGACCCAGTCGTAATATAGAAATTAGATATAAGGAACATTTTCGATCTTCAAGAGTTGATAACATAGATTCATTTTTCTCTGACAATATTTTAGGAACAGGGCACATTTTTTCAAATTTAGATGAAGTTTAAATTTTACATAACTAGAGTAGAGGCTTTCAATTGAACACACTAGAATCAATAGAAATATATGCTAAAAATAATGAGAATGAAATGTTAAATGATCAACTGGACGTGTAACACAGCATTTTATTTGATGGTTTGATAACGCACAATTTCCCAAGATCCTCTTGTGCCCTCCAGGTACACCTCCACATCAAAATTTCCTTGTCACAATAAGATCTATCCTGGAGATGATTCACATAAAACGGGATTCCAATTCTGTGAACCATAGGAATGATATTCAGGGATTGAGTCAGATTTATACTAACTTGATTAATTAAAACTCTTGCAAATTCCTACATGCGTCTTTATAATGTTAAAAGTATATTTTAGGAAGAACGCTTAAAGTAAATTCTAATGCAGGTCTAAAACCTTTTCAAGTACGTCATAAATCTACATCTGGTTCGAGTAAATATCAACAAATAGCTTCGAACTTCAGTTGCTTTGAGACCATAGCAATATGCGTTTGTATATTATGAGAATTTTACTGAACAGTGGATTCTTGTTACAAAAAAATTATACTTTAATATTAACGATACTATTTTCGATTATTCGTGGTTCTGTTCGTTTCGACGGCGTGGGCTTTTTGATTGAAAATTGTGCGATATGGACGCTTGTGCTAATTAGTTTAATTAACCCCTTTTTATATGATAAGTCTTCTGATGAAGGTCGTGAGACCGAAACGTACGTAAAGACGAAAATTTAAAACAGTGTTATTGTGACCTATTTCCTGAGAATTTTTATGTATAAATCATACTGGGTCAAGAATCTTTATATTATTAACTCTACCTCATTATCCAATTTCAATTATACTATTCGTACCTTATGGTTCCAACTTAGTGAGGCATATTGTATATAAAATTCTAGGAAAATAGGTCACACTAACACATTTGCTTATTATTTTCGTCTTTACGTACGTTTCGGTCTCACGACCATCATGACACCGAAACTTACGTTGAGACGAAAATAATAAGCATATGTGTTAGTGTAACTTATTTCCCGAGAATTTTATATACAATATCACTAAGTTGGAACCATATGGAAAACTTTTTTATTATTAATTTTAGGAAAAAAAAGTTCAAATATGCAATTAAATTCATTTAAAAAAAATATTTTTTCTTTTTTGTCTACAATATCAATGCAAATTTAACTGTAGTTACATGTAATCTAGGATGCACTGACATACAAATGTTTTGTTGATGGCAAGAAATGTTCGACAGTGAGTTTCAAAACGCGTTAGAATTTAGGACACATAAAAATGGTAGAGTTAACCAACTTGTGAAGAGAAAATAGAAATTGTTTTGATTGTGGGAAGAAATTATGAAACACATAGAGAAGCAGCTATTATTTTCAATGATAAACAATAAAAATATTAATCATTCAACTCTTACGAAAATAGTAAATGAATTTAAGAATACTGGAAGTATTGAAAATAATTTCAATGGAAAATGCCAAAAGCTGGTTGCCGATGAGAATACGCAGTTCGAAGTGATGCTATCACTGTGGTAGAGAACTGTCATTACGCAAAAGGAAATCGTTGATGGAACAAAATGTAAGTGAAGATACAGTGGCAAGAATTTTAAAACTAAATAAATATGAACTATTCGAACCAAAAATCATTCACACATTGAAAGAAAGGGATTATGATAGGCCTCTCCAAGGAGAGTTAGAAGATGACCCTTTCTTTACAAGGCATATATTTTTTTCCGATGATGCATAATTTTCATGAAATGAAACTGTCTCCTGTCATAACATTATCCCTGGTGGTCTCAAAATTATCCAAATTTTGCAATAAAATCTCATGACCAATATTCATTTAAGACGAACGTGTGGTGTGGCATTTATAGGAATAAGCTATGAATGCCGAACGTTATTTAAGAACTCACATCTATGACTTCATGGACGAACTACCCTTACAAGAACGTCAATTGGTTTCAATAAGAGGGTGCCACATACCACGGTACATTGAATGTTAGGGAATATCTTGAATATATGTTCCATGGAAAAGTTATTCACAGATATTCTGATCTTTTTGAACTGCTGGATCCCCTGAGTTAACCCCCCTTGATTACTTCTCATGGAGTTACTTGATGGAAGAAGTTTACAGGAAAGAGTCGTTTCAAGATGTTAACTATTTGGAGAGATTAATTTTAGAAACATGCCAATAAATTTCTCCACAAATGCTGAGGAATGTATTACGTGAATTTACTAACAGAATGATTGTATGTATTGAACAAAAGGGTAGATATGTCGAGAGATTAGTGGAAGGAGTGAAAAATTAATTTCTATTCATTTCTAGTATAAGATATCATGTGTTCCATAGTCACAAGAGATAAATGTTCATTCAAAATAAAAAGATAGTAACAAATAACAAAACCCAAATTTTCAATGTAAATTGATGTAATTGCATATTTGAACGTAGCTTTTAGTTCTGATCAACTTTTGTTCATAACAATTTTCGATATAGTCAAATATAAAGGTACTTTACTCTTGAGTAAAATTCATATTTTTTGACGACTGAAAAAATGTAATATCTGATGACATTATTTTAGATTTTAGAACATGCAGAACTCTTTACGAAGAATAACTATTTTCCTAAAATTAATAATATGAAAGTTTTCGAATATGGTTCCAACTTTGTGAGATAAATTGTATAATTCATACCTGGTTCAAGAATCATTATTAGTTCCTACAACCATATACCTACATGATTTGTTCAATAAACTATGGAACAATTTGGATAAACTTCAATGTAACAAAGAGTATAATGAAACGTATTCCATTATGGGTTTCTGAATCATTTCCAATATATTTTCTTTTCCTACAATCATAATACCTCCATCAGCGCAGTCTGAGAAGGTAGCTGGATGAAAGTTATATGCTTTAATATTCTGATATACGATTTCGTGTGCTTTATCAAATGAGTACGACAAATTAGTGTTATGTAGAAATGGACAATAATAGATTCAGAAATATTGTTTGTTGAGAAATTTCATTCAATTGCCAATACGTTTGCCTAACATTCCGAGTCGCTATTGTGGGTCTACCGGCCGGCGGCATCGGCGGATACTCAAGTCAAAGAGAAACAACGAGTACGCCGGCGTAGCTATGATACAGCACGCGTGCGTATAAACCAGGCGCGCAAAATGCAAACGTTAGGGAACAGTTGACAACGTATTTATTTACTACTTATTTGTTGGTGGAGACGTGAATCACGCGCATTCGCAAACGTTTGCTAGCGTTCTGACCGATTTGTACATCAAAGGAATGTATATCAAACAATGTTTGTGCTCGTTCGATGTTCTATGCATTTTCTGTGGAGACTGGAGATATACAAGCGATTGTGCATACGAGAATCGTTCGAATACATCTTTGAAAATCATAGAATAATAATTCGGAGTGGGTGAAGCTATTGCCAATCTAACTTCTCTAGGACTACAGGTTCGATAATTTGCATCTCGTGCAGGTATCCTTGAACTTGATATTAGATATCGTGTGTTCCATAGTCACAAGAGATAAATGTACTTAACTCTTGAGTAAAATTCATATTTTTTGACGACTGAAAAAATGTAATATCTGATGACATTATTTAAGAAGTTAGAACATGCAGAACTTTCTACGAAGAATAACTATTTTCCTAAAATTAATGATTGGTTTGAAAGACACATGAAAAGATCACTTTGATATAGGTCTAACTGATCATTGAGGATATTTTTATCAGAGATTTTTACACCTTTATAAATCTCTATTGATTCTAATATATTCAATTTAAAACCTCTGGTTTGGTTATGTAGAATGCTTAGACTATCTAAATTAGGGAAATTATGACCAGTTTGTAAAAAATGATTAGCAAAGGTTGAATCAGTTTTGTTGAGTCCAAACGAGCGAAAATGTTCTTCGTATCTTAATTTGAAATTACAACAAGTTCTACCTATATAAAAGTCATCACAGTCTGGGCAAATTATCTTATAAACTCCAGGTTTACTATATTTATTGGTTTTGTCTTTGGCGTTGTATATAACATGGCAAAGTTTATTTTGAGGTTTGAAACTGATTTTAAAATTATGGCGTGATAAAATGTTAGCAATATGTCCGCTTACTGTACCAAAATATGTCAAAGAGATGAATTTAGTGGATACATCTATGTGTTTTATACGCGGATAAATTTTATAGAAAGTTAATTGTTGTTGTTTGTGATTTATAAGTTTAATTATTTGATCTACCGGAAAACGATTATTGATGGCTATTCGTTTGATCATGTTCAACTCAATAGTGAGGTGTTCTATTGACAATGGTATCGAAAATGCTCTATGGATCATTGAGTGATATGCTGCTAATTTATGGCTACGAGGGCTAAACGATGAGTTTAACCAAACCAGAGGTTTTAAATTGAATATATTAGAATCAATAGAGATTTATAAAGGTGTCAAAAACTCTAATAAAAATATCCTCAATGATCAGTTGGACCTATATCAAAGTGATCTTTCCATGTGTCTTTCAAACCGCTCTTAAATTAATTCTCAGAATATTAAATTATAATCTCACTTATTCACAAATTGTTGCTATGTTTACTATGTAATACTGTACTTTCCTAAGATCTACTTGCTCTTGGAATTTCCATTGCCCCCTAAATCTCAACCCTACTTTACTCTACTCTATTTATACTTGAACTGTTTCATTGATTTCTTCATAATTTTCTAATTGTTTGATAATGGCAATTCGGTGTTAAAACTATAGTTACGTTTTCACGTTATTATTAATCAAAGTGTTATAAAAACAAAGTAGTTATTCTTTCATATAATCAAAATATTCATTTACTACTTATTTGTTGGTGCAGACGTGAATCACGCACGCGCATTCGCAAACGTTCGCTAGTGTTCTGACCGATGTCGGTACATTTGTACATCAAAGGAATGTATATCAAACAATGTTTGTGCTCGTTCGATGTTCTATGCATTTCCTGTGGAGACTGGAGATATACAAGCGATTGTGCATACGAGAATCGTTCGAGTACATCTTTGAAAATCATAGAATGATAATTCGGAGTGGGTGAAGCTATTGTCAATCTAACTTTCCTAGGACTACAGTTTCGGTAATTTGCATCTCGTGCAGGTATCCCTGAACTGATTAGCGAACTTAGAAATTCAAATTCTTAAGGTGACATACGACAATTTTTCCAACAAACCTATCTTTTCTGAAGCCAGCTAGCAGTGGCATTGAATCTCTAGTTGTTATAATGCGTGACATCCAAAATCTATGTTTTCTCTCCCTTTTTTTAATATTCTCATATACAGTCAAAACAGGCCATATAAGATACAAACATTGAGTTTTTTCTCGAGTTCTCGAAGCCATTTCGAATATAAACTATTTTCAACTCGGATCAATGACAATTATGTTTGCAAACATACTCTTCGTTCGAAATATACATCTGCAATCAAACGTTTGTTGATACTAATTTTTGGAGGATATGTATCTGAGGTGAAGTATCCGAATGCTCTCAACCGGCGGTAGCCGTTTAAAACGATATAAGGTACTCAAAGACCGAATGCCGGCAGGCATTATATTATGAATTTTGATGCTTAATGACCTAAGCAAATTCTGTTCCCCATTCGACACCTACAAAAAAGATTTACATCCCACCTATTTGATCAGAAAAAGTCTGGAATGAAAACATTATTTGAGTTTGTCCAAAATGTAAATGTGTGAATGGGGTTTCTGGTCTGAACTTATGTAGCTATTTAGGTAAACTGGTGTCTTTATTTGTTGATGATCTATTATATCACAAATGAATACTACATGAATACTACTGAAGGAAAATTCCAAAATAAGAGATAATACATGTTTCTCCACACAGTGGCTTCTTCAGATAAACAATGGTAAGTACATGTCCTTTTTTCTTTAATTTTTCCAACAAAAGTTCATTTTGGAATTTTTCTTCAGTATAGTATTCTTCTTTGATACTTTTTAGCGACGTCTTTTTCTTAGCAACGAAATACGTTCAGATCGTCAATAACAGAACACAAATATGTTCAATACGAATATTTTCAATGAATTGTCTTTTAGAGATAAAAAATCGGGTACAGCTTCTTGGTTAAGAAATATAATCATTTTAATAATAGTTATATTTAAAACTATACATCAATATAGAATATTATCTATTATACAGACTGAATTCTCATCAAACAGAAACACATCCGTCACGCTAGACAATCTATTGAATACAAATGAAATCTCCTCAAGACGACAGGCAAGTCCCAAGCCTCTAGCGCCTACTATACAGAATGTTCAATTTGTAAAATTGTTATTATGTTCGAGAACACAAAATGCGATGTTCAATTCTATTTTTGATTTCACCATTGTAATAAGCAAAAAAAAAAAACCTATCTGCTAATTTGACCGAAGTCGGAGCTGTTACAGTAAAGAAATCAAAAATGGTGGTGTACATTTAATCTGGATCATCCCGTATATTCCAAGAACTGTGGAGGGAAGAATAGGTTTGGCTGAATACATAACACAAAACATTTATCATCTCCAAGCGCCAATCTTTGGTTAGTAGATTATGTGAAGTTTATTTTTATATAGGATGTAATAACAGAAATGTCAAACAACCTTATGTTAATGAAGATTTGATTATCATGAACAAATCAGATCGGAATAAAAAAATACAATTATTTTTCAATAATAATAACATGCAAACGTACATACAAAACCAACATGGGAAACCGTTTTAAGCAAAACTTTTACTTAGTAAATTTAATGCCAGAGAATAACAGAAAATTGTTCATTCTTAATAAAGCTGACATAATACCTGTTTATATAATGTAATACTAACCACAAAATAAATGAATAAAATTGAAAACAAAGAGACACATATAGAATTAAATGTCCATGTTGTGAAAAAAATGATGTATGCCAAACAAAAAGAAATGTTTCCACTAGATATAAAGAACATTTTGTCACTTCAAAACCAGTATATTCTCGAATAATTTGAGAGCCCTCCATATGTACCGAAATGAAGATAAGTTGATGAATATTGACTTTACTATATACCACTAAGCCTCTACTAACATTAATCCGTTAACAGTTCACAGTAAAATTTGTTTCTACCTAAAGATAATACGTACAAAGATTACTAAAGCAAAGACTGTTTCCTTCTCTTCTCCCCTATATTTCTGTAAATATAATTACTAGTAACAGTTTTGAATTTAGTTCATTAGTCTTAGTACACTGGGTGTCCAAAAATTCCTGAACGGCTGGATATTTGGAAAATACGCTATGAAACGGCAAGCGAAAAAACAAGCAGTTGCTATATTAGAAAACGCTATCAAATAATACCAAAATTGACCAACAATCCCAACCCCGTGGGTGACGCGGCTGCCTATTTCAAAACCTTAGATAGGATTTTGCTGATTCGCATTCTTCGTTGGAAACTATGAAAGGTTTGTTTGAATTTTTTTGCAATTCTTGATAGGTGGCGCTGAAATTGCGAAGACTTGAATTTTTCGCTATTTCCGAGAAATATGCATCGAATTGATAACTGAAGCGACTCGTTAGGTACGCGATCGTATCCGAAGTGGTTACGAGATAGATGTTTTCTAAAAGATAGGTATCGTTTACAACACGGGTGATGAAGGAAAATCTGCTCCTATGGCGATTACAAACCTCGCTGTCTACTGAAACTGTCTCGTTTCATCGTCCTTAGTACAACTTGATAACTTTCCAGATTTCATCAAAGAAACATACACAGAACTTCATTTACATTTTTCAAGCACATTAGATATTTTTGTTAGCCTCTCCGTGTAATAAATGTGTTAGTTGACATAAATCTTTTTTGGAAAAACAAAGAAAAAGTATCTTCATACTGCGAGAGTATGACGTTAAAACAAGGTCATACGAAGAAGTTGACCACTTATTCAATGATACTCATCCAGATAGTCAACTGATCGCCAAATCAACTATTTCTAAAACTCCGATTGTGAGAGGCGGAACTAAACCTAGTCCCTCGAAGGGAACAGAAAATCTCCACGTCCAAGTCGTTGTTTCTGGGCTATGCCAAATGTATTTTTATCAGAATGTTATTTGATCACAAAAATCCACTTCCGGTTCACCCGGATTTCATCGGATTTCACGAAACCCATCTTGAGTGTACATCCGGAATCACTAAAGGAATCGTCGGATATATTCATTACCCCTCGAAAAATTGTCTCGCAAGTTCGAAACAACTCGGGGAATCATTGTCCACGTCCGAAATCACTCAAGGTGTTATAAGATACCTTCGTTAATGTTTTGATCCGTTGCACGATTCTTGGAAATAGAGAAAAATGTAAGTTTTTGGTATTACAGCGCCATCTATGGAAAGTTAAAAAAAATTCAGGCAAATTTGCCTAGTTTATTGTTAAAATTGCTAATCTGCAAATCAAAAGTGGGGTCAGGGGTGAGATCAGTTTTGGTTCGAATTGATAGCTTTCCAAAAATATCAAAATGTGTATTTTTTTTCGGTCCAAAGCGTATTTTACGAGATATTCAGCCAATTCCAGACTTTGGACATTCTCATTTCTCTGATGAGGGTAGCCTAGCTGGTGAAACGCGTATGAAGTTTCAAAAATCCGTAGTGGACAAGGATGTTTATGATTTCACTACTATATTCACAAAATAATTGATTTATGGATTCATCTTGAACGTCATATTCGCCATAATATGAATCTGAATTATTGGAAAATACATATGGTTGATAGACATACAAGAATCTTCATCATTCAACCCATCCTTCAACATTATAAATTTTCTTCTTGTGTAACCAAATATTGAAAAAAATAATTCAAAAGTCACCATCCTGACTATTCCACTAAGTATGGCTCGGTTATTTCAATTTTCTATTTTATACTCGTTCCTAACGCATAAGATAGCAGATAAAATTCAATCGATTTTGAGCTGAAGCAAATATGAATCACCGACATTCAGTGATTCCGAACTCATTTTCGAAAACTGGTATGTTCTTATAGTCTTTTAACCTGGAGGTCTGTGAATTCTCGTTAATTAAACAAGTAATCGTGGTTTGATTCACTGTCAAGGATGTTGTCTTCAAATTGGGCGTAGGTTTACTAGGCGACATTTCCAATTAGTTGCAGTAATAATCGTAAATGACAAATTTCCGACTTCCATGTTTTGGACTGAACGTTCAAATTTTCAAATTTTATGTTTGCTTAGTTGAATTCATCTACTCAATATACAAAGCTATGTATATCTCTTATTTTTGATTGTAGATGGCTGCAGAATAGTTAAAAACCAGTTTGTATGCATCTATCAGATATTATTCCTTCTATAACCATAATCAAACACGTGAAAATCAAGTCTACCTGAATCTGTTTCATTTGGATGGTATCTACATTTGAGATCTGGATATTCATTACAATCGGTGAATTACGAATGAAATGATATACATACTGTTGACCTTTCATCGAAACAAATGCCGACCAACATTTTATTTGAACTCTGAGAATGTATTTTATTATATCTACTTTAAATAGAGGTTTTTTATTTGAAAATTTGAATTTCATGTTTGCAACTTTCATGTAGTAATATTATGCAAAGTTTTTCTTTACGCTCATCAGTTCAGAAGTTACAGGAGTATCAATAAATCCTGGGCCATCCAGTATATAGAATAAGAATAAGAATAAGAAATTCATTTATCCGTTAAAATATACATTTAGTGGACAGGTCGAGATAAATGCATATACATTAAAAGATTAAGCTATCAAATTACTAAATAAGTACTATCACATGTTAAAACACTTAACATTAAGAAAATCTTTAACAGAGTACAAGCAATTTTCCAAAAGGAATTTTTTAATTTTTGTTTTGAATACTGAAATTTTATTAATTGATCGAATATCACTAGGAAATTCATTAAAGAGGGCAAGACCAAGTTTATTGCTTACTTTTAATTTAGTTTTTGGGTGTACGAGTTTGTCACAACCTCTCGTTGAGTAAGAGTGATAATTGGAATGAGTGGTGTATTCATTCAAGTGAAGTTTTACATTCATAAGGTGTTCATAAACAATTAGTGAAAATAATGACATTATTTTTAATTCTTTAAAAACAGACTCGCAATGAGTTTCTTGTTTTGAACCTTTAATAGCTCTTACGGCCGCTTCTTGTAATATGAAATTTTTTTCTAAATGAGTATGAGCAGCGTTGCTCCATGTTATGAGACCATACGACATTATGGAGTGAAACGGACTATAGTAAGTTACAAGGGCCACCTCCTCGCCAGCAATTCTGTACATTCTTTTAGTTGCGTAAGCCGCCCGAGCTAATTTCTTACTAAGATAGGTAATGTGGTGTGACCAGTTTAAAGAACTATCTATCACAACACCAAGAAACTTAACAGAACCATAAGTAGTATAGTATATGAAAAGCAAAGCATAGGATACGTTTTGCCCCTTTCTTTCACGTAGAAATGTGAAAATATGTGGAATGTGAAGAAAAGAATAATTTGGAAGTATAAAATAAATTCTATTTGAAAATGGTACGCCAAACAACAAACGCGCTAGCGCTCGAATGCCGTCAATGGAAGTGCTATGCAAACTTCAATGAAAAGTCACGCTGAACCCCAATAATCTTCTCCTCGCATCAATGCAAACAAGTGATACTGATATGGAAACACTGTTTGACGTAAAATTGATAGAAAACTGAAAATAAATATATATTCTGGAAGCACGATCCACCACGAAATGAAAAATAAATATGCAAAGGAACCATCATTGATAGGAATATGGAAGGATTCACGAAAGATAGAAGAATGAAAGGGAAATGAATAATATAAATATCATTCAAACAAAAATTGGATTATCGTGCTCGACTCATCATGTTGTGCTCTTTGATATACTTTAATCAGATTTATCCTATCGTGCTCCTTTCTAGGGGACGCAATATGCAAGGATTATGAAGGGACGCAACATTGATACAGTAATGTATATATATATATATATATATATATATATATATATATATATATATATATATATATATATATATATTGTTAGTTTTGTTTATTTTCTTGAACCACTGTATATGTTCTTATTTTTTCTTTCTTTCTTGGAGATAAGGTTCATTTAAAAAGCAGAGGTTGTTATTTCATATGGTTTAATAACTAACTCCAAACGTTTCGGCCGGGGTTTTGGCCTTTCTCAATGGAACAGACATCAGCACAAATTAACATGTTAAAATAATAATTATACACATATTACATATGATACAACATATTTAAAACAATTACGTGATAGAGAGCTAAGATACGACATCAAAACATTGTCGTATCTTAGCTCTCTATCACGTAATTGTTTTAAATATGTTGTGTCATATGTAATATGTGTATAATTATTATTTTAACATGTTAATTTGTGCTGATGTCTGTTCCATTGAGAAAGGCCAAAACCCCGGCCGAAACGTTTGGAGTTAGTTATTAAACCATATGAAATAACAACTTCTGCTTTTTAAATGAACCTTATCTCCAAGAAAGAAAGAAAAAATAAGAATATTTATATATATATATTTGTATGTTTTCTTGGTATATTGGTTCGTATATATACTGATAATGAAATAAAAATTCGGTTTTGACGTTTCGACAATGTTTATTGCCTTTATCAAAATTGTTAATTGAATTAGTATTTCCATGTAATTTAGAAGAGAATAGATGATTTCGATTAATGAAATGCGTCTGCAGCCGACTTGTGTTTTAAGATCCAATTAAAATTGCAGAAAACATTGGATCGGTTGTGTGTGAAAGAGTAATGTATGGCTAATTACAATTTGAAATAGATTGAATTTGATTAAATACAAGACTTCTTAAGATTGTACAATTATGAATATCTATGAATTATTGTATGAATTAGCTATTCTATGATAAGCATTTCAGATCTATCATAATCAACTATTCAAGTTTAAGATAATTCTATGGAATTTAACCTCAAAATTGTTACTCCATAGTGTCATAGTTAAATAATACTTCATATTTTTTGTGTTGAATTTTAAATAGACAAATGGAAAGTGGCACTTCAAAATTTTATTAATTCACAGCCCATATTTCTCTCTTCGCATCGGCCGATATGGCAGGCAACTTGTGAAGCTCTCACTTCCGGAAAGCGAATAGAACAGGAGAATCGCTCCTGATGGATCGCAATAGCTTCTCTCTCGTTGCGACAGATATATTTCACCTTCAATTCTATACTATCAATCAGAAATTTGACTGCGTTCTCAATTATAATTACAATCGTTATCGTTTCGAGCACGTACCTATCGAATCGTTTGTCATCCGAACGTAATTCGGGTGTAATCGTTGAAAATAATGGAAATATGCTTGAGTGGAATGAGTAAGTAAACTGAACGACTTTGTTGCTTTCAATATAACACTTTCTTCCGGATAAGTCCAGCTGGCTATAGACATATGCGTCGAATCTGTGGGAGAATAACACGTACCGTTTCGATGTCTACCGCTCTCGCTATAGGAACACGAGAAAAGGCTCATAATTAGGTACCAATATTACATTACCCACTCCATTAACTTCGATTTTTCCTTTGACCGCCAACAGAGTATCTTTCATAGCAGAAAAAGCGTGTACTTGATTTATTCCAAACTCTATGACATCGCTGTTATTGAGCGCCTTGACGAATGATGTAATCGATCTGTACTCGGCTTTTCGAATCGATTCATCAAATTTCGGTTCCTAGTATATATCGAAAGTAGGTGAGATGATCGCTGTATGATGAACATCTCTGGCCTCGCTACTGTTACGTACATACTTCATTTTGGATAATGACATTCTTGTTTAAGACGAAACCCCAATGATTTCAAAATGACGATGTTGGCTCTGGTGAGTAGGTCATGCACTTTAGGTGTTTTGTTGAAGACTGATGATGACGCTGTGAGGGAATTGTTTTTATTGTTGTTGTCCACAAACAACCCCATATTTTCTATACTTCTTGTAAATGTAAATGTAGAATACTTCCTTCACCACGAAAGTTTATTGGTTTCAAATGCTGATCTAAAGCTAGTACGGTTATGTTGGTGATCTCTCCGATTTCGGATACTGGTAGATAGAGAGGATTCTTCGGACGCTCCACAATCCTATAGCCGGGGTCGATGGTGATAGGAGAATCGTAGATCGTATGCGCAGGTCTATTTCGATAGAAGGCTCCCACTGTAATGTTTGACTCGAAACGTATGACTTCTATTATGTTGACAGATAAATCAGACACGTGCACCAAACCCTTCTTCAATACCCATCGCGAAAATCCTAATATTTTAGCGAGACTATCGTTTTTTTCAAACGAAATATCGTGATTTTTATGGAATATTTCACACTTTAACGTTTCAGCGAGAATATATCTTCTTTAACCTTCAATTTTCTCCTGATAAATTCATCGATATCGCTTATCTCATAGTTTCCAGCAGGAATTGTTATCGCTTCAAGAGTCTTAGTCTTCGCTTTTGTTTCATCTCCTTCTACGTAATAGTAGAATTTCAGGTTCTCTATATTGGGTATGGAATTGTATGAGTTGAATCCCAACAATGCTGAATAATATTTTGTGTCTGACCTCAGCACAATCGAATTCTGCGGTGTAAACGAGACTATATGGTTGGTGCTTGTTAACGTGAACAACTGAGACATGATACTAATAAAAATTTATTGAAACATTTCTATTTATATTTTAACATTAATAGATGGAATAAGTATGATCTCAAAAAGTATGGGTCGTCTTCGCAAGTTTCTTCTATCAACACTTGCTTCTCATGATGAGTTATTTCCTATTTCTTCATGATGTGAGAAATCTGCTCAGATAAACATTGAGACCATAGTTTGCGTGGGGGTGGTGGACCATCACAATCTTCATCGACATGTTCCTTACACTGCATATGACAGTGGAGGTAATCAAACATATGTTCCGGAACCTCATTCTGATTGAGAAACACCACATCCAAATGTTTTAGGATTTATTCCATCGATAGAAACGTTAAATTCTTACGTGTAAGATCGCTCGTAGGTTTATTGATAGTCTCGATCAAATTTTCATGAATAAAATCGATCATTCTCCTCAAACTGCTCCCACTACTACTCTCATTTTCACATATATATTGTATTACTGCAGAAGTGAAATCCATGGTGATGTGGTTGTTACTCTTTGAATAATCGAGTGTGACTGAGAAATTTCAAACACAGCTGTCCACATATCACTTGATTATAGTACTGATAGGTGTCGTTATTGTAGAAAATCCTAACGTTCTCACCCAAATATCGAAAGAGTTTCTTTGGTGGCTTCAAATTTCCAAAAGAATCAAAATATTCTACATCGTTATCGGTTTTTCTGAACGCTACCCAATGCGTTCCATCGTTTTCAGTCAAGTCCAAATTTAGAATGATACATTCACGACGTCTAGGTTTGTGCGGTAGCGTATCTCGCATAAAGACACCTCGAAAATTTGGGATTTTCAGAATTCTAGCGAAACGTATCAAATCTCGATCGTACATTGGTCTATCATCGGGTAGCTCAATAAATAGCTTTTTTGCTGCTGCTGCTTCAAAACAATCCATATCCTCCTTAAGCGTTGCGTTTCAAGTATAAACCTTTTCCCAGCGATTCCATAGCTTTGTTGTGACGTTGATCTTCTTCAAACTTCTTTTTCGCATTTTTAGCGTTAACCACCGTATTTGCGACAGCACTTGCTCCTCCTGCAACCGATCCTTAGGCTCCTAGAGCTCCTTAGATGAGTAGTAATAGTGAGAGCAATCCTCCAGATTTTGGTAGTGGTATTACTCTCGGTACTCTGATACGCTTTCCACCTCCAGCTTGTTTAATCGCGATCCGTGCGGCTTTCAACGCGTTCACAGCGGAATTTCTCAATGAAGAAAATGGATCCATTGACTTTGCGATGCTTCCAACGATATCTTTCCGGAAACAACATCCTCGTTGTCGCCTCCATTTCTTGATACCCATACCTAGTTTTCGTTTAACTTTCATCCCACCGGTAACCAATAAACTAAAGAGTCTTTCACCTGCGCTAGTGTCTCTCGATTCAACTTGTTTCCAAGCAGCGTCCTCTAGCGTTCTTTCAGAGATTTGTTTTGTGAATAAGCTGTATCGTGTTTGCCACAAGCAGAATCTAAAGGATTGATACCTTTATCACCGCGTGCAAGACGCTCTTCCAATTTAGTTCCAGGACCACAGAATTGATATGAAGGAATGTGTAATTCAAACGGGAGCTTGTTTATGAGTGTATTCAATGAACCTTCACCTTGATGAATCAACATTGCTAATGGGCATACGCTCTGATGATTTTCCCTTTCATACGTTATCATTAAGTTGAAATGTTTCACACGATGGAGACCTTTCAACAAGAACAGACACTTCCTATCGAGAATTTAGATTCAAAAGTTGGAACTAATCGCGTTGGTAAACATGGTAAACTGTTACCAAACTCTTTTCGTGCTTTAATTTGCGGTCCGAGCGAATGCGGAGAAACAAACGTTATGTTATCCTTGTTGTTCAATCCAAATGGTGTCAAGTTTGAAAACGTTTACGTATATTCGAAGTCATTATATCAAGATAAGTACATACTGTTGCGGGAGATTTTGGAACGAGTAAAAGGAGATGGTTATTTCCCATATGAAGAAAATTAAGAAATTATAAGTCCGAACGATGCAAAACCAAATTCTATCTTCATTTTTGATGATACATCCTGTGAGACACAACAGAAAATTTGAGAATATTATTTGATGTGTGTACATAAAAACATTGACGCATCATACCTATGTCAGACATACTCTAAAATTCCTAAACAACTGATTCGCGATGATTCTAACCTGATCGTGTTATTTAAACAGGATGAAATAAATCTTAAACACGTGTTTGATGAGCACGTATCTCCAGACGTTACTTTTGATCGATTCAAATAGATGTGTTCTATGTGTTAGATGGAGAAATTTGGGACATTGATAATTGTTGAAGATTTCGATTTAAACAATAGAAGGTACCGCAAAGGTTTCGATGTATATATTAAAGTGTGAACGTGAAATTCATAGCAAATGCACAATGGACTTTGAACGGTTAGCACTTGAACGAAAAATCGCTCAATTGGCACGATCTATACGCAAGAAATATCTCATATTGAAACTGGGTGAAACGGAAGCGGACGAGTCGATCAATAAATTATTTAAACCCATATCGGAACCACTTCGGTAAATTATCAAATCCAATAATACACCATTGATTAAACGTGAATTAAGCAAAAAAAGGATGATGTGGATGAAGAGAAGGAGGAGGAGGATGAGGGAGAGGAGGAAGATGAAAGAGGAACGGTATAAGATGTAAGCGATGCAAGTATGAAAACTGTTATTGAAGAGTCTGACAACTATGATGACTATGACGTATTAGAATCTTACCCAGAGTTACTTCAAAAACATATCGGTGATAATTGGACAGGGAGTAGAATCATCGATAGAGTTTATGGCCCAGTTTACGATGCTAGTTTGTTGTCATGGTTACTAGGATGTAAATCAATCGATTTTAAAAATAGAGATACTATCGTGACACAAGGAAGAAAATTCAAAAGCACCGTCGGTCTGTGTGAACCTATATTCCATGAGAAACCCAGAAATTTCACCAAGAAAGATAAGATGAATTACAGGATGATTCTGAACTTGACCAATCCTCATAGAAATAGTGCTGGAAACTCGAAAATACAAGTACATTAAAATAATTCGACCTCTTATCCATGAAGACGCTCTCGGTAGTGGTATGCAATTGACATATAACAACGAACCAGTGGAGTACGTGTACTGGGACGATCCGAACGAGCTTGTGGAACGATTGAGTCTTTTGATGGCATCTCAACAAGCTGGGAATACATCGCACGACAATGAGATAGTCAGTACATACAGTGGTCTACCTTTGGACCAGGAAGTGTGGCGTCACTTCCGGTCTGTGCTCCGATGTTTGTAATTATCAGGTCTCCACTTCCGGTCTGTGCTGGCGATGTGTGTAATTAGTGTTATCGGGTAGATAACGTAATCGGCTAGATAGCGTTTTCAGTGATTGTGAGTCACCCGATCTGGCGATATGCACCCAGTGTGTGTAACTAGTGTTATCAGGTAGATAACGTTATCGGCTAGATAGCGTTATCAGTGATTGAGACTTTAGTTGTTTGAATTTTATCTACGTATGATTAGAAATGCTTAGTTTGAAATATTAATTTTATCAATGAGGTTTCCTGTCAACAACAAGTCGTAACTTATAGATTGTGTGGTATATAATAGAGCGATTGTATTCAATTTTAAACGGAAACAGATAACACTTTGTTTTGCAACCAACTGATTGTATGCGGTTGATATTTTATCTACGAGAAATGCTTAGTTTGAAATATTAATCTTATCAATGAGGTTTCCTGTCAACAACAAAATGAAAACGTAAACTGTTTCCTTTGCCGATATTGATAACTTAGCAAATTAGCGTGGGAATGTGTCACGTAGGCAACTGTAGGAATCGCGCGCAGCGTTGATGAGAAGGTGGAAATGGTATTGTCTCGAATATAATTTAATCATTTCACATTCGATTCTCTAACGAGCAACTCGTGTTTTTTGCGTGGTGCAATTTGAGGTAAGTCTATTTTATTATTATTATTTGATTGAGAAAACTCTCATTTCAAGTTGATATATTTCAAATTAATTTCAAATGAATATGATTCGTATGATAATGAACTCGATTTAGGGAACTTTTATTTCAAATTGGTACATTTCAGATTAACTTCATGTCAACAAGCCAGCTCTTCACTTCTTCACTTAAATTCACACCGATTATTACATTTACTTACTATTGTACACTCAGATTATCACATTTACTAACTATTGTTTTCTCGATCGATGTTTTGGAAATATACCGAATTCTTTTGAGTAATATTTATGTAGTTCAATTTTTGGTAAGTCTATATTATTATTATTATTATTTGATTGAGAAAAGTCTAATTTCAAGTTGATATATTTCTAATTAACTTCAGATTTTTGTTCTATTATTATCATGGACTCTATTTCAAAAATTAGCACCAAAATTTTTAAAATTATCGATCAGGCTCAAAAAGATTAGTATAAGTCAAAATTTCCTCCTCAGGAAACAACGAAATGGATAGCTTTTTGTACGAAATATATCCGTAATTTCTCGAGACATTTGATGGAAGATGATTTGAATTTAGCTAGTAAGAATCAACTTTAGACAAATATCGGTCATATAAAGCGTTTCAAAATTGTATTACAAATTAGAGATAAACCATCTATATCAAATGAGAATCGCAGTGATAGAATCAGATGGGAGGATAGACCGTCTGCTTTTAAATGTAGAATAAGAACCGGATTGATTATCAATATTTCGCATCTAGACCCAATTAATTTTTTGTATGATGCTTTTCATCTTTTCAATACTCCAAAATCCTTCATGAATATAATTTTATCAAAGTTAATTCAACATTTTGTGGCGAGTACATTGAAGGGAACGTTAACGATGAACTTATTCAGACAGATTTCAAATGTTTTCATACACGATCAATAGGAATAGATAATACAACGAATTTATTAGAATGGTATAAAGATAATATCTTTGAGAAACTTTCTACAAAATTAGAAGAATTCCAAGAGAAAGTTTCAAATTGGAGTCTCAGAAATATAGTAAGTCTGCAAATAAATATCAATAAACAAGAGGTAATTAATTCGGGATCTTCCTATATAGTTCTTCCTAAAGAAATTGCGAATAAACATGCTGTAATCAATGTTAAAAACTATGATGAGTATTGTTTCGCTTGGGCAGTAACAGCTGGATTACACCATGCTACTACACATTCAGATAGAATCACTTCATATCCTCATTTTAGTACTGTTTCAAATTTACAAAACTTAACTTTCCCGATGCCTATTTCCAAATCCATTTATTCGAGAAGCTGAATAATATAAGCATACATGTTTCTGTGTTAGAATTATGCGATAAAATGGATGGTGCTGCTGATAAGGAAAAATTAAAGGTTCTCCCCGCATATCTATCAAAAAATAAACTAGAAACGCACTTTAATTTGTTGTTGATTCAGGATAAGAATTATCGCGATGTAGAATCTTCAGATACATCGAATTTTGTTAATCCAATAGTAAATTCCATTATTGCTTGATTAAAAATTAAGCTCGACTTATTAATTCGCAAATTACTGCTAAGCATAAAACTTATTTATGTGAACGTTGTTTGAATAATTTCGAGAGCGAGATAAAATACAAGACCCATATCGAAGATTGTGGAGAAATAAATACATGTAAAATAAAATTCCCTAAAGAAGATCATTTAGTGTTCAAGAATCATTCAAATGAAATTCCAATGCCATTTGTGCCTTATTTCTATTCTGAGGCTCTATTGCTACCAATCCAAAACTGGTCTCCATCAAATTCAGCTTCATACACCAACCGAAAACAATTACATGAAGCTTACAGTGATCTGAAATGTTATTTCGATGATTCAATTCCGAAATATGATAGTTATGGAGGTTCAGAACCAGCCAAATGGTTAACCGAACAATTAGACTAAATTAGTGTATTCATAGAGAAAAAATTGAAGTGTAACATACCTATGAGTTTGAATGCGGTTGATTTATCATCCATAATGGGAAAAACTAAAAGTCATATTTAAAAATGTTTCACCGGTGGGGATATACGTGTAAGAGACCACTGTCATCTCACTGGGGTTTTTCGCGGCTTAGCACACCAACATCGTAATTTGCAATATAAACATACATTTATAGTTCCTGTTTTGGCTCATAATCTATCTGGGTATGATATGATTCTAGTGATACGAGATTTAGCTAAAGCGAACAAACAGAACATTCAAGTACTACCAATCAATAAAGAAAAATATATAAGTTTCACTAGAGGTTCCTTCTTTCCCCCAGCTAAATTCCGTTTTGTCGATTCATGTAGATTTTCAAATACATCACTAGATGAGTTGGTGTCCTTTTTGAATGTTGATCAATTGAAAATTTTGAAGCGTGAATATAATCATTTGACAAACGATCAGTACAAATTATTAACCCGTAAGGGGGTTTTTCCATATGAATATTCAGATAGTTGGAATAAATTGAGCGAACCAAATTTACCACCAATCGAAAATTTTTATAATGAATTGAGAGATGAATCAATAGGTAAAGGAGACTATGAACATGCTCAAAACGTTTGTCAAAAATTTAATTGTAGCAATTTAGGTGAGTATTCCGATTTATACTTGAAAACAGATGTTTTGCTGTTGGCAGATATTTTTGAAAATTTCAGAGCCAAATGTTTAGAGATATATAAACTTGATCCTACGTACAATTTCACTTTACTTGGCTTCTCATGGGAGTGTATGTTGGAATATAAAAATATTTCTCTCCAGTTTCTAAAAGATATAGATATGATTATGTTTATAGAAAGGGGGATACGAGGTGGTGTTAGTCAATGTAAAAATAGATTCGCGGCTGCTAATAATAAGTATACGAAAGATCATAATTCACAAGGGGAAAGTAGCTATCTCATGTATTTTGATGTTTATAATTTATATGGGTGGGCTATGGCGCAATATTTACCCTATGATAACTTTGTATGGTATGATGATCTTAACATCGATGTGAGAGACATTTCGGATGAAAGACCTGTTATTCTAGAAGTAGATCTAGAATACCCTCAGAAATTACATGACACCCACAAAGACTTACCGCTATGTTCATTGCACTCTACACCTCCCAATGCTAAACAAGCAAAACCAACGTTATACAATGAATCTAAATATATAATTCATTATAGGAATTTGAAACAATGTTTAGCGTTGGGGATGGTGTTGAAGAAGGTACATAGAATCCTTAAGTTTAGCCAATCCAATTGGTTGAGAGCTTATATCGATTTAAATACACGATTACGTGCAGCTGCAAAGAATAAATTCGAGGAGGCTCTTTTCAAACTCATTATAAATGCAGTATTTGGGAAATCGATGAAAGTAGATATACTGGGCTAGTTCTACGATCAAGAACCAAGATGGCGGCCATAGGGGGGTCGGTGATAAGGAATGGATGTGTGTGATAAGGTGTGAGATGAGGATATGTTGTTTGTAAAGAGTATACAGGGTGCGTACAAAAAGTGTGTTACATGTATAGGGTCACGTGACTATCACGAGGCAGCTGCCATCGAGTATACAGGGTGCGTACAAAAAGTGTGTCACATGTACAGGGGTCATGTGACTATCACATGACAGCTGTCATGGCGGACCTAAGGTACAGATTGCTTCGTAGAGGTGTCGCCACCACGTGACAGCTGTCATGGCGGACCTATGGTACAGATTGCGTTGTAGAGGTGTCGCCACCACGTGTCAGCTGTCATGGCGGACCTATGGTACAGATTGCGTTGTAGAGGTGTCACCACCACGTGACAGCTGTCATGGCGGACCTTTGGTACAGATTGCGTTGTAGAGGTGTCGCCACCACATGACAGCTGTCATGGTGGGCCTAAGGTACAGATTGCGTTGTAGAGGTGTCGCCTCCACGTGACAGCTGTCATGGCGAACCTAAGGTACAGATTGCGTTGTAGAGATGTCGCCACCACGTGACAACTGTCATGGCGAACCTAAGGTACAGATTGCTTCGTGGACGTGCGAAGCACCTCTACGAAGCATTCTGTACCTTTGGTTCAAAAGGTATAGACTGATACGTGGAGATGGCGCCACCAGTTCGACTCGTCCGACTCATGCGGCTCGCAAACGACTTTGATAAATGAAAGGTCTAGACTCGGAGATCATCGTATACAACGTTTCGTGCGACTTAGCACACTCGTCCTAGTTTGCGGGTGTTAATATCGATGAGGACAGTATAGCTCAAGATGAAGTGTGTGGCGGTTGACATTCAGAGCTTCCAAATCTCATACCATGGAATGATAGTTGAGGAACTTGCTTTGGTGGATTGTGAGAAAAAGTTAGAAAAATATTTTCTATTCAAGTCACTCACACCACTAAGTGAACTCGCAGAAAATCAAATGAAGCAAGTAATGTTTTGTGAAAAGTACCACGGAATTCCATACAACTCTGGATACCAGGACTATACTAGGATTGATGAAATTTTCAAGGAAAATATTGATCCAAATAGCATCATATACGTTAGTGGAAAGGGTAAAGCCAAATTCATAGTGAACATCCTAAAAAAATTGGGGTTAGATCGCCAGGTGAAAGTCTTGAATTTGAAAGGTAGCTGCCCAGAATTTGTTCGAGGAAACTGTAGATATATCTGCCTTCATCACTCCACCCACAATAATTCTATGTGCTGCAGTGTAAACAGCTGGAAATTGTTTGAATATGTTACGAAGGAAGATGCCCATCTGGATTTATTACGAGGGTTTCAAAAAATGGGTATGGGGGGCACTCTCCCCCAAACTGACTAGTATTGATATGTCTTTGGAAGAATACACACGTAAACTGTTTGAATTCCATGTGAAATTAGTAGCACTGAATAAAGACATAAAATTTTATGAAGATAAAAAGTTAACTATAAGCCAACTAGGTAATTTGAGTATAAGTGGAGGGGATGGTTGTGTTGAAATCAAATTTCATAATCCTAACCGCAATATTGAATGGGATCCTATATACAAACGTACCACCTCGAGTGAATCGGATTTATATATGTCCCAACAAGGATGCCTTCGTTGAGAAGGAATGTAATAGAACCGAATGACAACCCCTGGACCACCAACTAGTTAATGAAAATCAATTGGAGGTATTCTCATACGTTATTCCTAAAACTATGTTACCAACATTCAACTATAAACTCAAGTTATTATTCCATAATGGAAGTGAGGGAGACGTGGTGAATTGGCAGCAAACTGAAGCCTCAACACCTGTGGCGGCAGCAATCAATTGCCTAAGCAATGTATCTGAAGCTCAACCACCACAGAAAGAAAATGAAATCTATGCTATGCAATGTTTCAATCTTAGTGCATTATCAGTTTTATTACTGAAAATCCTCATTGAAAATGTAAAGAAACGTATTAATAATAATAATAATAATAATAAATAATGAAAGTATTGCTGTTGTTTGATTAAGAATAGGAGATAGGGAATGAGTTAGACACATACATTCAACTTTTAACTTTATTCCACAAGATATATACAATTTACACTTAAATCTAATAAAATATTCTATAAAAGTTCAATGAGAAAGATCATACCCCGAGCTCTCCGTATTTCAGCGATCTGTAAAAAGAAAGAAAAATAACTTTAGTTGATAAATAATGAATACAATACAATAATAATAATGTGTGTGTGTGTGTGTTTGATTCACTCACTTTTTTTCTCAAGCGACCCAAATCGCACTCCAACCCCACCACCAGGGAACATTCCCCGTCCAGGGGCTCAACCAAAAAACGGCAGCCCTCCAAAACCCGAAGTTGTGACATCTGTAATTGTGAATAAAACAAGGGTACTCATTAAATAATAGAAAACATAGGTATAAGGTAAACATACTTCAAACATCAGCTCCGCCAAGTAGTGGCGTAAACCATGAATACACATTCCCTCATAAATCTGCTGCTGCTGCTGCTGCGGGGGAGGTGTCGGCGAAGGTGCAGGTGATTGGTATGGACGAGGTAATGATCTATTGAGAAAGTAGAATTAGAATTGAAATAATTCTAGAGTTAATATGTTAATATGAATACATACAAAATGTCTGAGGAGCTCGCTGAAGACGCTGGGGTATCGACCTGGACTTGGGTAGGTAATTCGTTCAATCTGTAATTATTGAAATTAGTAAGCAAATATTTCACAAGTAGAAAAAATCACATACATCATGTCCTCCACCAATAAAATCTCGTCGGATCTGATGGAAATAAGAGTAATTCAATAATCGAAATAATATATCAAAAATTAAAAAAAACATACGTTAAATCAATTATTCCGTGCGGATCACGCAATTCCGGGAATAAATCATCTACATCATCAGATGCCTTCAATACATCTAGATATTCTAGTTCTATTTTGATTTCTTCCTCAGAATAATGACTGAAAAAAATTGCAATCAAGATATATAGTAAGATCGAAATGAAATAAAAAACAACTCACTTGTCTTTCATCCAACATCGCATCTGCTCTTTGTTCAGTATATCGAACCGGTTGGTGAATATTTCTACGTGCTCGGTGAATGCGCCCATTTTTCTCTATATCACACTTTACCACTTTGAGAATAATACTATTTTCCTCCTTTGAAGTGCCATAGGTTTTATACACGATATTTAATCATTGAATATGCGATAAACTAAAATTAAACTAATTCGCAGAAATTGATAAAGTTGTTATTGACCAAGCATGAACGCTATACATGACGTCAATTGTTAAGAAGTTCCTATAAAAAGAAATTGATAAAGTTGTTATTCGCCACGCATGAACGATATACATGACGTCAATTGATGAGAAGTTCCTAAAAAGAAAGCGATAAAGTTGTTATTGACCGACTCGATGGCGCCATCAACTGATAAGAAGTTCCTATAAAACGCGATATGCGTATCTCAAGTTATTAAATTCATTATTAAATCTGAGTTAGATTCAACCAGACGTGTTTTTGTGAGTGCTAAAATCTAGGTGAGTTTATTTTATTAATTAACTTAAACGTTATTTTCCTATGTAGGGTTAATTTATATGTGAGGAATATTTATTTTTCTTTTCTTAAAAAATATACTGGTAGAACTTTAACTTTTTGAAAGTATTTATTAATCTTCTTTTATACAATTTGCTTAGTAAAATATTTAATAATATTTTGGTGTATTTATTAATCTTCAATTTGGGGGGGTAAATTCAACACACACACACACACAAATAATTCTTCACTGCTAACATCCATCGATTTGTTTTAGATTTTAAAAAAAAATAAATTAAAAAAATGGATTTCTCCAAACTGAATCAAATTTCACTATTGCAGAGGGCAACACCTACAAAGATTGCAGACTTAAAATTAGATGTACCACATTTAATTTTAAATTTGAAAACAGTACACACTAAATTTGGGGAGGCTGTTTTAGCAGAATTAGAAGGCGACCTAACTGTTCTCCTGCCTAAGCGACTAACAACAGCGCTTATCCCCATAATCGATATCATCAATAAAGGACAGAACACCACATTAATATATCGAGGGGAAGAAGCGATTGGGGCAGGAAAATCTTGTGCAAAAATAGAATTCTGCGAATTGCCTCCCAGGAGTTGAGAGAGAGAACCTTACAGCAACACCACTAACGACAACGGCAACATCCCTCCTGTACTGTTCTTATATATCATAAGGTAGGCTGCTTGTTTTATTTTCAACTATGGTTTCAATTTCTAAAATCAGTGGGGAGATTGTGAAAATTATCAATGAGGCTCAACGGGATTTATTAAAATCGAAATTATCTCCTCAGGAAATAACAAAGTGGATAGGTTTCTGTACAAAGTACATTAGGACTTTTTCCAGGCATTTAACCAAAGACACCTTGAATTTACCCTGTAAGAACCAACTTCAATGTAATATTGGGCATTTAAAAAGATTCAAAATTTTATTAGGGGTTCGAAATAAACCACCCACAACTAATAAGAACCGTAGTGAGCGAATCCGTTGAGAGGAAGGTAAATGCGCATTTTCCCAACGAATTCGAACTGGCTTTATAACGAACATTTCACATTTAGACCCGATAAATTCTTTATATGATGCTTTTCATCTTTTCAGTCCTAGAATCACCAAAATTTTACATACATACAATTTCATTAAGGTAAACACTACATTTTGTGGGGAATATATGCGGCTCAATGCGATCGACGAGCTTATCCAAACAGAGTATAAATATTTCCACACCAAATCCGCTCCAATAGATGCTTTTACAAATTTATTGGAGTGGTTCAAGGAGAATGTAATTGATAAACTCCAAGTAAAGCTGGATGATTTTTTGGAACGTGGCTCGGGGTGGAGCATTAGGGAGGTTATCAGTTTGGGGGTGAATATAAATAAGCATGAAACAATCAATTCAGGCTCTTCGTATATCGTTCTCCCCAAAGAAATACTCTTGAAGCGTGCTGTTATTAATATTAAAAATTACGATGAATACTGTTTTGCCTGGGCAGTAACAGCGGGACTACATCCAACAGCAGCAAATACAGCTCGTGTTTCTTCATATCCACATTTCAGTAATGTTTTAAATTTACAAAATCTAACATTCCCCCTTCCTATATCACAAATCCCAACTTTCGAGAAAAATAACAATATTTCAATTCATGTATTCGTTTTGGAATTATGTGGGGGTAATGAGCAGCAGCAGAGCGAACATATGGAGAAATTGAAGGTTCTCCCTGCATATTTAACTAAAAATAAATTAGAGAGACATTTTAATTTACTATTAATCCAAGATAAATATTATCGAGATGTAGAACCTGCGAAATCCCCAAATTTCAATGACCCCACCGTTAAATTTCACTATTGTCTAATTAAAAATTTATCAAGACTTGTAAATTCTCAAATTAGCTTGAACCACAAAACTTACTTGTGCGAGCGATGTTTAAATAATTTCAAGAGCGAGAATAAGTATAAAAACCACATTGAGGATTGTGGTAAAATGAACATGTGTAAAATTCCATTCCCCCAAGATGATTATTTGAAATTCAAGAATCACTCAAACAAACTACCCATACCATTTATTATTTATTTTGACTTTGAAGCTCTCCTATTACCTATTCAGAACTGCTCTCAATCTAATGTAAGTTCATATACGAACAAAACCCAGCTACACGAGGCGTATAGTGTTGGGTATTATTTAAAATGTCAATTTAACAATTCCCTATCACGATTTGATAGTTATAGAGGATTAGACTCGGCCAAATGGTTGACAGATGAACTAGATAAAATTGGGGAATTTATCGATCTAAAACTTGAATCTATTGTACCTATGGACTTGAATGGTATTAGTTTCCTTGATATAATGAAGGAAACGAAATGTCATATTTGTGAGAGACAGTTCGAAGAGTTGGATGTTCGTGTTAGAGATCATTGCCATTCCACGGGCAAATATCGAGGATTAGCCCATCAAGATTGTAATCTTAATTATAAATATCGATTTGTAGTGCCTGTTATGGCTCATAACCTCAGTGGGTACGATATGTTTTTGCTGATTCGAGATATAGCCAAATCGTCCAAACAAAATATTAAAGTACTCCCAATCAATAAAGAGAAGTATATAAGTTTCACTAGAAGTACGAAAAATTCCGTGGTTAAATTTCGTTTCATCGATTCATGTAGGTTTTTAGATTCAAGCTTGGACAAACTAGTTTCTTATTTGAATGTGAGTGACTTGAGTATTTTGAAAAGCGAGTTTGCGCACTTATCCGATGAAAAATTTAAATTATTAACTCGTAAGGGAGTATTTCCCTATGAACACTTAGATGAATGGGGTAAATTGAACGAGGAAAATCTTCCTCCAATCGAGAAATTTTTTAATAAATTACGCGACGAATCGATAAGTGAGGATGATTATAGGCATGCTCAAACAATTTGGACTAGTTTTAATTGTGAAAATTTAGGTGATTATTCAGATTTATATTTGAAGACAGATGTTTTATTATTGGCCGATGTATTTGAGAATTTTCGCAGCAAATGTATGGATCTTTTTGCTTTAGATCCGGCCCACTATTTCACGGTTCCCTCCTTCACGTGGGACTGTATGTTGAAATATACGAATGTATCTTTACAATATTTGAAAGACATCGATATGGTCTTATTTGTGGAGAAGGGAATTCGTGGAGGTGTGAGCCAATGCAGTAATCGATTTGCAAAGGCCAATAATAAATACATGAATGATCACTACCCCGAAAAATAGACAAGTTACCTCATGTATTTTGACGTTTGTAATTTGTATGGATGGGCTATGATTCAATATTTGCCCTATGATGGGTTCAAGTGGGTTGAAAATCTCGATGATGTAGACGTAAGAAACGTCTCAGACGAAAGTCCAATCGGCTACATATTGGAAGTCGATTTAGATTACCCAGCTGAACTACATGATCTGCATAAAGATCTCCCTCTTTGTCCCACTCACACAGCACCACCCGACAGCAAATTACCTAAATTACTAACAACTCTCCACAATAAATCGAAATATATCATTCACTATCGAAATTTAAAACAATGTTTGGCGCTGGGGATGGTGCTGGAAAAAGTCCATAGAATTTTGGAATTTAAGCAAGCTCCGTGGCTTAAAGCATACATAGATCTCAACACTAGATTGAGGGCAGCTTCTAAAAATGCGTTTGAAATAGCTCTCTTCAAGCTGCTGATCAACGCAATTTTCGGTAAATCTATGGAGAATGTACGGAAGCATAGACTAGTTAGATTAGTTAATAAATGGTATGGGCCCTATGGGGCTCGCTATTATATTTCTCAACCTAATTTCAATAGCAGCAAGATATTTGAGGAGAATTTGGTAGCCATAGAACAGAATAAATTAGAAGTTTTATTCAACAAACCCATCTATGTGGGGATGTCTATTTTGGACATCTCCAAAACCTGCGTTTACGATTTTCATTATGGCTTCATGTTGAAATTATACAAAGACCCTGGATTGATGCGATTATGTTACACTGATACTGACAGTTTGATTTACCATATTATTACAAACGATGACATTTATGAGTCAATTATAAATAAAAATATCGGGAAATTTGATACGAGTGATTATGCTCCAGACAACCTCTTTAAGATTCCGCAGGTCAACAAAAAAGTAGTAGGCTTAATGAAGGACGAGAACAAAGGGCTCCTCATGGATAAGTTCGTTGGTTTGCGGGCAAAAATGTACAGCTTCACTGTCCAAAATCAAAATCGCGATGATGACGTCACAAAGAAAGCCAAAGGGGTGCGCGAGTATGTCTTACGAAACACCATTACATTCGAAGACTATGTTAGATGTCTGGAAGAGAACATAGAGATGTATCGTGTCCAGAGATCTATCCGCTCTTTTGACCTTAAGTTATACACAATTGAGCAGAATAAAATCGCTTTGAGCCCCTTTGATAATAAACGGGTAATATTGGGGGATAAAACAAGCACCCTACCTTATGGACACTATTCTTTAGGTTAGAATTAAGATTTTTGATGTTTTTTTAATTTTTCAAGATATTTTGTAAATTTGGGTAGTAGTAGTAGTAGTAGTAGTAGTTGTTTAAATTATATATGTATTTTTGTTTTAAATTAGTGGGGTTAAGATATTTTGTGAGTAAGTATAATTATACACATTTTTGATTGATTTAGATGTATATAATTGGCTGTATGTATTTTTCTTCATCCTATTAAATATTTTATGAGGAAGTTGGGTGTTTTAATAAACCAAAAATAATAGCATCAATTTTTATTGTTCGAAATCATACATAACTTTATTTTTATAGAAAAATAACATTTCTCTAAGTGTATTGGTTGATAAACAGTCGGGCGAAATACCGATAAAACAATACAAGAGAGCCATTTCATCGGGCTGCTGATGCTGGTCTCTCGTACTTCTAATCATATCAATAACATTATGATAGTATGTGGAAAATCCAAAATGTTCCAGAAAAGACATTCGATGTGATAGCATTTCATCGTTGATTCGAATTATTTCTCGAACATCTTCCTCACACAACCAAACATGGATATTGTGCTTTGTAACTTGAAGTAATTTAACATTATTGAAGTACACAAGTTGAACTATTTGACAGTATTCATCGGATAATATGGGGGCCCCATCGAAATCTGATTGTAGACTTGTGAAGAATTCGGTGATTTTCACTCGTAGAATATCGATGAAATCGATCCATTCCAGCAGGCTAAAGCTGACTTTACAATTTTGGGTAAGTTGAATGAGTGAGATTGTAGGTGAGAGGGTTCGCACAGGACTCAATCCACATTTGATTTCATAACTTGCCCCCACCAACGGGTACGTTGTATTCATCAATAGGAATGGCTCGTCTTTTACCTTCATCTCAAACTCTTCTAAAAGCCGATCCAACTCGAAACAACTGCTGCTGCTACTATCTTCACCAACACTATCCTGGGACAACATCTTATTAAAACTGTTCTGAATTGTTCGATTCACTAGAACCTGACCCTCAAGCCAAATATTTACACCTCGCACATGCGCAGCTCATTAGCAGCATATTTCTTTGATTTGATTGGAAGTTTGGATGAGAACATCGAGGCATAAAACTTGGAGTGTGGGGGGAGGAGAAAATTTGTGCTGTTGGTTGCGTTCCCCACCGAGTATGTACGAGTCGAAGAAGAAAGTTTTATTAGGAGGTCCTCTACGAATCCCTCGTAGATCCATTATTTCACTTCGGTAAGGCAGAAGGGCGACTCGATAAAAATCAACATCAATTTCACTCTGTTGCACTCTGTAACAATCAAGTATATACGATCCTGGTTTTGGGATTATACCGGGAACTTGGTGTAATATGAAATTCTTCCATCTATTTTCGTATATGAAGTAGCCTTCAACATTCATATCAATTATCTTCCAGACGTTTTCGGATGGGTTGAAATCTCCTCCGAAATAGAAAATATCTACACACGCGCATTCTTTCACAGCTCCAATAATGAACGTTACAAATTCTCCTGCGATTATCCAATTTTTCGAGGGTAATTGTAATTCTTCGATGTTTTCCATCAAATTTGGCGGACATACACTTTTAAATTGTTTTGCATCGTACACGGTGGTAAGTACATTATGAGCAAAACTGTTGTATAATTGCGAAGACATTTTCACGCAGACTGATTCGATTATTTGACTTCCACCACTTGCTTGAAGCACCAGTCAAATGGAAGACATGCGCAGTAGCACATTATACAACTTCAGAATTTTGAATCCAACTTTTCTCTTTCATACCGTACCATTTTACATACATTTTGTTACCCTTTTTTCGGAGCACCTTCTCAATCAAATAAACGTCTGGCTGTTTGGTTTTCTGCAATTCTTCCTCGTAGAAACAACCGCTGATTGGTGCGTTGGTCATATCTTCTAGTAGATATGTGACTGGGTTGGTAATTTTAACTTTAATGATTTTAAATAATTCCGCACTCCAATTGGGCGTAAATCCCTTCTCAAAAATATGTTTAGCTTTACTTATTCGCACAATATCCCCCACGTGATATTTGTGAGGTAGGGCCAACTTAATGTGTGAGTAAGATTGCTTCAATATGCGACTTTCAATCTGTTTCGTTACCTTAAACGGAGCCATTTTTATTGTTCTATGTTTACGTTGATTATATTTTTCGGTGACTTCTTGAAGTGTATCCACCCATTTGTATTTCCCACTCAGACTGAATCGCTTGTAGATCGCTTCTTTCAACGTTCGAATGACGCGTTCAGCAATGGCGGCTTTCTTCACAGAATACGTATTATAATGGTTGATTTTGTGTTTTTTCATTAGCTCGTCAAAGTGCCTGTTGAAGAATTCTTCACCTTGATCGCTTTGTAGGTTCCTAGGCTTACGATGTCCTTCTAGTAATATAGAATTGAATGCTTTCCGAACCTCTTCGGCCGATTTCGTTTTCAGCGGACGTGTCCATAGAAATTTCGAGAAGCAATCGATCACCACCAAAATGTATTTAAACCCTCGATTCTCGCGCGCATAATTACCCATTTCAGAAAGATCCATTTGCCACAAGTCATCCAACCCTTTTATGATTGTTCTGCGACGTTTGAAATTCTTTCTAACAGGCTTATGAAGCTCATCAACCACCTGCGCTTTACCCTCCTTCATTTTTTGGATCGATCTGCGTTGACGGAGCTAATAACTTTTGTGGTGGTGGGGAGGTGGTAGGAGCTCTTTTATAGGGATGATGATGATGTGGTGAGGCTTCACCTTTTGCTTTTTTTGTTATCGTCTCCGCAGCCGTCTCCAAACTGGTGATAATAATCGCTTGTTCTATTTGTGATAGATTGCTTTCGATGGTCTGTATACGTGCGATCATGGCCTGATCATTAGTACTGCGCGTTTTATTGTCTAATTCTATAGTTATCAGTTTACTATTGATGGCCTGTATACTTTCGAATAGGTTGGCATATTTTGAAGTGTTTTCTTGGTCGTTACTAACGAGTGTTTTATAGTCTTCACGTATTTTCTTCAATAATTTTTTAAGATTTACCTCATTCGCTTCAGTAGCTTTGGAAGCAGCTATCATACCATCTACAAGTTTTTCAATTTTAATTCTATTTTGTGTTGTAGAATCAATCAGAGAGTCTGTGATTTTTTTATTTTCATCCTGTATACTCTGTTTTATGGCTGCAGAGTGAACATAACTTTGATTTTTGTATGACTGTATTTCGGTACGGAGAATCTTCAATTCTTCGTTTATATTCGTATCCACTTCAGTGATGGCGTTATCTACATATACTTTGTTCGTAACATCATTAGCAGAGATAGGTATTTTCACATTACAAATTTTCAAATTTTCCATGTCCACATCGCCTTCGGGCGTGTGCCTTAAAATGTTCATAAACATCGATTTGCGTTCGAAAACATCGACGATGCTATCGCCCGACAACGCAGATCGCCTACCGAACTTATCAAGACTCATTATATGAATGCTGTGAGGTGGAAGTAATCAATACTAATATATGATGTTCGCCTCTCTTAGTTCATTTATTATAGCGACAATTTCATTATCGTGCGAAGTGTTTCCAGCTTGTTGCGATGCCATCAGTAGTTTTAGTCGGTCCACCAGCTCGTTCGGATCATCCCAAAAAATATATTCCATAGGCTTCTTGTTGTATGTCAAATGTAAACCGCTACCGCTTGGTACTGTCGAAGTCGTCTCTGACGACGACGACAACGAGGTTGATCGAAACATAGGTTTAATTATAGACATATACTTTGGCGCATTGGTACCCTTCAAACGACCGTTAATATTTTTATGTGCATTTGTTAACCTTAAAATTTCTTTGTATGCTGCTCGATCTTTATTCGTGAATTTTCTGGGTTTTTTGTAGAATATGAGATCGTACAATCCAGGTGTTCCCTTTGCTCTATATCCTACGGTTTCGATATTCTCACCGAATATTATCTTTTTAAAACCGAGAATCCAACCGGTAGAGCTCGCATCATAAACAGGTCCATATACTTTATCGATTTTCTTGTTGTTTTCCCAATGTTCTTGAACGTATTTACGCACTTGTGGCGGATAATTTGTAAGTGAAGGTTCAATCTCAGTCATAGCATCATCGAACGCGTCGTCATTCTCTTCCACCTCCCCCTCATCTTCTTCTTCTTCATCAACATCATCTTTAGACTCTAATTTTATTTCTTTTTCCATCGACTGCGCAGCAGCAGCAGGATGTTTAATTTTTTTAACGATCGCTTTCAATGGTGTGGCGATAGGTTTGAACAGTTGTTCTATTGATTCGTCTTCTTCAGATTTACCTAGTTTCAAGGCTAGATATTTCTTTCTTATAGACTTACTCAATTCGAAGATTTTTCGCTTACGTGCTAACTGTTCAGCATCCATCTTGTATTTGGACTAAATTTAACAATTCACGTTTTTATATAAACATCGAAACCTTTGCGGTATCTGCCATCGTTCAAGTCGAAATCCTTAGCAATGACCAAAGTTCCAAAATTAACCGTCCACCACATGGCGCACATCTTCTTGAACTGATTGAAATCGACGTCTGGTGATACGTGCTCATCAAATACATGCTTCAAATTGATCTCGTCCTGCTTAAAAAGAACGATCAAATTACAATTGTCACGGATCAATGGTTTCGGAATTTTCGAGTACGTTTGGCACAGATATGCCGCATCTTCTTATGTCTACACATGGAATAGTATTCCCGAATTTTTTGCTGGCCTTCGCATGCGATGTCATCAAAAAGAAATATGGAATTAGCTCTAGCCTCATTCGGACTTATTATTTCCTCGTTGTCTTTATAGGGAAAATAGCCAACACCTAGGGAAAATAGCCAACACCTTTAACACGATCTAAAACTTCCTGCAACAGTTGATACTTGGGCTGATACAACGACTTTGAGTATACGTAGACGTTTTTGAACTTTGCCCCATTCGGATTGAATAATGGCGATAACATCACGTTCGTTTTACCACACCCACTAGGTCCACAAATTATCGCACGAAAAGAGTCTGGTAACAATTTACCATGTTTACCTACGCGATTAGTATTCGTCTGCCCTATGTCTAAATTCTCGATGGGCAGTGTCTGCTCTTGTTGAACGGTCTTCATATTGTGAGGTAGTTCAAATCTGATGTTTGTATATATAAATAGAAACGTTCCAAGATCGCGAGCTCAGTATCAATGTTGATCTATCAGGGTGAAGGTTTGTTGAATTCGCTCATAAACAGTCTCCCGTTCGAAGTACATATTCCATCATATCAATTCTGTGGACCAGGTACTAAGCTAGAGAAGCGACTTGCGCGTGGTGATAGAGGTGTTAATCAGTTGGATTCGGCCTGTCGCGAGCACGACATAGCTTATTCTCAGCACAAATCTCTAGAAGACCGCCATAAGGCCGATAAAATATTAGAGGACGCAGCTTGGCAACGTGTTAAATCTAAGGACGCTAAGGCTGGTGAAAGACTAGCTAGTCTATTGGTTACCGGAGGAATGGAAGTTAAACGTAAACTAGGAATGGGTCTTAGGAAACGTGCTGGTGGTCGTCATGGAGGATGTTGCTTTCGGAAAGATGTCGTTGGACATATTTCAAAGTCTATGGAACCGTCTGCATCGTTGCGAAAGTCTGCTATGAATGCATTGAAAGCTGCACGAATAGCGATTAAGCGAGTCGGAGGTAAGAAGCGTGTTAAAGTACCACGCATAATACCCCTACCGAAATCTGGTGGATTCCTCCCGTTATTACTACCTATTTTGGGGGCGTTGGGGGCCTTAGGGTCTGTGGCGGGTGGTGCAAGTGCCATAGCCAATACAGTAGTTAACGCTAAAAACGCCAAAAAGAAACTTGAAGAGGATCAGCGTCATCATGCAGCTATGGAGTCATTAGGTAAAGGATTATACTTGCGGAAGAATGCGAAAGGAGGATTTGGACTGTTTTTAAAGAAACAACAAAAAAACTTCCAATAGAGCTACCCAATAGACCTTTGTACGACGTGGATTTGGTGCGTTTCGCGAAGAAAATGAAAATACCACATTTTCGAGGTGTCTTTATGCGAGACAATTTACCTAAGAGACGCCCCTGGAGGCAAGAATGCGCCATTATGAATTTGGATTCGGTCAAAAACAACGGTACTCATTGGGTGGCCTTTAGAAAAATAAATAATCAAGTGGAATACTTTGACTCTTTTGGAAATTTAAAACCCCCAAAGGAACTAGTTCGATATCTGGGTGGTGGTGGGGTTAGAATTTTCTATAATAACGACACCTATCAAAAGTATGATCAGGTGATTTGTGGACATTTATGTTTGAAATTTCTCAGTTCTACGTAAACATCTGACGTGTGCAGTCATGTCGGAGCCCTACGATAAATTTATCGCAAAGATTATGCAACAACTTTCTGTTGATGTTCCGAGAGCTGGAATGTCATCAATCATCCGATACGTATATGATAATCTAATAAAGGCAATGGAAAAACCTTCAAGCGAGCTGACCAAAAGAGACTTATTATTTCTGCCGATGGAATACATTCTAAAACATTTGGATTTGGTGTCTCTCAATCAAAATGAGGTTCCGAAATATATGTTCAAATCCCTTTACCGTCATATGCGGTGTACGGAACATATCGATGAAGATTGTGATTGTCTACCACCTCCACGCAAAATATGTTCCCAATGTTTATCTGAACAGATTTCCAAGGTCATGGAGACCGAGGGAATAACGCAGCATGAGAAGCAGGTGTTGATTGATGAAGTGTGCCGAAACGATCCATACTTTATAATATCATACTTATTTCATCTATTAATGTTAAAATATAAATAGAAATGTCACAATAAATTCTTATCAGTATCATGTCGCAGTTATTCACGCTAACAAGCACCAACCATATATTCTCGTTCACACCGCAGAATTCGATAGAGTTGAAGCCTGATAAGCGATACTATTTGGCTTTGTTGAGATTTACTTCTTATAACTCTATACCGAATATCGAGAACGAAAAATTTTAGTATTTGGGGGGTGATGAAAGACTTTGAAAACAATCGAAATACCTTCGGGCAACTACGAAATATCCGACATTGAAGAATTGATTCGGAAAAGATTGAACGTAAAAGAAGATGTCTTCTCGCTGAAGCCCAATAACAATACATTAAAGTGTGAGATATTTCATCAGAACCATGACATTTCGTTTGTTGAGGAAGATAGCTTGGGTAAAATATTGGGGTTTTCGCGTAAAGTCTTGGAAAAGGGTGTGGTGCCCATGTCCGATTTGCCTGTCAACATTATAAAAGTAAGCAACATCCGGTTCGAATCAAACATTACCGTAGGAGCCTTCTACCGAGATAGACCTGCGCATACGATCTACGACTTTCCCATCACCAACGATCCCGGCTATAGAATTGTAGAACGTCCGAGGAATCCTCTATATTCACCAGTGTCAGATATCGCTGAAATTACCAACATCACCGTACTCGCTCTAGATCAGCATTCGAATCCGATAAATTTCCGTGGTGAAGAAAGTGTTCTACATCTACATTTACAAGAAGTCTGAGAACAGAATATGGGTCTAGTTGTTGCTGGTGCTTTTGGCAATAAAAGAACCTCGCACGCTTCATATTCATCAGTCTTCAACAAAACGTTCAAAGTGCGAGAGCTACTACCACTCACCAAAGCCAACCGATTAGTTCTACAATCTTTAGGGTTTCGCCTTAAATAAAATATCTAATAAGCAAACGTTCGGCGGTGTAGATGATTATGGAGATAACAATGTTATCTCTTCAATTTTCGATTTATACCAGCAGCCGAAATTCGACGAGTCGATTCGGAAAGCCGAGTATAGATCGATTACACCGTTCGTTAAAGCCTTCAATAACAGCGACATCGTGGAGTTTGGAATAAATCAAGTGGACGCGTTTTTTTCCATGAAGGATACTCTATTGGTGATCAAGGGGAAAATCGAAGTGAAGGGTGGAGGTAATGTTATTTTGTTGCCGAATTATGGAGCCTTCCTTTTCGACTCTTGCTCTTACATTGAGAGTGGTAGGGACATCGAAACAGTTCGAGATCCTGGTATAGTCAGCGCTGTTCGAGCATTTACCTGCTACGCTCCTACAGCTTCTACGCATATGGCTACCGCTAGTTGGTTGTATCCCCTTGAGAGCGTAGTCCTGCACGAAACTAAATCATTCAGTCTATTGATTCCGCTGAAGCATATATTCAACATTTTCAACGATTATCCGATGATTACATTCGGTAGGCAGACTATTCGACTGGTACGTGCTCGAAACGATAACGATTGCGTTAACATTGAAACCGCTACGACCAGCGTTAAATTCCTGATTGATAGCATGGAATTGAAAGTGAAGTATATCTATCCCAACGATATAATTAGAGAAAAGCTATTGCGAGCAATCAAGAGTGATTCACCCATCCTAATTCCATTCCGGAAGTGGGAATGCCATGAGCTTCCTGCCATAACAAGCGAGGCCCGACGAGAAATTTGGGCGGTCAAGACTAGTGCAGCAGTTGAAAAACCTCGCTATGTCATAGTATTCTTCCAAACGGACAAAAGGAACAATGTGAAGGCTAACCCCACAATATTTGACCATCTGGATATAACAAGTATTCGCTTATCTCTAAACGGCGAATATTACCCCAACGAGCGAATGAACTTGGACTTTGCCAAGGATGATTTCACGCTCGCCCACCATAACTATACAGAGTTCTACTCTAGCTATACAAATTCCTCGTCGGCTGTGAAACAACCAATGTTAGATTACACCAGTTTCAAAAAACGCGCCCTCCACATAATCGATTGTTCGAAACAGGAGGAAGCAGTGAAATCTGCAACTGTTGATGTGCGATTGGAAATCGAGGCAGATAAGGGATTTCCAGCCAATACGAAAGCATATTGCATCATCATTCACGATTGTTTGATGGAGTACTACCCCCTCTCGGAAATAGTGAAGAGCCTAATCTAAAACATACTGTCTAACGACGACGACGTCGTCCGATCAGTTTAGTACGAGTCATCATGAGAAAAGCATTGGTTGATATTCAGGGGTTCATCATCGATGATGTCTTTCATCCCAAAGAAATGTCTATACAAATTGGGTTCAAACGACATTATTCGTTGTTTAAGCCAGCCGTACCGCTTACGATGTTAAGTGAGAAGGATCGAAAATCTGTTTGGTATTTGGAACATTTTTGTCATGGTTTGGAATATACATCGGGCAATGTGGAATATGAAGAAATTGATAATATTCTAAGATTGACTCTACTGTGTGCAGCCGACATTATATATGTTCGAGGACATCAAAAAGCCGAATTTCTCACGAAAAAGTGTGTGGAGCTAGATATCTTTCCACGAATCGTAGATGTGTGCAGTTTCGACAACACCCTATGCCAAACGGGGAAATTCGATCCGACAAACAGACTGAGCTGCCTAAATCATCGCAATGATGAAGGGAAATATATGTGTACAGTCAAACATATCGAAAATCTACAACATTGGTTCCTCACCATCATACTTCCAGAATAAGAATGTACTTTCTCCAAAATAAAAAATATTATTAATATTTGATATTTCATTTCTCATACACCTCTACTCACACACACACACACACACACACACACACACACACACACACACACACACACACACACACACACACACACACACACACACACACACACACACACACACACACACACACACACACACACACACACACACACACACACACACACACACACACACACACACACACACACACACACACACACACACACACACACACACACACACACACACACACACACACACACACACACACACACACACACACACACACACACACACACACACACACACACACACACACACACACACACACACACACACACACACACACACACACACACACACACACACACACACACACACACACACACACACACACACACACACACACACACACACACACACACACACACACACACACACACACACACACACACACACACACACACACCCACACACACACACACACACACACACACACACACACACACACACACACACACACACACACACACACACACACACACACACACACACACACACACACACACACACACACACACACACACACACACACACACACACACACACACACACACACACACACACACACACACACACACACACACACACACACACACACACACACACACACACACACACACACACACACACACACACACACACACACACACACACACACACACACACACACACACACACACACACACACACACACACACACACACACACACACACACACACACACACACACACACACACACACACACACACACACACACACACACACACACACACACACACACACACACACACACACACACACACACACACACACACACACACACACACACACACACACACACACACACACACACACACACACACACACACACACACACACACACACACACACACACACACACACACACACACACACACACACACACACACACACACACACACACACACACACACACACACACACACACACACACACACACACACACACACACACACACACACACACACACACACACACACACACACACACACACACACACACACACACACACACACACACACACACACACACACACACACACACACATCATAAACGATCTTAAGTCGTTTGACTCGCTTGCAAGTCGCTTGCGAGTCGCTTTCGAGTCGCATGAGTCGAACTGTGACGTCACCTCCACGAAGCAGTCTGTACCTTCGACCTCTCATGAAAGCAGGCTGTGTCTTTTTGGGCCAAAGGTACAGACTGCTTCGTAGAGGTGGCGGAGTCTGTACCTTGGGCCCGCCATGACAGCTGTCACGTGGTGGGGACACCTCCACGGAGCAGTCTGTACCTTAGGTCCACCATGACAGCTGTCACGTGGTGGTGACACCTCTACAACGCAATCTGTACCTTAGGTCCACCATGACAGCTGTCGCGTGGTGGTGACATCTCCACGAAGCAGTCTGTACCTTAGGCCCGCCATGACAGCTGTCACGTGGTGGTAACACCTCCACAACGCAATCTGTACTTTGGGTTCACCATGACAGCTGTCACGTGGTGGTGACATCTCCACGAAGCAATCTGTACCTTAGGTTCGCCATGACAGCTGTCATGTGATAGTCACATGACCCCTGTACATGTGACACACTTTTTGTACGCACCCTGTATACTCGATGGCAGCTGCCTCGTGATAGTCACGTGACCCTGTACATGTGACACACTTTTTGTACGCACCCTGTATACTCTTTACAAACAACATATCCTTATCTCACACCTTATCACACACATCCATTCCTTATCACCGACACCCCTATGGCCGCCATCTTGATTCTTGATCGTAGAACTAGCGGAGTATATCTACTGATGAAGAACGTACGTAAGCATGGAGCGTTAAATTAGTTAATAAATGGTATGGACTATTTGGAGCGCGATACTATATTTCTCAACCAAATTTCAATAGTAGTAAGATTTGTGATGAAAATTTGATAGCAATCCAGCGAAACAAACTCGATAAAATTATTTAATAAACCAATTTATATGGGAATGGCTATTTTAGATATTTCAAAAACTTGTGTGTTTGATTTTCATTATAACTTTAAGCTGAAAATATGTAAAGATCCTGAAGCGATAAGGCTGTGTTATACAGATACTGATAGTTTGATCTATCATATAATAACAGAAGATGATATTTATGAGACCATTATGAAGAAAAACGTTCGAAAATTTGACACTAGCGATTATGCATTAGATAATATTTTTGAAATTCCACCTATAAACATGAAAGTGGTCGGATTAATGAAGGATGAGAACAAAGGACATATTATGACGAAGTTCATCGGTTTACGCTCTAAAATGTACAGTTATAAGGTGGAAGGGAAAGAACCCGTTGAAAAAGCTAAAGGTATTAGAGATTCGGTTTTGAAATATTATATAACTTTTGAGGATTATGTTAAATGTCTTGAAGAAGAAATCGAGATATATAGAGTCCAAAAATCTATCAGATCTTTCAACTTTAACCTCTACACTATAGAACAAAATAAAATTGCCTTCAGCCCTTTTGACAACAAGAGGTGCCTGATAAAGAATAGAACAGAAACCTGACCTTATGGACACTATTCACTATTATCTTAATATTTGTTTCGATATGTTGATTTTGATATATGTCAATTGTAATTGTATTCATATGTTATATACTTGTTTTAATAAAAAATCTTTCTATGATGTATGTGTTAATTTTAATATTTGTATTGATATGCTAATTGTAATTACATACTTGTTGTAATAAAAACTTTCTATGATGTATATGTGTTTTTTATTGAAAAACAAAAACTGATAATCATATTTTATTGTTCTAAATCATACAAAACCTTATTTTTATGGTAAAATAACATTTCTTTAAGTGTATTAGTCAATAGACATTTTGGCGATGAAATATTGATAAAACAATGCAAAAGTTCTGATGCACTAGCATGATACCTCTTGCTTTTAATCACATCAATAACATTGTGATAGTATGAAGAAAAATCAAATTGTTCGAAAAGACACTCTATGTGATAATACTCCATCGTTGATATTAATAATTTCTCGAACATCTTCCTCACACAGCCAAAAATAAATACCATGCTTCGTAACTTGAAGTACTTTTTCGATATTGTCTCACACAAGTTCAACTATTTGGCAATAGTCATTGAATGCTATGGGGCAGGATCGAAATCTGTTTGTAAGCTTGAGAAGAAATCTCTGATTTTAGTTCGAAGAATTTCGATGAAGTCATACCATTACAGCAGTCCAAAGGTGAGTTTACAATTTTGCGAAGAATGGATAAGTGATATCATTGGTGCGGAGATTCGCATAGGGCTCAATTCACACTTAATTTCATAACCACCCTCCAATGGGTATGTTGTATTCAACAATAGAAATTTTTCGTCCCTAATTAACATTTCAAACTCTTCAAACATTCGATCTAACTCGGAACTATCTTCGGATGTACCACTATCTTGGTACGACATTTTTCTACAACTGAACTGGATTTTCTCGAACATACACCCTGAAGATCACACACGCACGCGCAGATCATATAATGTCACCTTTAGCAATCCAACTTTTCTTCTTTATTCCCAACCATTTGACGTACATTTTATCATCTTTTTTCCGAAGCACTTTCTCAATCAAAAAGACATCGGGTTGTTTGGTCTTCTGCAATTCTTCCTCGTAGAAACAACCGCTGATTAGGGAGCTCTTCATATCCTCGAGTAGATACGTGACTGGGTTAGTGATTTTAACTTTTATAATTTTGAAGAGCTCCACCGACCAATCAGGCATATATGATTTTTCGAAAATATGTTTGGCTTTGCTTATACGTACCACATCGCCCACGTTGAATTCATGTGGTAAAGCCAATTCGAGGTGTGAGTAGGATCGCTTCAATATCACGGTCTCATTTTGTTTTGTCACATTGAATGGAGCCATATTTATAATTTTATGTTTACGTTTATCATATTTTTCCGTGATTTCTTGAAGTATATCAATCCATCTATATTTTCCTTTCAAACTAAATTGTTTGTAGAGCGCTTCTTTCAAGGTTCGAATAACACGTTCAGCAATGGCGGCTTTCTTCACACTATACGTATTATAATGGTTGATTTTGTGTTTTTTCATCAGCTCGTCAAAATGCTTATTAAAGAATTCTTTTTCTTGGTCGCTTTGCAGATTCCTAGGTTTACGTCCTCCTCCTCCTTCAGTCAATATAGAATTAACTGCTTTCCGAACCTCTTCGGCTGATTCCGTTTTCAATGGACGAGTCCAGACGAATTTCGAGAAGCAATCGATCATCACCAAAATATACTTGAATCCTCGATTTTCACGAGCATAATTACCCATTTCGGCTAGATCCATCTGCCACAAGTCATCCAGTCCCTTCAAAATTGTACGACGACGTTTGAAATTTTCTCGGGCTGGCTTATGAATCTCATCGACAACTTGTTGGATCGTTTTTCAATTATTGTCTAGTTAAAAATCAGTTTTATCGGTTTATTTTATAGGATTTGGAGTTTCACGTTTCGAATTGGTTGATGGGGTGGAGGTGGTAGTATCATTTGGTCTTTTCTTCGAGGGTGTCGTCATACGTTGTTTCAACTCCAGCAGCCTACTCATAATATACTCCTGATGTACATCTACATGTTATAATCTATAGTGATCTTGTTCAATCTATCACTATGATCACGCAAAATAACGCGTTGACTCTTATGATATGTTTCGAAATTATCAGAGAATTTCTTGAAGATATCGAATACATAAGCGGTATTCGCCCCAACGGTTTTGAGATCTTTATCATTTTTCTTCTTGTATTCATCCAATTCTTTATGTAAACTCGTAAAGCTAGCATCACTTTGATTTTTGTGCGATTGTATGTTGATGTAGAAACTACTCATCTCTCCAATCAATTTCTGAATCTTATGTGAAAAGTCATCGTTAAAGATGCGCTCCAAGTTCTCCCCAATCTTCGCACTCGCATCATCGACATAAATCTTGCTTGCAACATCGTTCTTGAATGTGGGCGTTTTCACATTACAAATTTTCACGTTCTCGATATCTACATCACCATCTGGTGTACGGGCTAGAACGTGTGAAAACATCGATTGTCAAAGAGCGTCGATGCTGGTTGAACCACCAATCACAGATCTTCATCCAAACTTATCAAGACTCATCGTGTAAATGATATGAAACAGTAATGAACACAAACCAATATATGATATCGGCTTCTCGAAGCTCATTTATTATAGCGACTATCTCATTGTCGTGAGATGTATTCTCAGCTTGTTGATATGCCATCGAAAGACTCAATCGTTCCACAAGTTCGTTTGGATCGTCCCAGTACACTAACTCCACTGGTTCGTTGTTATATGTCAATTGCATACCGCTACCGAGAGCGTCCTCATGAATAAGAGGTCGAATTATTTTAATGTACTTGTATCTTCGAGTACCTTTCAAGTTCCCAGCACTATTTCTGTGGGGATTTGTCAAGATCAGAATCATCCTGTAATCTATCTTATCTTTCTTGGTGAAATTTCTAGGTTTGTCATAGAATATAAATTCACACAGACCGACGGTATTTTTGAATTTTCTCCCTTGTGTCACGATAGAATCTCTATTGTTGAAATCGATTAATTTACCTCCTAGTAACCATGACAACGAACTAGCATCGTGAACTGGACTCTATCGATTTTTCTACTGCCTGACCAATAATCACCGATATATTTTTGAAGTAACTCTGGGTAAGATTCTAATACATCATACTCATCATCGTTGTCAGACTCTTCAATAACAGTTTTCATACTTGCATCGCTTACATCCAATACCGTTCCTCTTTCATCTTCCTCCTCTCCCTCATCCTCATCCTCTTCCTCCTCTTCATCCGCATCATCCTTTTCGTGCTTAATTTCACGTTTAATCAATAGTGTATTATTGGATTTGATTATTTCCCGAAGTGGTTCCGATATGGGTTTTAATAATTTATTGATCGACTTGTCCTCTTCTGTTTTACCCAGTTTCAATGTGAGATATATCTTGCGTATAGATCGTGCCAATTGGAAGATTTTCCGCTTAAGCGCTAATTGTTCAGCGTCCATTGTGTATTTGCTATAGATTTCACGTTCACACTTTAATATATACATCGGAACCTTTGCGGTATCTTCCATTGTTCAAATCGAAATCTTTAACAATTATCAATGTCCCAGATTTCTCCATCCAACACATAGAACACATCTTTTTGAATCGTTCGAAAGTAACGTCTGGGGATACGTGCTCATCAAACACGTGTTTTAGATTTATTTCATTATTTTTGAATAACACGATCAGGTTAGAATTATAGCGGATCAGTTGTTTAGGAATTTTAGAGTATGTCTGACATAGATATGATGCGTCAATGTTTCTATGTCTATACATCGAATAATATTCTCGAATTTTCTGTTGTGTCAGGATATGTCATCAAAAATGAAGAGTAGGTATGGCCCCACTTTGGGCGGCCAGACAGAGAGCCTTATCAGATGTAGGCAACCAGTGATACACTTGTGCATGCGCGGTATGCCCAGATAGGTATCGGTAAGTACTGACCCTGTATTACCGGCCGGGTAGACGGTTAGGGTGTGGTCTCGGCTCTAACCTCTAGGTGTTACCGGGTAGACGGCTAGGGTGTGGTCTCTGACCGCTAGGGGCCCTTCTGCTATGGCTGTATGGTAGAGTCAATGGAGATCGAGTAGTGGTAATCAGCCTGTATATACAAGATCGCTCAAGGTAGACAGCAGGCAATATGTGAGGTTAGGGAGAACTTCAATGTAAAGCAGCATATAGGTATATTTGTGTGGCTGGTTAGATACAAGTGTAAATAGTTGAGATGTTTCAGTCTATGAATATTTATGGAAATAAACTACATTCTTAAAATGATTCAATTTATCATTCTATAGTAACAATCACGGTTAAACGGATAAATCATATCTGTTTGGAAACACGTCGCTAGCGTATTAAGATTGCAACGATGTGCATTAGAAGCCGCAAATATTTTGATAACCAACACTTGTTAATATTTACCAGGCTCGGACTGGCCCCACACATTTGTTTCTCCAGCGAACACGCTTCAAAAATTCCACGAATGTAGATATATATATATATAAGAGTTTCAGGTAGGGAAGGCATTATGTTAGATATGTATATATATATATATATATATATATATATATATATATATATATATATATATATATATATATATATATATATATAAGAGTTTCAGATAGGTAAGGCATTATGTGTAAAGTTGTCGATAGAGCAACATGTTATTATTCATTCTATGCTTCGTCGGAGTCCAGGCGAACGAATATCTAGTAAAATATGGATATATGACGGAAAATTCCAACTGATTGAGTGAAACAGAGGATGCATTGAGAGTGTTTCAAGAATTCTATAGATTGCCAATAGACGGTACCCTAAATAATGAGACTTTGAAATTGATGAATACGAAAAGGTGCGGAGTGGCTGATGATCCTTCTCAATACAGAACAACATCCAGACGGTTGAAGTCGAAATTGACATGGAGATTCAGATTTGCCTCAACTCAACTGCTTAGATTGACCACGGAGGTATTTGAAGTGTGGAGCAAATATTCGAGGTTGAACTTTGAATATACAGGTGGTAACACAGCCGATATACTCATTTCGTATCAGAGAGGAATGCATCGTAGAGTTACGAACAATGGGGTGTGTTCAGGGTAGTTTGATGGACCTGGAACGATTCTCGCACACTCGGATTTTCCAACAAGTGATGGGTCAACGGTCGAAATACATCTGGATCGAGATGAAAACTGGTGTGAAACAAAAACGAAGCCTGCTTATAACGAATCAAGTTTGTTTGCTGTACTATTACATGAAATCGGACATGCAATAGGATTAGCACATACAGGCGATAATGAGTCTGTAATGTTTGCATTTTACGAAGAGCCTAAAGACTTTTCTAATATCACCCTGAGTAACGATGATATTTATGCTGTACAGAGCCTGTATGGAAAACCACCAACAACAACAACAACAACGACCAATAGGCCTGTGTCCCCAAAACCCACATCCACCACTACCACTACTACTACCACTACTACAACCAAACCACCCACCCCTCCAAATATATGTAATATGAAGAGACTGCACACCTTCCTGGTGATGAACCAACGCTTGTATATTTTCTATGGAAAGTGGGTTTGGGTGATGGAATTAGAAACGAAAATTATGGAGCAGCCAATGTTAATTACCGAATGGCTACCGTTTTTACCGGCCAACTTCCGGAAAATATCTGCAATTTATCAAAGACCCTCAGGAGAGATTGTATTCTTCATAGATAGAATGGTATATATGATGGAATTTCCTAGCTTACAGTTGATTAAAGGCTGGCCAAAATCCAATTCAAATGCATTGAGGGTACCTAATGTTCATATACAAGGTGTGGTGAGCTCATATACAGGGCGTACATATATTTTTTAAAACAATTATTATTTCGCCGAAATCAACGAGTGTGTACACCCATCTCGGCCGCATTTCGCTACATCGACGGAATACTATTTTTTTTCCAGAAGGATATGGTTTATCAATATAACGAGTTTCTTCATACCCTGGTGAAAGTGGAAAAATTCAAACATTTTCGGAATACAATGTTCAAATGTGAGCTTGCTCGACCAGTTGAAAGAATTGTTGCGTGAGATTCTATCAAGACATACACCCGAAACCCTACTCTTCCCAGAAGAGGAAGATGAGGAAGAAGAAGAAACAAACATTGAACAACAACAACAGCAGGTGGTTTGAGTATTGGAGCGATCAATGGAGGTATCAGTTATTAATCAGATGTCGTAGCGAACAGACGCTGAACTGCGAGTTATGTCAAAAAAGCTATACTAGAAAGTACGATGTGAAAAGGCATAAACTAAGTAAACACCCCGATATGAAATTATCTTTCTTGATGCAGTTCACACCGAAGTTTGATCGAATGATGCTTCGGGCATTCCAACAGGCACCCTACGGAGCTGTCGGCCAGAAATTCCTACTTGAACATAACCTCTCAGGGAAAAACATACAAAATGTTTTGAGGCTAGATTCAAAATTCCAATATTGTACACCACAAAGCATTCACCTGTTCGATACTGTGGAAATTCAAGGTCAGCAATGGACTACGGAAAATATAGTTGAGCCTATTTGGAGGGCGATGGAGCAGATAGAAAAAGACGGGAATGTCGTTGTAAACATGTGTTTCATCAAAGGATACTCAGATAAGCCCCCATTCATTGAAAATAAATCTACATCATCTGTACAAATCAACAATAGACTGTATAGTATGGATGAAAATTGTAAATTAACATTTGTAGATGAAGAAGATATCCCCGGCTTCAGAAATATGTAATTTCAATAAATGTTAATGTACCCAAGGATTCTGGAATATGTAATTTCAATAAAGATTAATGCATATAAAGAGTTTTATTCCTCATCCTACCATATAACCCAATCCTACTGATAAAATTCACTGTTTAAAAAACGACGAAAAATCGTGTAGTTCTATAATTTTCACAAGTTACCCCTTTTTTCGAGATATTTCTCAAGGAAATTCCACGAAAGAAGAGCTGTGTGTTGGAATTATCGAATATTCATTGATATCAAGGATGTGAGGTTAAATCAGCTGTAGAAATTACCCCACTATTATTACTTTTTATTTGAGAATATCGATATTTCCCATGTAACGGATTATTGCCTAAAGCTATTTTGTATGCAACATTGTTATCATTTGCGAGCCTACGAGGGCCTGTGTGTTGGTCGGGCTAAATGAATATGTTTGCCTATTATTACCTGTAGAGACTCATTTGAGATTCTTCAAGTTTGAGATTGATAACCCACATGAAGAAAGAAGCTTCAACGATTTGATAGGATATTTATTATTTTCATATTCGCTATTCTGAATGTGACAACTTCATCGGCTTCAACACTCGAGATAAGAGAGAATATTTACCGCAAACTGTCTTATAACCACTACTACATATTATAATAATTGGAAAGATAACATAATAATCTGAATCACTTTTTGAGGAACATTATATGTAAACATGTAATAAAACAAAAGTATATTTATATTTATTAATTAGATAGTAACATAAATTTTTTTTGTTTCTAACTCTGAAGCGATATTTATAATTTAGATTACAATCCTGATGGGTTGATCCAAGGGACTGTACATTACCAAACGGCTCGTTCATTACTGTGATGTCTTGCGGGAAAGTGAGAGGAATAAAATACCAAAAATAATAATAATAACATTTATTTAGAAAAATACATTTTGATAGTACATCATTTAGAATTAAAATTATAACATTATGATTCATGATTCTTCACACTAAACTCCGAACTGATCCTGTAATCGGAGAATACTCCATTATACGATCGTTAATGATGATGCAATAAGCCCTGGTGTTTTTGGGGAAATTAAGGAAACTTTCCATCTCTGTTGATGACTTCATAGCATCGTTTTGTTTTGAACAGTCAATCACAAAAATTGCTCTATTCTTGAATGCTATATAATCTAACATGGGTTCGCTTATTATTTCATTTGAAAATGATTTCTGGAAATCATAGTACATCTGGTATGCTTCCACGTATTGCTGGTCGGTGAAATTCAATTTCATTGCTTCATATGGATAACACTCTGAATTCAAGTATAATTTTACATTTAGCAAGTTTATATTATCGAAATATGCACTGTGCTTAACAGGATTATTTTTCCGATCAGTTTGGAAAGCTAAAATCACATATCTGGGTCGTTCCAAATTCATCGATGTTTTAACGGCCCAAATGTCGCGAGTGCTCTCCTTCATCAACGGATTTTCATGCAGATCCCAGCTGCGAAATGGAATCAAAATAGGTTTCTCAGCACTCAAATTCTCCAACATTTGAAATTTAACCTGATCACTTGGAAACACATGTCGCACTTTTAATGCTATGGTCTTCACATTTATTTTAGCCGTTTTCGTGCCTGTGCTATTAGTATAGCAATCGTTATCGGTTCGAGACCTTATCAAGCGCAGCTTATGTTTTCCACTCAAAACTTTGTTATAGTCAATGAATAGGCCTAGTAGAAAATTCAGCGGTATCCATAAATTGATTTTATTATTGTAGACTGAACTCAATGCATCCTTAAATGACCATCCAGAAATAGCTAGAGGTATAGATTCATGTTTGGCATATGTTAGATAAGCTCTGATGGTGCTGACAATACCAGGATCACGTACTTTGTCTATCTCTTTTCCTTCAATTCATAACTGATATATTCGAAGAAAAACGCTCCGAAATTATTCGTTAGTTTACATTCACCATCACCACTTGCTTCTGGCTGGAATTCTGCCTCGATGAATAAAGCAGACGATGCCAAATCTACCAACACATCTTGTTGATTGATTAATATCTCAATTTCATCGCTGTTGCCAAAAGATGTTGTGTGTGGATAGTAGGTATGAGTTTCTTTCCGGATGATGTCTTCAATGAAGTTTGGCTCGTTGAATATTTGAAGTTTTCCGACATTGTAACCAAGGGACTTCAAAAAATTTATATTTTCCAATGATAGTGATGCAGGAGCAACCTTCTACTTCTTCAATGACAGCGATGCAGAAGCAACCTTCTCCCTTGAGCTCGTTGTAGATAATGACTGGTGACCACTATGGAGATGTCTTTTATTGCTAAAATCCAAACCCATGTTCTCAAGTGATGGCTACTGCAGCAACAACCTTCTCAGTTGAATTTCTTTCATATAATGAGTGGTGGTGAGTATTGGATTATTATTTATTGTTGGAAGCCATAATCCCTAGCGATCTTTTTCAATTCCAATCGTATAATAATTTCTTCTCCACGAAAATTTACCGGTTTCCAATTCTAATCTAAAATATTCAGCGTGATGTTATCGAAGGACGTCTTGCTGATGACCGGTAGATAAATAAGATTCTTCGGCTCTATATCAATGGAAAACCCAGGTGGTACAAGAGGCGAGAACTCATATATCGTATGAGCTATCTTATTGTTATAATATGCTCCTGCGGTTAAATTACACTCCACGCGTATAGTTTGAACTTTGATTATGTTCATAGGTCGATCAGATACGTGTAGTTCACGAGATGTCAATTTCTTTTTGCTGAATCCCAACAGTTCGCTTATACTATCTTTAGGAATAAAATTCACTTCAAAATCACTCTTCAGCTCTGTGTGTAGAGTGTTGTTTTTAGATTTTATTGATAATTTCCGGTCACGCTCTTCTTGCTTCACTCCTATCCCACAAACTGTACTTTGTATGAAATCTTCGATGTCTGTCAACTCGTAGGACCCCGTAGGTATAGTAACTACTTTTTCCTCACCCTTCACATCTTCATAATAAAATTTATTAAAACCTTCTTCAATGTTCGGGATGCTATTGTACGTATGCAAACCAACAAGTGCGATAGAATAATATGAATGAGGAACTAGTTCTATAGGTGGGTGAAAATCTACAGATAAGCGGGAGCTCTTACCCGTGATAGTGAACGTCTGAGACATGATTGATTGATGAAAACTTCATCAACAATCTATTTATATACTAATAAAAGGAAATGTTAGTCGACCACAACTGAAGAGTTAGAGAGGAATTCCAAATATAACTGGATACAATTATAAGTGTTATATTGCATGAAATATCGTGTAGACGGCAAGCATTATCGAATGAATTGATACCCTGAATCTCCTCAACCGTTCTTCTAACTTTGCCCCTGGTATTGATTTGAAGTTCAAACGGGGAGCTTGTTCATAAGCGTATTGAGAACAATTTCTCCCACGCACGCTTCCATACAGACTGATGAGGATTCAAGATTGCACCGTTATTTAACGAGGGGCGGGAGAAAGACCAAAGATCTCAAAATAATTTTTTTATTAATTTTCTCAATACAAAAGACTTAAGTATAATCTTAACAATGTATGTTTCAAATATCTCAATCTTGACTCTTGATTCATCGTCCTAGTCCTTTTATGTATGTTCGACGCTGGTAAAAGTTCTTTCTTCTGTGCTCATGAAGCTCATGCAAAACTTGTTCTCTACTCATCTTATCAATGTGGAAATCTAGTGTAGAATTAATTTTTTGGGTATATTCACAGGATTTGGAGATATACGTTTCACAGAGGCCTGCTTTGTTGTTGTGGATGATGAGGGTCTCTTCGTAGAAGGTTCCACAGATGTCATCCGTCGTTCTAACGCCTCCACTTCACTAGTAATGTCATTTAGACGCATGTTCTTATTGTTAAATGTGTTATTGATCTCTTTCAATTCATTTCTGTTTTCCCTCACACTATCACTGATTGTTTTACACTCTGATTTTATATAGATCCCCATTCCATTATATCCATTCTGAATGTCCATCAGATGTTTATCAATGTTGAGAATTAACTTCTCATTCGTTAATTTATGTTCATCCAGATCCTTGTTGATATCTTTGATCAAATTATCAACCCTAACATTGAAGGTATCTTTAAGACTGGTTTCCGTTTTCAGATTCAGTTCGTGTGTTAATTCATCAACATACACTTTATTTGCAACATCTCCATCATCATTCGGTGATTTTACGTTGCACAATCTACGATTTTCCATATCATAACTTCCATCGCTCGTTAGGGATAATCCTTGTCCGTGAACTTGTTTGAAATTATTATTAAATACATTTGTATCAGATATCCACATGGAAGAGGAGGCTCTGCCAAACTTATCCAATAAAACCATCTTTATAACTGTGAATTTGTCTTACACCTGGTTTTTGTTCAATTACCCCTGCCTCTATCAATTCTTCTATTATAGAGATTATCTCGTTGTGATGATTATTGTTACCTGCATGCGAGGATGCAACAAGAAGTCTCAGTCTATCCACAATTTCGTTAACGTCATCCCAATAAACATATTCGATAGGTTTCTCGTTATATTCAAGCATATCATTTTTGATATATGCACTTCCAGTGTATGTTTTGGCTCTGGGTCTTTTCATGGAATTAATCAAAGGTTTCAGTACATGTTTGTATTTTACTGTGTATCTTATTCGATCAGCTGGATCGTGTCTGAATGCTGAAACACGTGTCTGGATGCTGAGACAAGTATCTGAATGCTGAAACACGTGTCTGAATGTTGAAACACGTGTCTGAATGTTGAAACACGTGTCTGAAACACGTGTCTGAATGTTGAAACACGTGTCTGAATGCTGAAACACGTGTCTGAATGTTGAAACATGTGTCTGACTACTGAAACACGTGTCTGAATGTTAAAGCATGTGTTGAATCATGCGATAAAACATGTGCATGAATGTATTACAATCATTATGATTATTCACATTTTATTCCTCATTAGCCCATCATAGTTCGTGAACGATGATGACGTCATCATCGTTCGTGAACTATGGTCGCCGGATTGAATCAGTTACTGTCATTGGCTTGAATCAGTGACGTCATCATCGTTCGTGAACTATGGTCGCCGGATTGAATCAGTTACGGCCATTGGCTTGAAGCAGTGACGTCATCATCGTTCGTAAACTATGATCGCCGGATCTTCAATTCAATAAAACACCACTTACTCGTTAAAATCCACACACACACACACACACACACACACACACACACACACACACACACACACACACACACACACACACACACACACACACACACACACACACACACACACACACACACACACACACACACACACACACACACACACACACACACACACACACACACACACACACACACACACACACACACACACACACACACACACACACACACACACACACACACACACACACACACACACACACACACACACACACACACACACACACACACACACACACACACACACACACACACACACACACACACACACACACACACACACACACACACACACACACACACACACACACACACACACACACACACACACACACACACACACACACACACACACACACACACACACACACACACACACACACACACACACACACACACACACACACACACACACACACACACACACACACACACACACACACACACACACACACACACACACACACACACACACACACACACACACACACACACACACACACACACACACACACACACACACACACACACACACACACACACACACACACACACACACACACACACACACACACACACACACACACACACACACACACACACACACACACACACACACACACACACACACACACACACACACACACACACACACACACACACACACACACACACACACACACACACACACACACACACACACACACACACACACACACACACACACACACACACACACACACACACACACACACACACACACACACACACACACACACACACACACACACACACACACACACACACACACACACACACACACACACACACACACACACAGACACAGACACAGACACAGACACAGACACAGACACAGACACAGACACAGACACAGACACAGACACAGACACAGACACAGACACAGACACAGACACAGACACAGACACAGACACAGACACAGACACAGACACAGACACAGACACAGACACAGACACAGACACAGACACAGACACAGACACAGACACAGACACAGACACAGACACAGACACAGACACAGACACAGACACAGACACAGACACAGACACAGACACAGACACAGACACAGACACAGACACAGACACAGACACAGACACAGACACAGACACAGACACAGACACAGACACAGACACAGACACAGACACAGACACAGACACAGACACAGACACAGACACAGACACAGACACAGACACAGACACAGACACAGACACAGACACAGACACAGACACAGACACAGACACAGACACAGACACAGACACAGACACAGACACAGACACAGACACAGACACAGACACAGACACAGACACAGACACAGACACAGACACAGACACAGACACAGACACAGACACAGACACAGACACAGACACAGACACAGACACAGACACAGACACAGACACAGACACAGACACAGACACAGACACAGACACAGACACAGACACAGACACAGACACAGACACAGACACAGACACAGACACAGACACAGACACAGACACAGACACAGACACAGACACAGACACAGACACAGACACAGACACAGACACAGACACAGACACAGACACAGACACAGACACAGACACAGACACAGACACAGACACAGACACAGACACAGACACAGACACAGACACAGACACAGACACAGACACAGACACAGACACAGACACAGACACAGACACAGACACAGACACAGACACAGACACAGACACAGACACAGACACAGACACAGACACAGACACAGACACAGACACAGACACAGACACAGACACAGACACAGACACAGACACAGACACAGACACAGACACAGACACAGACACAGACACAGACACAGACACAGACACAGACACAGACACAGACACAGACACAGACACAGACACAGACACAGACACAGACACAGACACAGACACAGACACAGACACAGACACAGACACAGACACAGACACAGACACAGACACAGACACAGACACAGACACAGACACAGACACAGACACAGACACAGACACAGACACAGACACAGACACAGACACAGACACAGACACAGACACAGACACAGACACAGACACAGACACAGACACAGACACAGACACAGACACAGACACAGACACAGACACAGACACAGACACAGACACAGACACAGACACAGACACAGACACAGACACAGACACAGACACAGACACAGACACAGACACAGACACAGACACAGACACAGACACAGACACAGACACAGACACAGACACAGACACAGACACAGACACAGACACAGACACAGACACAGACACAGACACAGACACAGACACAGACACAGACACAGACACAGACACAGACACAGACACAGACACAGACACAGACACAGACACAGACACAGACACAGACACAGACACAGACACAGACACAGACACAGACACAGACACAGACACAGACACAGACACAGACACAGACACAGACACAGACACAGACACAGACACAGACACAGACACAGACACAGACACAGACACAGACACAGACACAGACACAGACACAGACACAGACACAGACACAGACACAGACACA